>CM067375.1:78805583-79405583 GCA_034401795.1 Chaetoderma sp. LZ-2023a
AGCGAGCTATTGTTTAGGATAATATACTAAATAAAGTTGTAGCACGCACCATTATATTAATACTAAAAAGAACACACACAAAAAGGAAAGGCCTGGAAAAACAATTTCAAAAATTGAAAAATAAAAGTATGCCTCCCCCTCCTCTTGGCACCCCTATGTGCTCTATCTCTTGAATACGCTTCTATGCGTCACTACCCCTCTCCGGCCATGTGCCTACCTGGGAAGTCTATGATTCCCGCGTAGTGTACCTCCGTACGTCGATCCGCCATGCGTGATTGTTTACCATGGATGTCAAACTCGGAGGGGGTAGTGTAGTTTGGATCGACCGGTCGGGGTACCGGCCATACCAGCTATCAATTTCAGTGACACGGTAGCCTAACTTGGGAATGACTAGCAAGTACTCAAGTAACTATACTTCACCATTTGATTATTTCTCTATATAGGTTTTGTTAATTATCTCGTATCCGTACTAACGGTTCCGATGACTAAACGGAACCATAACGGTCTTAGGACCAAGAGTTATAATTTCTGTATTTGTTTTTTCATTTTCCTCGATGTGTTGCTAACCGCACTATAATAGGTTCGTTGACCTGTACTAATAATCCTACCATAATCGTTTGACATCGTATTGCTTGTTCTGGTTAGATTATGTATGTATATGGCCAGTGGCCATCCGTTAACTTGTTTTAGTATAGAAAATATAGGAATGCAGTGCACGTAGGAAACACTATACAGCAACATTTATATATACAGCACTTTCTCCCGCCACCAACAATTTTTCACTGAGGTCGCTGTCCGTGCTATAACTCTGTTTAGCCCGGCATGCTACCGACTAAAACCTGTTCTATTCAGCTCGATAGGATAGGTTTAGAATGATTAGAGACACTTTCTTCATTACCTACTGTGTAAAATACTCTCTCTCTCTCTCTCTCTCTCTCTCTCTCTCTCTAACTCTATCTCTCTCTCTCTCTCTCTCTCTCTCTCTCTCTCTCTCTCTCTCTCTCTCTCTCTCTCTCTTCCGGTAGTGCGATAATTTAGCCCCGCACCTGGTAAGACTCATAACTCCAAGATTGTGTCTCTCTTCATATTCCTCTTAGCCTTGTGGCTTCTTAAATTGTTTGGACGACCCTATCCGCACCATGGGCTGATCTGACTCTGGGAAACTATTGGGGTTTCCAAGCGGTGATGGCTACGGTGCGGTATCACATACACATTCCCGTGTAACTTCGGATACTTATTAGATAGTACTTTAAGCCAATGTAGGAAAGCACTGCGAAAACATGTATTAATTATTATTGTATTTACTGACAATCCTCCCGCACCGCACTGCAAAACTGGCAACTTGTGTATAAACCTAACGTCAGGTTAAATGGTTAGTTCCATAGGACCCGGTGACGGGCGAGACACGTATGCTCACCGAATTCTGTTTAAATGTCTGGGCATGATATTTAGATCTGCCACTCCCTTATGGGAAGGACATTCACGGTGTGCATCCGTCTCTCTTACACACACACCCCCCCCCCCACCCCCACCCCACCATAACGATAGGAGATATGGCCTAACAATGCTTCCGTGAAATGTAAACCATGTTGTGTAATGTTTCATGCGGTTACAAGGCGGAATGTCCGGATTCTCACCCAGTTCGGAGATCCCGCTAAGTAACATGTATGAGCGCTGTCTGCAGTATTGATGTCCTTGGGCATCTGTTCTCCGTGACAGCCGTGTCTAATAGCTAGGTAGTTATCGGCCAGTTGCGGCTTTAAAATAATTCTTGTTCTGGAAACAACTAAACAAGTGATTAAGCAAAGCAGAAGGCCCGCAGAAATAAAGTGGCAACTACTAACTCAACATATTAGGAATCACATAAGACAGTGACGAAGGAATCGATCAGGAATCTTCCGTCCCGTCCACACGTAAAACAGTACGCACCCCTATAGTCATAATCTCACTAGGTATGGTCTTTTTCTTACTACAACATTTTTGTTTGGAATATTAGAGTGGGCCTATTTTTGCCTGCTACTCTTCTCCCACTTTAAACCGTGGCAGCACCTTCCCGAGACAGAGGCCCGCGTGAGGCACTTGCCTCTCACAAGGATTCAGCGATGACGGTCCACGCCAGGATAATACTCCTCACCCTAACTTGCACTAGGCGTAGTGCCCACGCGAGGCACATCACCTTTCGTCAGAGATATTCTTATTCCTTTCAGCTTAGAGGTATAATAACTTATATTAAGTTAAATGGCTATATCTCGTGTATGGGAGCCTCCCTTGCGGGGATACCTCTGCGGACCTACGAGTCTATGTGGTACCTCCGAGAGCCCCATGTTTAAAAGTGCATCTACCTGCCTCTATGTTTTGTATTTTCGTATGCTCTTATTGTAGTTTTATCTAGCATATTTTAGGTAAACACATTGTATAGACTTATATTTTTAGGTCACCAAATCAAATCTTGTAAGTCCATAGATCACGAAATTGCTATGGGCATGCATACTGGTGACACAAACTCTTGGGATGAGACCGTTGTGTTTAATGTTCGCGGAAATGGTCGCACGGCCCCACCGGAACGATCGAGTTCCACCGGCCTTAGGAGCCGTTCATGGTCCATTACCCCGAGACCGGATGCTAACCAGCGTCGTCACTCGTCGTGCACTTATGGCGCAGCGAGTCGACATGAGACATCAGAACAGCCCGACACTGCCCGGCGAGCTACATGTACATGTGACCTATACGTCGCGGCATTCTAGTACACTGATTGGTTGGAGTACTTGGCCGCTGATTGGTCGAGGCGCGTCCAAGCGAGTATAAAAGGGGGTGAAATTCAAGGATCGAGAGCATCGTCGGCGTGGAGGCCAACCCGTCAAGAACTGTCTGGAGGTGTGGACTAGACGAGTGGACCGGAATACCTGCAGATGACACAATACAGAACATCCCCCACATTTCCCTGCGGCTTTCAGCTCACCCACACGTAAAAGCAGTTCTCCGACTTCCCGCCTTACATCAATTTTGGATGCTCCCGGACAGCCATCCGGGAGCAAAATAATTTAAGGTTATGGTTCCCGAATCCTAGACACACTAAGTGGAACTTCTGTGGGGAAGGGCCCTTGCAGCCCGGGATGTAATTCTACATGATGTAGAGCAGCAGTGTTTCTTGGTGGATGACTCGCCAGATCTGCTGACCACAAAGAATGTGGACTTCAACTTCCGCACTGCATGTCGTGCGTGATACTTTTAACTTTTTGACAGTAGTCGAGTAGACTTTGCCCGGTGCGCCGCAGGAGCCATGCGATGTGCCCCACACTGTGTGCCCTTAATGTACGTGCATTAATTCTGTTAATGGGTTATGTTTAACTTTCTCACTACCATCGCTGGACGGAAAACTTTATAAAACTTTCTGCATAAATTATGATCTAGTTACAGAGAATATCTAATAGATGTTGCTTCATTGCTCCGTTTCACTGACTTGAGCTTGTACCATATCTACCCTGGAGTCAGCATGCAGAGACCATCCTGCGGAAACCTGCTGTGGAGATCTGCATGCGGAAACTCGTCCAACCACAGAGAACGTGTCTACTCTCGCTACGAATATGTTAGCGCCTCAATTTCAGTAACGTGGTAGCCTGTTCCAGGAAAGTGATTATTAGGTACTCAGGTAACTATACTATTGTATATCTAAATATTATTTCTGCATATGGCGTCGATGACTAATGGCTGCCTTCCCGGTCTTAGGACCGCAATTTATCATTTCTTTATTACTGTTCATATTATCCTTATTTACTGTAGGTGCTTTGACTCACCGCACCGTAATGGTCTATCAACCTTGTACTACCTCGGTCTTAATCATTATATAAATTGTCACTGTTCTGTACATGGGTTAGTTATATATATATATATATATATATGTCAGGTAGCCATTTTGTTGGTATGTTTTGTTTATTCATAGAAAACACAGGGCCGCAGTACGCAAGGAAATACTAAACAGCAACACGTATATCTGCATCACTTATTCCAGCCATCAACAATTTTACACTAAGGTCACTGACCATGCTCTAATTGTTTGAGCCTGGCATGTTACTGACTAACCTTACTATTCAGCTCGATAGGATGGGTTAAAAGTGGTTAGGGACAATTTCTTCGTTAGGAGATGCATAGTGTATGCCTCTTTTCCGTGTGTTGCGGTAATGTGTCCCTGCACTCCAGCAAGGTTGTGTAAAAATGGGCAAGTGACCTATAGGGCCTCATAATCACGTCAAGTTATTGTCTCTTTCCACGATCCACCAAGCCGCATGGCTTCTTAATTGTTTTGACATCCCATCTTGACGGCGATCAGATCCGACTCGGGGAAGCTATCAGGGGTTTCTGAGCAGTGATGAGCAACGTGCAGATTTACTTACATCCCCTGTGTATCTTCAGATACTCATTATAGCTAGAACACCCCGCCAAAGAAGGAAAGCACTGCGAAAACATATAGTTAGAATTATGAAATGATAGGTTATTTACTAGCCCGCAGTGCATATTGGGCAAATTGGAAATTAATCCTAACATCAGGTCAAAGGTTAGGTCCATAGGACCCGGCGATGGACGAGACGCGCATTTCCATCCAACTCTGTCTGGGTAGGATCTTGGAATTCACCATGCCCTCATGGGAAGGACACTCGCGATGGATATTCGCCTCTCTAACCCGACCTTAATGACATGTCAGTAATCAAATTTGCTTGTGTAAAATGTAGCCATCGTCCGGTGATGTTTTATGTGGTTACGGAGCAAGATACCCAGATTTTCCTCGAGTTCAGATGTGTTGTGAAGTAACATGTGCGCATGCTGTCCATGGAGGTAGATGCTTCCAACAGTATCTTGGACATGCATAAGGCGGGGACTTGTGAATCCTTCGGGAGTCGCTAGGTTCGTCTTCACGTAAACCAGCATGCATCACTTTAATTATATTTTCACTAGGATGGTCCCGCAGCATTTTTCTGTTGAACAAAAGAGTGGCCCTTTTTGCCATCTCTTTTCCTCCGCTTCACTTGAAGGCATTTTCCTGTGACGGAGGCCCGTGTGAGACACTTGCCTCTCATAATAGCGAGATATCCTGGGACGGAGGCCCGTGCGAGGCTACTACCTCTCGGATCATCATGGAAACATTTGGTGATGGAGGCCCGCGCGAGACACTTTCCTCTCGTAGCATCAAGAATCTCTCTATTTAGGTTAGGGGTATAATGGCTTGTATTAAGTTAATCAGTGATCTCGCGGTGCGGATACCTCTCTTGCAGGGATACCTATGCAGATCTAAGGATCTGTGTGGTACCTCCAGCGACACACATGCAAAGTACATCAGCTAGCTCTATTTTGTGTATTATTGTGCTCAATTATATATAATTTTATTCAATTGCTCCATCTCTCTAATTTAGTATGGAAAGACACACCGGTGACACAAAGAGTTGGGACAACACCATGTGGTTCAATCTCAGCGGCAATGGTCGCATGACCCACTGGAACAAATGTGTTCCACCAGCCTCAGGAGCCAGTCTTTGTACACTGTGGACCGATGTCACACAGGATCCGGAACCCCGAGACTCGGAGCTAGCCAGCCACCCCGTTCGTCGTGCACCTGCGGTGCGACAGGTGGTTATTTTGTACCGGAGTAGTCCGACAACACCATGCGAGCTACACTAGCAAAGAGAGTACCATTGTTCGTATAGTGTTATTCTTTTAATTATTATTATGTCCAGACTTTTTAATTAGTTTATGGACCGTCATACTGGTGATATCAACAGTTGGGATGAAACTGTGAGGTTCAATCTCGGCGGCAATGGTCGCACGTCCCCACTGGAACATTATTGTTCCACCGGCTCTAGAAGTCGGTCTTTGTATCTTCTGGAGTCGCCAAACCGGATCCGTAACCCTGAGAACCATAGCTAACCTGCCCTCCCACGCATCCTGTACATGCGGTGCAATGGAGCAGAGCAACATAATGGACCAGCGCATACCCCCCGTGAGCTACATGTCGCTCCTGTGGTAAAAGACTGAACATGTTTTCAAGAGCTAATTTGACTGTGGAGCCGCAACAGTTGTTATGGGGGTTGATCGCCGCTGATGTGGGCGGTGGTGTCGGGAATGTACTTACCTTTCTACTTCGAAACATGGGTATGGAGCACCTCTGTAATGAAGCAGATGTGCCAAGGCACTAGGACCAGATTCTCTTTGGACACATTGAGGGGGCTGTGGTTAGGACAGCTGTTTTCCCCATATCCTGCATTCATGTTGTGCCCCGGGCACTGTGGGATGGACTCATGTGCAGAGGTATGGATTGGATCGCTTGACAGACATGGTCCTAGTGACGGTGTGTGAGATGGTGGCTCAGGGATGCACCCATTCAGACAGATGTGACGGGCATCTACAACCATTACGTGGTGCTGCCACCAGAGAGGCTTTGACGCGTGCCACCATGGTCAAATCCTGGGTGGCCATCATGGGTCTACCATTGCTGCACGTCTCTACGACTTTTATGATGCTCATGCGGTTGAGGTGGTTTTGATTGCCATGGGGTCAGCCTGGCTCTAGTCGGCAAGAGGCGGCATGCCTGAACTTTTGAGTGTGTACTGTGGCATGCTATGTCTGGGAGATACATCCTGCTGAGTGATCTCAGCTTCGCATTCGATGGTGGTTGTGCATGGTGTAAGTGTCATGGTGACCCATCATGGCCATGGGCTGCTCCATCATGGAGGGCTCGCCTTGGGTTGGCACGTGGCCGATGTTGTCATTCGTGGGTGTCATACTGGCATGCCTACCAGATGGAGCTACACGGGTGCCTGTGCAGGTACTGCCGGGATCTGGATCACAGCTTTCTAGAATGGGATGATCATTTCAACTGCCGTGCAAGATGTCCGTGGTTGTATGATGTGGATGCCAGCTGGGGTTGAGCGAGAGATGGGGGAAAGCCTGTGGCTGATGTGTGTAAGTGAGAGCGTGCTTTGGACAATGTGCTGTAAGTCTGTGATTCCATCCCGGCTGTGTCATAATCTGTAGGTCATAGATCACTCACCGTTGGAGGCCAACGGGCCAGCATCGTCGAGTGGCTGCCATGCTCGGCAGGGTCTCTCAGGTGGGTTGGATGTGAGGAGTCTAGCAGGTTCAGTAGTGCTGGCTGGTGGAATCATGGAGTGAGCTCGTCCATGCATCCGTACTGTCGAAACTGGTGTTATCAGTAGTGATCTGTAGTGATCTGGGAAACATTCAGGAGCGCGAAAAACGTTTTCCATTATGTAACAGTGTTCAGTAATGTGTCGTATGCTCACTATATACTTCATCATCATCATCATCATCATCATCATCATCATCATCATCATCATGTACGATGGTTAAGGCGTATATACCCTTTTGTCGGTCTAAAGGCTGTTCTAGCTAAGTAGTTCTGACGGGTTAGGCGGAAGCACAAACGTTAAAACCACAGACGTTAGTGACCGATAGGACAAGACCTACCAAGTCATAAACCATTATTTACAGTTATTTACAGATATTTACAAGGGTATTTTTCATAATTAATACTAGTGTATCATGGAAATTTAAACTGATATACATTAGAAGGAAATAAAGCAGGCTGGCAGGACAATCCCCACCGGGCTCATTTCATGATTGACGTATTTAACTTTAGGTGTTCATATAGAGGTAACAACCACGCATGGATTATAAGATGCCACCGAGCCAGTATAAAATAAACAGCTTCAGTTCTGTTTTCTCCCATTCATTATTATTTCTTTAAAGGTTGTATCAAAGAATCCATACTATCTACATTATGGAGCGATAGGGGTGGAAAATGGAACTGGTTGAAAAGGATTTTTTCTGTGACTAGTGATTGAACGACATAATGTAATTTGATTCTCTATATACAAATTTATTTTGGACATAGTGCAGGGTTCTGTACAATATGGTGTACTGACAAAAGGTTTTGCGAGCACTATATAGGTGTGGAACGATAGGACAGTCCCTACCAAAACCAGTCGGAGGGATATGAAACTTATTTACAACAAGAGGCCCAAGGGGCCTGTGTCGCTCACCTGGAGCACCATCATTTTTGTCAAAATTGTTGGTGGGTGCTTTAGCAGTCTTTTAAATGAGTTTGTGGACATTTTTGCAGTTTGATTTCCCCATGACGCCCATATTTTTTTGATGGATCAACCTCCTTTAAACAAATTTTAATGGCCCAAATTTCGGCCCGATCCCTTCAGCGGTTCTGGAGGAGTCATTTTCGTGAAAACCAGGTCATCCAAGATGGTCGCCGAACCATTTGGTCAATCAAGTCCTCTTGAACAAACTTGACTTACCTCTTGGCCTAGATGAAGATTCCCCCAAGTGGTTTCGGAGATTTTTAAAGACATTTCCTGAAATCGGCCGAAATCCAAAATGGCCGCTGGGCAAATTGGCTGATCCGTTTCATTTGAACAAACTTGGATCCTTATGCCCTAGGAATGCTTCCTGCCAAATATAATTGAAATCGGCCTGTAAGTTCTCAAGAAGTTTGACGAGAAAATGATCCAAGATGGCCACCAAACCGTTTATCCGACAGTTTCGAAAATTGCAAATTTGAGCTCAGAATACCCAAAAACATATATAGAACCAATTTTGGCCTCAAAATCCATCAAATAGAAAAATCAAATATGTCCCCCAAACACGCTACATTTTGATTGGCCCACGGCGGCCATGTTTTTTAATGGAGCAACTTCCATTGAACAAACTTTAATGGCCCTTAGTCGCTAATCATATCTCCCAAATTTTGACCTGATCAATTCAGCGGGTCTGGAGAAGTCGTTTTCGGGAAAACTAGGTCATCCAAGATGGCTGCCGAACCATTCGGTCAATCAAGTCGTCTTAAACAAGCTTGGTTTACCTCTTTGCCTAGATGAGGTTTCATAAGTTTTGAATCGATTCCCCAAGCCGTTTCGGAGAACAGGATTTTTAAAGACATTTCTAAAAATCGGCCGAAATCCAAGATGGCCACCGGCCAAATTGGCCGCTAGGCTTCGTTTGAACAAAATGAAATCTCTATGCCATAAGGATGCTTCCTGCCAAATATAATTCAAATCGGCCCAGTAGTTCTCGAGAAGACATTTAAAATTTTCCATTGCTTTAGTATGGGAGCTGTTGGCGGGAAAATGATCCAAGATGGCTGCCAAACCATTTATTCGACAGTTTCGAAAATTGCAAATTTGAGATCAGAATACCAAAAAACCTATATAAAACGAATTTGGCCTCAAAATCCATCAAATAAAAAAATCCAATATCGCTGCCAATCACACTATATTTTGATTGATCCACCGAGGCCATGTTTTTTAGCGAATCAACTTCTCTTGAACAAACATTAATCGCCCTTAGTTCCTAATTATATGTCACAAATTTGGGCCTGATCGTTTCAGCGGTTCTGGGGATGAAGTTGTTTTTGTGAAAACTAGGTCATCCAAGATGGCCGCTGAACCATTAGGTCAATCAAGTTCCCTTGAACAAACTTGATTCAGCGCTTACCCTAGATCATATTTCGTGAGTTTTCAATCGATCCCTCAAATGGTTTGGGAGAAGATTTTTAAAAACATTTCTAAAAATCAGCCGAAATCCAAGATGGTCTTCGGCCAAATTGGCTGATCTGTTTCGTCTGAACAAACGTGAATCTCTATGCCTTAAGGATCCTTCATGTCAAATATAATTGAAATCAGCCCAGAAGTTCTCGAGAAGAAGATATTTTCAATTTCCCATTGCTTTAGTATGGGAGCTTTTGGGGGGGGGGGCGGGGGGGGGGGGGGGGGGGGAATGATCCAAGATTGCCGCCAAACCGTTTATCCGACAGTTTAGAGAATTGTAAATTTTAGATCAGGATACCCAACAACCTATATAAAATCAATTTCGGCCTCAAAATCAATCAAATAAAAAAATCCAATATGGCCGCCAAACATGCTATATTTTGATTGGCCCACGGCCATGTTTTTTGACGGATCAACTTCTCTTGAACAAACTTTACTGGCCCTTAGTCCCTAATCATATCAGCCACATTTCGGCCTGATCCCGTCAGTCGTTCTGGAGAAGAAGTAATTTTCGCTAAAACTAGGTCAACCAAGATGGCTGCCGAACTATTTGACCAATTAAGTTCCATTGAACAAATTTGGTTGAGCTCTTGCCCTAGATCATATTTCATGAGGTTTCCTTCAATCTCTAAAGACGTTTCTAAAAATCGGCCAAAATCCAAGATGGCCACCGGCCTAATTGGCCGATCTGCTTCATTTGAACATACTTGGATCCCTATACCCTAAGGATGCTTCCTGCCAAATATAATTTAAATTGGCCCAGCGGTTCTTGAGAAGAAGTTGTTTAAAGGAAAAGTTGACGGATGGACGGATGACGGATGACGGATGACGGACACACCACGGACGGTCGCCACGACATAAGCTCACTTGGCCTTTCAGGTCAGGTGAGCTAACAATAATAACGGAAATAGAAGGCAAGAATTGGCTTGCCAGGTCTTTGTGGGATCTTAGCACAGACTGGCAGGACAATCCCTACCAGTCTGCCATTCAG
This sequence comes from Chaetoderma sp. LZ-2023a, assembly GCA_034401795.1. Taxonomy (NCBI): domain Eukaryota; kingdom Metazoa; phylum Mollusca; class Caudofoveata; order Chaetodermatida; family Chaetodermatidae; genus Chaetoderma; species Chaetoderma sp. LZ-2023a. The sequence continues at coordinate 78,816,141 of CM067375.1, forward strand.
TAAACAGTTGCTGAGTGTGAAGAGTTTGGAGGCAAAATAACGGCTAGTAGGATTTATGGAGATCAGTGCTGTACAGCAGGTGTGACCCCTGTTTGTCAAGACGATTTTTGAAACAGTCTAAGGACGGGGCATGTATGACGTCTTCGTTTAGGGAGTTCCAGTGGTTTATCACTCTGTTACAGAAGAAGTGTTGGTGCAGTGATGTGTTGCATAGGAATTTGTGTAGTTTGGTTATGATATCTGGGAGGTTTCTGGCTCCAGCCCTGGAAGGTCTGTGTTGTATTTCAAATGTAGATACTCATCAGTTTAGTAATGTGGATGACGCATTACTGAACATTGTCCCACGAAGAACGCGAACATTTGTGGAACATTCACCTTCCTGAACTCACTCCTGATCTAACGATGGCATACTGAAGTAGTGAACTGTGTGATGGCAGACTGTCTGCCAAGGCCTGGTGGGTTGAGTGGTGCGTGCACAAGTGGACACTGGAACCTGTAGCAGTGATCTGTATTCTGCAGCAGAGGTGAACACTCTAGAACACTGTTGCATAATCATGGCCATATTAACCCATGGGTAGAAGGAGCAAGTGCCCATGGCTCTGAGTGTCAAATGGGCCCCCACCTGCCTGGCCTATCTGAAATCGAGTTATTTATTTTTTAAAGATATCAAGCCATCAACAACATCAGATTTAAAGCAGTACATGTCAAACATCATTGTGATTCACAATGTTTACGTGTACTGATGATTCGTAGTATCCCTCCAGTTATTCTTAACAATCCCGGTGACAAATTGTTCTGGGGAAAGATCATTTTCTAAACTGGCTTAAATCAAGAGCAAACTTCGGTCCACAATGACACAACAGCGGACTGAGGCATTGGTCTTATTGAGCACAGAATATGATCTTCTCCAGGAACTAACATTTGATGACCTTATTGCAACCTTTGCATGCAATAAAGCCAGAAAGAAGATCTTCGCATAATGTGATGATCGAAAACAGTTTTCTTAGTCTGCTAATGGAAACATTCTATGAATTCAATCAATTTCACGAATATCAGATGGTGCTAACTTTAAATAACACTATAGGTTGAGTAAATGAATGATGTATTTGTTTGTAAAAAAATGTGCATAATGACAATTAACAGAGTTGTTATGAAATGGCCAGATTGTTTCCATGTCATTTGAAATGGCGACACCACATACCCCTAGACCCTCAAACATCCTACCTATTTTTGGGAGAAACTAAGCGAAAGTAGACAAAATTCCCGGTCAGGCAAAGGTCGATATTTACCCCCAAGATATGCACAAGAAGCCATCTGAGAGCATCCATATTTCCCAATTTTAAGGGGGAGGGCCCTCCTCCAGACCCCCCCCCCATCTGCCCAGGGTTCCCCAGGACCCTTAATACTGCCCTGAGCATAATAAACAACCAGTTGATGTTGGCTACTAAATGTCAGAAGCAGAAGCACAGAGCTTCGCAGCCACATGAAAAGGCAATCACAACTATTAGAAAGAGTTCAACACCGAGCAACAAAACTCGTCCCGCAAATCAAAGAGTATAGCTACACAGAACGACTTGAAGCCCTAAATATAATGTCACTGAAATACAGACGATTTCGAGGAGATTTAATTGAAACATTCAAGCTCATCAGGGATCTATATAATATTGTTAAGGACTACTTTTTAAAAACCATCCAGTATTACACAGACCTGAGTGCATAGGTACAAGCTCAACATAAAGTGCAGCAACAAAGATATTCGCAAGCACTTTTTTCGCTAGCAGAGTGGTACCACAGTGGAATTCACTGCCAGCTACAATAGTCCAAGCAACAACACTTGAATTATTCAAGAGCAAACTAGATATCTACTTCAAAGAAAGATCATTTGAATTCGACTGAACAGGCATACGTATACCAGCCCAACACAAAGCCATACTGAAATTCTTCCAATACAGTGGACGTATCTTGGAGTGGGCTGTGCAGCCACCAAAACATGCTCTGTAGCGATTTCAATGATCGGTAGATAAGTCTCTGCTTCCACGTGCGCATTTTGTGATAGCATGAAGAGACACTCGCGTAGAGAAGGAGATTCCGATAGCGATAAACACAGAAAATGAAAACAACATCAATAAGACCAACCATGGCCGCCACAAGTCAGCATGCAAACAAATGCTAGGTGAGCACGGTGTAATCATGAATGTAGGCAGCACATCGCAGCTGACACGGGGAACACCCATCTGCACCACAGCATTTCCACAAACCAGTGTTAGCCCTTGCCACTGCGATGTCAAGATTTGAAATTTACATATTAAATTAAAAGATGATCTGGTGTTCATTTTTCATTAAATTTGATGGATGATGTTGCTGTCATCGACATCAACATCGTAAACCACACTGTGGAAAAATGTACACCAGCTTCTTTGTTACTTGCACAGCAAAAGATGGAATATTGACATCGGAGTGGTAAGGCTCTTAAATTATAAATCTAATGGTTTCGAGGAGACTTAATTAATCAACAACAGTCAAATCATTCAAGAACAAACTAGATATCCAAGAAAGAACTTTTGAATTGGACTGAGCCAGCCATACCACAACAAAAACAATGAGGCAATAACAAGCCAATGGCTTATGCCTCGTAAAATGATGATAATGATGATGATGATGATGATGATTCAAGTAAAATAGTGGCGAATTGTCCGAGTACGAATCGTCCAGAACCATGACAATAATCTGGCAACCCTGTACGACTTCTACCGTTTCCGGTTTAATTCAGAGCTAAAATGAATCGAGGTTTGTAAATTTATATTAACAACTGTTAATTTAAATAATACTGCAGTTGAAATGTGCGTGTGCATGCGTACGAAATATGTGTGATGGAAACCCTGCTTCATCTAAATGCTTTCTTTGAATACTGCATTTGCTTTTATCAAAAATCCAATCGCTACCGGCACAGAACAGGTCGCCATTTTGCCACGTCAGGTCTACTCTCTGTCTAGTCCGAGGAATACCAGTCATTCTGTACCCAAACCAAACCGTACCGGTAAATTCGTACCTAGCCTGTTGGAGTAATATTTACCAAGAGAATAAATCAAATCAATCAGAATCCATACCCTAAATCTGGATATTCCGTACCTAACTAACTGGATATTGCTGTACCATCGTAATGATTAAGCCGTACCATGAAGTTGTATGCTATGCATCAATCAATTATGTGTTAAATTAGTTCTGATATGTATTGTACTTGTAGGTCGAGTTATTGTTAGATCACTCAAAAGCAATCAATAACTTGATAGTGTTTGATATTCTGTACCAGTACCATATACCTTTATATCAGTAATGGATTCGCCTCTAACATATTGGATATTCCGTACACACCCATTAGATATTTCGTTTTGGGTACGGAATAGCCAATGGGTAGGTACGGAATAGCCAATGGGTAGGTACGGAATATCCAATGGGTTAGGTACGGATTCTCCAAAATTAAGGTACGGATTAACCAATCTCAAAGTACGGAATGTCCAAAAATAGGGTATGGAATAACGGGTACGGATTGACTACATACCAGTCCGAGTCTGCTCTGACTCAACCTGCCCCTGTGACAGATATTTGGACAGACTGACGGGCCGGAGAGAGTCCGAGCAATTTGTATGTTCAAAAGTTGGAGAACTCCGCCACCGCTGGGTAGCGCGCCTCTTAATCAACCTTAGCTACAATATTCGACACAAACCCTGGTTATTGCTTCATATAATTCACTTATCCATTCGCTCGCACCTTAAATCCTGTAACATTATCGTCTTTCTATCCCCCTACGAAAACTGGTAGCTTCAGTTTTTCTACTTTATTTCGCTTTGCAGCGTTTTCCATTTAGCGGAAAAAGTTGCAAAACTAAATGTCTGCTTATTTGCCATCGTTGTAGTGAATAGAAACATTGTATTTATGTATTTCAAGCCATAATTCAAGTGAAAACCAGAAAGCGGAAGTCCATTGAAATCATATGTAGGGGGATAGAAAGACGATATTGCCAATACAATCCATTTTTTTACCTTTTGATCTCTCCCCCACCTACCTGTAGGGCCGGGAACAAATGCAAATGTGCTCATGTACTCCACATTGATATGGGTAGCTCACATACTAAGTTTGGTTGGATTCTATCCAACGGTTTTGGAGGAAATGCGTTACAATCAATTTTCATGGGTAAAAATTTGACCTTTTGATCCCCTCTCCCACCCCTTGGTGGCGGAGCCAAATATAAATGTCCTGTTGCACTCCACAATCATATGGGTAACTTAGATATCAAATTTGGTTGAGTTCCGTCTAACGATTTAATCGGAGTTGCGTTACATACATTACCGCCACCCCTGGGGCAGAGCCAAATCAAAATATTGTCTTGCAAAGCGGAATCATATGGGTAACCCACATACCAAATTTGATTTAATTCCGCCCAACAGTTTGGGAGGAGATAGCGTGATGGATGGAGGCGATTACAATATCCCAGATATTTTTTTTAAACAGGATAATTAATTACTTAGGCAATGTAATTGCCCCATGTTTGGTGACTGACTGGGTGATCCGTTGATTTGTCAATTGTTTAGGTGGGTGATGAGTACTCTCATTGCTCTACTGGCGAATTGTTTGATTGACAATGTGGCAATAGGCACTCAGTGTCGGGGAGGGAGGGTGTTGGGTCTTCCCAATGGAATTTCTTAAAATTATGGGTTCGATCTGCAAATCCTTCTCATACCTTACTTATAAATTAAACCTAGTTTTATACCCTGCCAAAAAATTTGGTGGGGTATTATGTAATGGTGGTGTGGGTGGCAGAGTGGTTTCCGGATGATAACTCGGTTACCGTTTGTCGGATCGCATTGAAACTTCATAGGGTGGTTGGACTAGGTCTTGGGAAGAAACCTATCGAAATCGGTGATGATCCGAAATCTAAGATAGCCGCCAGCCACCGACGGCCGTCTTGAAAATTGGTTTCCGAATCACAACTCCGTTACCGTTGGTCGGATCACATTGAAACTTCATAGGGTGGTTGGACTAGGTCTCTGGAAGAAACTTATCGAAATCGACGATGATCCGAAATCAAAGATAGCCACCAGTGGCCATCTTGAAAGTTTGTTTTAGATGATAACTCCGTTATCGTTTATCAGATCGCTATGAAACTTCATAGGGTGGTTCGAAAAGAAACCTATCGAGATTGACAATGATATGAATTCCAAGATGGCCACCAGCCACCATCTTGAAAATTGGTTTCCAGAAGATAACTCCGTTACCGTTTATTGGATCGCTTTGAAACTTCATAGGGTGGTTGGACTAGGTGTGGAAAAGAAACCTATCGAAATTGACAATGATCTGAAATTCAAGATGGCCATCAGCCACCATCTTGAAAATTGGTTTCCGGATGATAACTCTGTTCCCGTTTATCGGATCACTTTGAAACTTCATAGGGTGGTTAGACTAGGTCTAGAGAAAAAAGACCTATTGAAATTGACGATGATCCGAGGTCCAAGATGGCCGCTTACCACGGACTGCCATCTTGAAAGACCATTTATCAGATCACTTCCTAGAGTCTTTGGAATATGTGTGGTGAAGAAACATATCGAAATTTACGATAATCCGGAATCCAATATGGCCGTCAACAGCAGCCATCTTGAAAATTGGTTTCCGGACGATACCTCATTGACCGTTTAACGTTAAACATTAACGGATCGCTTTGACACTTCATAAGGATGACTGGTCTGATGGGTCTGAGGAAGAAATAAATATTTTCAGATAGCTCTCATTCATTGGTTTGTCATCATGGCGGGTATTATGCACCGTTTGCGGAGCTCTTGTTGCTATTAAAATAAAACCGAAATCATGCCCCAGCTCATTGGTTTGTCATCATGGTGGGGTATTATGCACCGTTTGAGGAGCTCTTGTTGTGGACAGAAATCTAACTGGACAAGCGTAAAGAGTGGAGTGCCCCAGGGATCGGTCCTTGGGCCAATTTTATTTCTGATCTATATAAACGACATAGACGAAAACATTACAAGCCAAATTGGTAAGTTTGCTGATGATACTAAATTAGGTAAAGAAATTCTGAATAAAGAAAGTACACTTAGACTCCAAGCAGATCTTCACAGAATTTTTAGCTGGTCTCAAGAATGGCAGATGCTCTTTAACTTAGATAAATGTAGTATTTTACATTTAGAAACAATAACGTGTGCTATAGCTATAAAATGGGAAGCAACACACTAGCAAAAAGCATTGAAGAAAAAGATTTGGGAATAACAATTCAGCAATCAATGAAACTGTCAAGACAATGTGAAGTAGCATCAAGAAAAGCAAACCAAGCCCTAGGCCTGATATATCGTACAATAAAATATAAATCCCGACCTGTTATTCTCCAGCTTTACAAATCCCTCGTAAGACCTCACTTAGACTACTGTATCCCCTTTTGGTGCCCACACCTACAAAAAGACATAGACTTACTGGAGCGGGTACAACACAGGATGACACGCATGGTCCCAGGCTTAGCAAGTATACCTTATGAAACACGTCTCCATTAACTAAATCTTTACAACATTGAAAACCAGAAGAATCCGAGCTGACATGATAGAAGTCTATAAAAAAAATTTCTAACCAGGACCACATTAAGCCAAATGAATTCTTCACAATGGCATCTACACACACTAGGGGACATGCACTTAAACTTTACAAACAACCCTGTCGACTTGATCTACACAAGTATTTCTTCACAAATAGAGTTGTTAATGTATGGAATTCTCTACCAACGGAAGCAATTAACGCTCCAACATTAAACACGTTAAAAAACAACCTAGACTCATTCTTCAAGTCACAGGGTTTTATATAGACCTAAGGTCGTCTAACTCCCAAAAATTGCAGTCACTTCTTCTACACTGAAGTATTTGACTGCAATCACTGGTTAATCACCTCAGAGGTGTGATTTTTTATCCATGCACAAATCTTTTGTTGATTTTATTGATGGTTTTGTAGACACTCTTTTAACTATACAGATGAGATATTACAAATTCCGCTCACATTGTATGAATTATTCGGTTGAATATTTTGAAAAAAGCGTAACTCGATGTTGTTTGTTGCATGTATATTAAACTGAATATTTAAGACATCCCAAAGAATTTACTCCTTGAAAAGGGTTAATAACCTCTTGGACTGTTTTCTATAGGGTGCAGTACACTAATTCTTTAAGGCTCAAGATTTGTCAATTGAAAATCTTCCGTTCAGTGCTTGTCCATATGCAGGCCAAGAGAAGATTTTTTTTAAATTCAACACTGGAGTGAGTGGCTTGGTGAGGGAAAAATCAAAATCAGAGCTCCGTGGTGAGGGAAACAGTCATTATAGTGGTAAATTTAAGAAAATAGTCTTCTTACCCTATAAATGGACTTTGCTCAAACCAGTTTTGGCAGGCTTGACCATTTAACCTTTCTCCAGGGTGAATATTCTTTCTACTTCGATCAATACTCACCATTCTGTTACTTCTGATATACAGCTGGCCCTGACAGCGGGTCTAGGATTATAGACTTAGAAAGCTTTACCGACTCCTGGGAACCGGGTACTCGGCTCCCAACTGCCGAGTACCCGTTTACCATAGAGCTCATTCTTGTTTGCATAGCGACAAGAGCAATACATGCTTTTTGCATTAAGGATTTTAGTGTTTTAAAATAATCTAAGTCTAATCAGTGATAGTTTGTGTGTTCTGAAAGGATTAACTAAGGACTATGGAGAATACCGCCCAAGACAACCAGGTTGTATTGTTCTTTATTATCCATAGTTAAAAGACTTAGGTCTCTAAATTTCGTTGTGTCGCATGTTCCAATTTCTGTCCCCATAGAATCTGGGACGTGTGCTAACAACGATATATGCCAGACGATCGCCTTCTTTAAACCCCAACAGGCGATCGGCAGATATGAAAATAGGTTTCTCCTTCGATCAATACTCACCATTCTGTTACTTCTGATATACAGCTGGCCCTGACAGCGGCTCTAGGATTATAGACTTAGAAAGCTTTACCGGCTCCCCACTGCCGAGTACCCGTTTACCATAGAGCTCATTCTTGTTTGCATAGCAACAAGAGCAATACATGCTTTTTGCATTAAGGATTTTAGTGTTTTAAAATAATCTAAGTCTTTAATCAGTGATAGTTTGTGTGTTCTGAAAGGATTAACTAAGGACTATGGAGAATACCGCCCAAGACAACCAGGTTGTATTGTTCTTTATTATCCATAGTTAAAAGACTTAGGTCTCTAAATTTCGTTGTGTCGCATGTTCCAATTTCTGTCCCCATAGAATCTGGGACGTGTGCTAACAACGATATATGCCAGACGATCGCCTTCTTTAAACCCCAACAGGCGATCGGCAGATATGAAAATAGGTGTTTGCTACGGTATTTCTAACACGAATATCGGCTGACGTCGTTCTCCGTAGAATCCGAGCGGGTGACGTCACACCCGGTCGCTCGGATGTTTATGTGAAGAAAAATTTTTCATAAATTCGCGCATCTTATTCTGGGTGCTGCGTACTAAAAATGGTACCGGAAACTTTAGAATGATCAAGTTTACGTGCGATCACGATCGGTTTGCAATGATCGGTGGTTTCAAAATTCTTGAGTAGATGTGTGGTCTGCGGTTTTACCGTGTGAGACAGCAGTTTTGTTATACATTTTGTTGTTTTCTTCACATATCGTGCTGCGTTCGTTAGGAGTATAATTTATATTGATTAGTAAATATACCCTGAATGCTATGCGATATGATTCCTGGAGCCGTTACACATCCTGGAGGATCTATTATGGGTGTGTTGTGCCCGCCGCGTACTTGTCGTCATAATCAATGCGATCGTTGTTGTAACGTGGCGGGGTGGGGTGCAGGGAGGTTACGGTTAATTTATGAGTCAAATTATTTGAAAATTAATTGTCTGCCTTCCATCCGGGTCTCGTTCCGCTTGTTTATTGTAGGTTTGTGCTTATTTTATAGGCCAAGCCAGCCCCGCCATCATGTGACGACTGCCATAAGTTTGTCCGTGTAATGTTCAAGGACCATGTCTGTTTTATGTGTGCCCTGTGTAATATAGATCATAGGTGTAATGTTTGTGCAGTGTGGTCCGTCGAAACGATGGTTAAGTTCCTTGCCCAGAAGGACTTGGCTGGGTCTGACGCGGGGTCAGGCGGTCCAAGAGTAAATCGTGGAGCGGCCGGTGCGGGTGCTCCACGTCCCCAGCTGGAGGTGGCGGAGATGGCACCGCCGGCGTGGTTTGGTCCGGCTCTGCAGGGTTTTTCTGCATAGCGTTCTGACCACGCTGGTGTCGTCCCTGCTACCAAAGGTTGGTGGGCAGTTTCTCCCCATGCCTGGTACGGATCCTGTCCTCGGACAGGATTCTGGACTGGTTACCGAGGGGGCCGTCTCGTACGGCCCCCTGGCAGTCCCGTCTGGCTTCGGCCAGATGGGTTTCTGTTTCTCTGCGGCCACCTCCGGGTGGTCCAGTAGCGGTGGCCGGTCCGTCAGGTGTGGGAGCCGTCCGCCAGGACGGTTCCACGGTTGACTCGTCTAGTGACGACTCTTCGGAGTCTGAAGACGAGGAGGAGAGGTTGCTGCGGCCCGTGAAGCCGCAGGTGGAGAATATGGAGGTTGATTCCGTCCTAGACGGAACCGGCCTCCATTTGTCTGGTTTGGCGCAAGCCAGGTCAGCGGCTCCGCCTGTGGCTGAGGCAAATCCGTTACCGTGCACCGGTTCCGTGCGGCTTGGTTTGGCACCAGCCGTCACGGGAACGGGTGTGCCGAGCCGGGCGTGGTACTCACCTATCTCGCCTGGTCCGGCAGTCGGACGTGGGGTGCCGTTGGCGCCCGTGTCCGGCTATAGTTCCGCGACTGCTACGGGTCCGTACGGGTTTCCGTGCGGACCTACCCCATGGACCGGAGTGTTTCATGGGGTGGCGGCGGAACCGTGTGGTACCGGAGTGCCTGGCGTGTCAGCCGTGGCTCCTTGCTGGGAGGCCGTGGCTGGCAGACCCGTGAGCACGTCAACGGGTGACGTGTTTGCGGGGGTGTCTTCATCGGAGGTAGATTGGTCAGATGCTCTGGCGTGGCTAGCCAGGGTTGACCCGTCTGTGGTTTCGGCCACGGCCGATGAAGATGCGCCCCGTGCGTCGATCAGGACGGGGATTTTGCCCGCGGCCCGATCCAGTCAGTGGGACTGGATCCACGGTTCATAGAATGGTTGGATGCTATTTATAGCAAACAACTGATGACCAAGGGTCAGCTCCCTGCGGCCTCCAGGGAGGTGCGGGCAAGATGTCGTATTCCGCGGGGGGAATACGACAGGTATGGTGTAGTCCCGTCGGTCACGGAGGATGACCGATGGGTACTGGGCGTCCAGAGTGCCGTGCCGGGTCACCCCGGTCCGGCACTTGTGGACAAGTCTCAGGTACACCAGGAAGAAGTCCTGTCCCTATGCGATGAGGGTGTGAGGGCAGCGATGAGCGCTGTCAACCACTCTTATCGTCTCCTTCAGTCAGTGTGGGCTGAAGCGGGGCAGGCCACCCTGTGCCACCTGTGGTGCTTTCATGTGTCAATGACGGCCTGGTGCTGTCGATGGACGCATTGGCAAGGGTGCAAGCGCGTGTGACGAAATCCAGGAGGCAAATGGTCATTGACCATATGCGTCCGGCTACGGCAGTCAGGGAGCGTCTCCTTGGGACACCCCTGACAGGGCCTAGCATCTTCGGTGGCCAAGCGTGGGCCATCTTAGAGGATACCGCCAGTATCGCGCAGAATCGGTTAGCGGTAAACCTATGGCTAGAGCTAGTGCGGCAAGCGCATGCACTGGGGCCTGTGGGGAAACCGCTAACGGGACAACCTTCAAAGGAGCAGAAGAAGCATAAGGGCAAGGCGAAAGCTAGGCCTGTTGCGACTTCTGCTTCAGCTGGGGTTTCAGAGCCGCCGCCGGCGAAGAAGCCCAGGAAGGTTGTAGAGGCGCCTACCCTCCCCAATGTTGCTCCTGACCGCCCTAGAGGCGGGAAGGGTAAGGGTAAGGCCTCAAAGGGCGGACAGAAGGGGCCGAAGCGTACCTGAGGGTACGAAAGCTCCTTTCATATCCGCCTGGACCGCGCCTGTGCGACAGGAACAGCGGTGCCAGTTATACCCGTCGTGCCTAGAACGAAATGGTTCTCTCTCTCTCTCGTTAAGAAAGAGTGGGGAGGGGCGGACTGCGAGCCGGACAACCCCGTTAGACGTCGAGGCATCTATGGTGGGTGGAAGGCTCATGCGTTTCGTCGAGGCCTGGCAAGGTGTGACGTCAGACAGTCTGGTCCTGGGATGGTTATCCCAGGGTTACATGCCGGAGTGGTGGGACTTTCCACCACAAAATCTGTCTTTGGCACCTGTCTGGACACCCGTACCAAGGGAGCCAGACAAGTTAGAAGCCGTTCAAAAGGAAGTGTCGGGTTTGCTTCTGAAGGGAGCAATAAAACCAGCAAATCGAAACACTCCAGGCTTCTATTCAAACATGTTCCTTGTCCCCAAGAGCACAGGGGGATGGAGACCCATACTCAATCTCAGGCCATTAAATTGGTTTATCCATACGCCGAGGTCGGTAATGCGGGATTGAGGAAAGGAATGTGGTGTGTATCGATCGATCTGAAAAATGCATATTTCCACATTCCTATGAATCGGAGTTGGCACAGGTTTCTGAGATTTGCGTTTCAGAATCAAGTATGGGAGTTTACAGTCTCCCGTTTGGCCTGTCGACAGCTCCGAGGGTTTTCACAAGAGTGGTCCTTGCGGTGACAGCGTTTCTCAGAAAAGAGAACGTGGCGCTACACACCTACATAGACGACTGGCTGCTTAAGGCAGACTCGGCAGCCAGGTTGAACGTGGATACTGCTCTGAAGTTACTTTCAGATCTACGCTGCATAGTCAACGAGGAGAAATCCGAGTTGACGCCCACTCAACGTTTCGTTTATTTGGGGATGCGATTCGACCTTGAGGAGGGCAGGGTTTACCCGTCAGAGCCCAGAGTGGTGTCTCTGTTAGCCATCCTCAAGAGTTTTCGAGTGGGAAACCACATTCAAGGCGAGGCGGTTCCTTCAGATGCTGGGCATGATGGTCTCCATGGAGCAGGTTATCCCGTACGATGCTCTAATGCGAAGGCCTATCCAGTTGTATCTGATGTCTCTGTGGAAACAGAGAACAGAACCCCTGTCAAAACTGTTGCCAGTTTTGGAGCCGATAATATCGCATCTTCTATGGTGGAAACAGCGTCAGAATCTCCTATTAGGGGTTTCGCTGCACCTACCCCGCCCCCAGCTGTCCGTCTACACGGATGCATCGCTGGAAGGGTGGGGTGCCTGCCTGGGAGAACCAGGTCTCGGGCACATGGACTCTCCCGGAGTCAGCTGCATATCAATCTGTTGGAAATGATGGCAGTGGAACTGGCGTTGGAAGAGTTCCTTCCGATGATCAGGGGCAGGGTGATATTGATACGGTCGGTCGATTCGACAGTAGTATCATATATAAATCGCCAAGGCGGGACCAGGTCGCCCACTCTGTGTATCAGGGTGTGGCACTTGATTCAATGGTGCAGGAATTACTCGGTTGTTTTGAAAGCAGCTCGTATTCCTGGCCGATTGAACATTCTGGCGGATGCTTTGTCTCGCAGACAGAGAATCCTGCCAACAGAATGGTCCCTCAACCCTCCAGTTCTGCGACGGATCTTCGAGCATTGGGGCAAACCCAACGTGGACTTGTTCGCCACAAAGGAAAATGCTCAAATCATGACATATGTCTCGCCGATTACAGATCCAAATGCCGTCGATACAGACGCTCTGGCGATAAGCTGGAGAGGGATGCACGCTTACGCGTACCCACCCACCATTCTTCTACCGAAGGTTTTGGTGATGGTCAGGGAGGAACCGTGTCTGGTCCTGCTAATAGCGCCGTATTGGCCGAGCAGGGCGTGGTTCACGGATCTTCTAGATCTGCTGGTGGAAAATCCTGTGCAGTTGCCCGAGATTCCGAACATAATCTCCCAGGCCAAGGGACGCTTCCTACACGAGTGTCCCGAAATGTTCAATGACTGCGTGGATGTTATCAAACAACGTTCCACGTCGGAAGGCTTTTCTCGACAGGCTGCTGATTTCATCGCGGCTGCGAGAAGGAGGTCAATCTTCAAGTCATATAACAACAAGGTTAACAGATTTGCAGACTGGTGTGAAGAAAAGGGTATTGATACCTTTCAATCCGCTATCAGCAAATAGCAGACTTTCTCTGTGAGCTGTTCTTTTAAGGACTAGCTCCCGTCACAGTTGCTGGATACAAGTCAGCTTTGGCATCAGTTATCCCTTGTCTAGCCAACAGGGATAGTCCAGAGGTGGCCCAGTTAAATGTGATGTTGAAGGGAATGAGCAATCTCCGACCGAGACAACCGGTAGTCATTCCAGCCTGGAGTCTATCTTTGTGCTTAATGTACTGGCCAAGCACCCTTTCGAACCGTTGCGTTCGGCTAGTCTAAAGCATTTGACTCTAAAGGCGGTCATTCTATTGGCAGCTTCCTCAGCTAGAAGGCGCAGTGAGATCCATGCGCTTTCGGCAGAGAGGAACCGATTTATTGTTTCTGGAGAAGGTCTGCGTCTTCTGCCAAGAGCAGAGGTTATGTCAAAGAACCAATCTTTGAGATATCCCGGCAAACCGATCATTATACCGAAGTTAACTAGGTTTGATCGTGATGCCAGTGTCTGGTGCCCGGTCCGTGCTTTGACTAAGTACAAGAAACGGACTGACTCGTTACGGTCGAACGATAGACATCTGTGGATCTGCCATAAAAAGTCTTATGGCGCCGCATCCATGGATACTATCTCTCGTTGGGTGGTCGAATGCATTCAGACTACTCAGGAGATGGCGACTGGGCACCAGGTGCAAGGCGTAAGGGCAGACAATGTCAGAGGAATAGCCGCCTCGACCGCCCTTTACAATGGTGTTCCGTTATAGGACATCATGGCCGTTGCACAATGGCACTGTGAGTCCTCATTCACGGATTACTATATGAGGGATGTGTCAGACTCAGCCAATCCACTCGCTTTAGCTGTTTTGAAACGATAGTTAGTGACCACACTGCTTTTCACCCTTTTCTCACTTCGGTAAGAAAAGAACCTAAAGCAGGCATGGTCAGGCGAGAGGATGTCAACCAGATTGTGTCACTGATGGCCGAACCGGTGAATGGTTGGAGGCGGTACGTCTGAAGTCCAATTATCATAAGGTAATTCAATAGTGAGAGTTTTTTGTATTATGGATATGTATCATGTTCATTCATCTTATATATTCATGCTCATTCCCAGGCTAATACATGGAGTATGCAGGGAGCAGTTAACCCTCTTGGCATATTTGTGTTTTCAGGCAAGATACATGTTCGTTAGTTCTCTCCCTTTTCTTAGGAGGAAAAAGGGGGGAGGACTGTGACGCGAATGTGATTCGGTTCCGTGAACTTGACGGTCCTTTTAGGTCTCCGTTAGTCAAGTTTGAAGTCTAAAAGGGGCAAAATTAGCATTTATGGCTTGCCCCTTCCCACCAGGTTACTGATCAAATCTGGTGTATATCAGAAGTAACAGAATGGTGAGTATTGATCAAAGGAGAATGCAGGAAATGTCAATTTCCCTTTCTCCGAGATCTAACAATACTCACCATTCTGTTACGGACCCAGCCTCCCAGCCCCACGGAGGCAAGCCATAGTTTTCTCTTGTTTGGTGGCTATGCAAACAATATGAGCTCTATGGTAAACGGGTACTCGGCAGTTGGGAGCCGAGTACCCGGTTCCCAGGAGTCGGTAAAGCTTTCTAAGTCTATAATCCTAGAGCCGCTGTCAGGGCCAGCTGTATATCAGAAGTAACAGAATGGTGAGTATTGTTAGATCTCGGAGAAAGGGAAATTGACATTTCCTGCAATCTTTTATTATGTCGATAGCAAAGACACTGGTGTAGATTTTTCTACAAAATTTGTGAATGAGATTGCTGTCTATGAGACTGACAGCAACATCTTCCACCAAATTTGTTGGAAAATGACAAAAGTTCATCTTTTAATTTAATTTGAAAATTTACAATTTTGACATCAGGTGATACATGTTACGGGTTAATGAAAGAGCACATTCAGACCTGAGACAGATTATTTTCTCACAGAATATATCCATTTGCATACCAAGAGAGGACTATCTTTGAAAATTTACCACTTGAATGACTGGCTCTGTTATCGAATTAGTCAGTCTAGACTTGGTGGTAAATTTTCAAAAATAGTCTTCACTTGGTCTGCAAATGGCCATTTCTCAAAGCATTGTTTTTGCAATAAATAGTAGGTGTTGTATCTGCTATGTAGAGTAGAAACGGTTATAGATATACTATGATGTGCAGGCCTGCCGATTTTGGGAAATGTCGGAACCTATTTTTAGGTTCCATGGTTTTTGCCACTGGGAACCCTTCGGAACCTTTTTTCAAAATGCACATCGGCAAATGTCAAAAAGTAAATCTATCGCTCTGGTCATGTTGGAAGCTTATCCTTTACACGGAGCTCTGATTTTGTTGCCGATAGAATAAGAATCTGCTCAATCAGAATATTTTATTGGCAAAGAATCTATAAACAGATACACAATGTAGCGAAAAACGATATTCCCGCTTTCAACAGTCTATCAAGCATGTGGTAGATATTTAACGTCATGTGTGTATAACCATTCATTGCAGCACAGATCATAAAGCACTAGCAACGACGTTGTTGTGCTAGTCAATGTGAAAAAGGGAATGTAATGATCAGCTTAAGCGATATATATAGATATTTCCCGGAAAACATGTCTTATACATCAATCATTACTCATGCCTCTCATTATTGTCGTTGGTCAATATCATTTTTAACAGCGATGATGGGAAATTTAACTGGAAATGTGTTCACATTCATAAGCAGTTTTTATAAGCGGTTTTGAAACCGTCAGTGCGTGATATCAGTCTTCAATATGATATTGTGCAGCCCTAATATGTGCATTGCAAATCAATAACAAATTTCAATCCAAGCCTACATTTTTTACATGTAACTAACAATGAACTCACAATACAAGATGAATCGATAACTGAGCCAATCATTCCAATGGTAAAATTCAAAGATGGTCTTTTCTTGCCACCAGGGTTCGTACTGGTCATGGAATTTAAAACTTTAAATTCGAGGTCTGGAAAGTCATGGAAAATCTGTGGTTTTTAGGTAATGGGAAAAGTCATGGAAAATGCTAATCATATAAAGTAAAAAGAAATCTGTTTGCATAAATCACCTCTATCCAATAAAAATTACAACACAAATTTATCAAAACAAGACTATGGCTTGGTTGTTGCAAGCGGGAATATTCAGAAGTCTTGTGCGATAACTCGGATCTTATTTCTGGAGCTACGTCATAAACACAAATCTAGATATTAATTCTTGGAGGTCATGGAATTTGTTAATTTTGGTCATGAAGTCATGGAAGTTCAAACACAGGAATGTGTGCGAGCCCTGAAAACTACGGAAGGTAGTGTGAAACTATTGAAAATCATGATTTTTCCACGTGAAACTACTGACTGCTTGTACTTGGGATTGGCAGCTCTGCTTAAGAGTCTCATAACCAGTCCATACCTAAAGCCAAATACCTTTAAGTAACTTTGCCCTGTAGGGGGAAAAAGGTATTGTGATCAGGTCTGACTGCGTGTGTCTGTCTGTCCGGAGCGGTATCTATAAAATAGGGCTGAAGTTCATGAGGATGCGAGAAATAACTGCTAACAGAAAATAACATTTAAAGGCAGGTGGGTTTACTGGCTAAATCATAGAAAAACACAAATGACAAGTTCTGACAACAAATGTTATAAAATAATATAAGATTCATAACCAGCTACGTTCCATTCATGGCCATATTGGTAAATCACAGTTAGCGGACATTCAGAGATTGCTTGTCTATTAGCCCTTTCACCGACAAATCTCTGAAAAAGTCAATTCTTTATTATATAAAGCTCTGTTGAATATTTTGTAATTAACTTGACTGGAAGCCGTTGCTGCCTTAGCTTCTAGTCAAATTAATTTCAAAATATTCAACAGTTTCCCTATATGGTTTTCCTAAAATTAGATATGGGAATTCATCGTCTTCTCTTGGTTTGCGATTTTCTGAACCAACGAATGCTCGTTACCTCCCTACTAAAAAACTTCTGATGATGATAATGATCTGCTACATGTTCTGCAGCTGTGGTAGTTTGAAAACACGATACACTGCAATCGGTCCTTCTTCAGCCATTGTTTCTTGTCCTCCACGTGAGTCCTTAGCTCTCTCAGATTCTTCGTGGTTGTAGTTGTCATTGTACCCAGTCTGTCTTCTTTTTGGATCAGTATTATAAAATAATCCTGTTTTTCTGCAGATTGTCATTTCTCAAGATCACGGCAGGAGCTGTTTTTGGCCTACTGAAATGTTAAAGGGCGAATAGCAGAAGAACATATTGTGTGCCTTTATGCATCGTACCAACATTCTCTGTCGCTAATATTAAAACTTTTAATACTCATATCAGCCAAAAATGGCTTCTGCAGTGGTCTTGTGAAATGTCCATTTGCAGACCAAGAGAAGACAATTTTTGAAAACTTACAATGGAATGACTGGCTTGATAACCGAGCCAGTTATTCCAGTGGTAAATATTTTAAAATAGTCTATTCGTCTGCAAATGAACATTTTCTATTAGAAAATTGAAAGAACAAATTTCAAGGGTCAAAGGCGCGATTAATCAGCTTGGGTACAAATTATCCAGACAAGAACAAAAGCAGATCAGTGATGAAAGCTGCAATGGTGTTTAGAAAAGTCTATTTGCAATTCAAAATAAGACAATTTTTATACGCCTGCGCAAAGCGTATTATGTGATGGCGCTCGCCGTCGGTGGGTCTGTCTGATTCTTGTCCGTGACAGATATCGAAGAGTTTTGAACCTACAGTCAATTTTTTTTTCAGCAGATATATTATCTATAGACGAAGTGTCATGATTTCGATTCGGCAAAATCCTCCCATATTCGCTAGAGTTATCTCCCTTGAAAGCTTAAAATTCGTCAAAATTTTCTTGTCCGGGACAGATCTCGAAGAGTTTTGAACCTACACTCACAAATTTTTTTTCAGAAGATATGTTATGTATAGGTGAAATGTCATGATTTCGGTTCGGTAAGATATGCCCATATTCGCCAGAGTTCTCTCCCTTGAAAGATTAAAATTCATCAAAATTGTGTTGTCCATGCCAAATCTTGAAGAGTTTTGAACCCACACTCAAAAATCTTTTTCCAAAAGATGTGGTACATATAGCCGAAGTCTCATGATTTCCTTTCGACAAAATCCTCACATATTCGTGAGAGTTATCTCCCTTGAAAGATTAAAATTCATCAAAATCTTCTTGTCCGGGTCAGATCTTGAAGCCTTGAACCTATACATTTACAAATTTTTTTCCGACATATGTGTTACGTATAGACGAAGTGTCATGTTTTCCTTTCTGCAAAATCCCCCCATAATTGCCTGAGTTATCTCCCTTGAAATACAAAATTTGTCAAAGTTTTCTTGTCCGAGCTATATCTCGAAGAGTTTTGAACTTACACTCACAATTGTTTTTTTCAGCAGATATGGTAGGGATAGACGAAGTGTCATGATTTTGTTTCCACAAAGTCCACATATTTGACAGAGTTATCTCCCTTGAAAAATTTCCTTTTCCGGTCGAGATCGCGAAGAGTTCTGAATCGACACTCACAATTTTTTGTTCGCCAGATATTTTAATGGATAGACGAAGTGTCATAATTTTGTTTCGGCAAAATCCTCCCATATTTGCCAGAGTTATCACCCTTCAAAGATTAAAATTCATCAAAATTGTCTTGTAATTGTAATGATCAATGCGGCTGTGAAGACTCAAGATTTTTAATGATGTCTTTGCCATGAATTCCAAATGTGTGCCTAATAGAAGTCGCCCCCCCCCCCCCCCCCCCCACTTTCTCAGAGAATCGAGCTAGTCATTCCAGTGATACGTTTTCAAAAGATAGTTTTCTTTTGGCCTGCAAAATGACATGTATTCACTGAGCAAAGGGTAAATTTTTGTGACCAATCGCATTAAAATGTAATTAAAAGGTAAGATCCAACAGATTTTATGTAGTAAAAATTACTCGCGATTATTCGATTATATAATTTTTAATCATATAAATTCACAATTTAAGAAATAATCGTGATTTTCGATTTAATCACGCACTTGCGCAAGTCTACCTCTACAGGCTTTGTATATATTGGCACCGAATATCGCGATAGCACGTTTTACGTCGTAAAGTACAGTTAAAATTAATCTGTTGATAGCATATATCAGGAGATTAAAATGGATATTTTTATGATAAAATTACAATTTTCTTGAACAGATTTGAATGGGACTGAGAATTAGATACACATATGGTCATTGATCGTGACGCACGCAGTGCTAACACGAGCCATCAGAGATTGCAGACCCTCGCTGTCCCGGTTTTGTCACATTGTAAAAAGGTTTCAAATTTACCAGTCTGGATCTTCTTGAGATCACACCCACAATTATGGAATCTTAGTGCATGGTTGCCACCTTTCCTGTGTTAAAATCTGACCAGTCATTTCCGAGATATTCACAGATCCAGAACTTGATGTTATTAAGATCCAGGTTCTTATATCCAGATCACAGCCAGTCTGCAAATCCTGTTGCACGGCAAGTTCCTTCACTGTGTTAAAATCTCACCCAATCATGTACCTTCCCCATAACTTTTCCAGACATAATTTACCAATTTCCTGACTCTTGAGTTACGTTTTTGTGACGTCTCAAGAAAATCAATATGAAGATCATTTTGTATGTGTCAAATTTGGCAGAAAATGCCAGAATTAGTAGAGAGGATTGTGAATATTTTTGTATCGCCTGCGAAGCAGAAAGCGAGAACTATGCATGGAGCCCTGGTGGTGGGAAATGTGGGGTCAAAAATTAAATTTTTCCAAAGGTTATCATGTCACATATCATTTTCAAGCCAATGATAAGTCGTCTACAGTACAAGGAATTATTTTGATCTTAGGTCAAACTGAGGGTAGGGGGCGGGTCAAAAGTGGGCGCCAATTAATTGTAATAAACTCCTAGACCATTTCAGATAAAAACTTGAAACTTTGGAGATGATTGCACATATGGCCAGGGATGTGCATGACACACTTTAAAATTTGGTATGACCCCAGGCCCTGGGGGTGGGAAATGGGTAAAAAAATAAAATTTTTGCAACGCTTGTCATGTCGCATATCATTTTCAAGCCAATGATAAGTAGTCTACAGTACAAGGAATTATTTTGATCTTGGGTCAAACGGAGGGGAGGGGGCGGGGTCAAAAGTCGGCACCAATCGATTGTAATGCAACTCCTAGACCATTTCAGATAGAAACTTGAAACTTTTGGTATGATTACACATATGGCCAGGGATGTGCATGGCACTTTTGAAATTTTGTTATGCCGCCGCCCCCTCCTCCCCAGGGGGTGAGGACTATGTGTAAAAAATGTAATTTATCCAAAGGTGGTCATGTCACATATCATTTTCAAGGCAATAATGAGTAGACTACAGTACAAGGAATTATTTTGATCTTGGATCAAACAGTGTATGGGGCTGGGTCAAAAGTGGGCACCAATCGATTGTAACGCAACTCCTAGCCCATTTCACATCCAAATATGTATTATGCTGCCAGTTGTCATTACAATGACTTCAGGTTACTCCTGGGCAGAAAGCCTTTATGGTTCAGTCTCCAAGCTATGCTTGCCAGATGGATAGTACCATGGGTATTTTGAATCGGCATGTTGATTGTCAAATTTCAAAATGAGACCGCTGGACCATCATATCCTGTGACGTACAATTAATATACAGTACAGGTAAGTGGTTTGCTATCTTCTGATAGCTCTTGTGGAATTTTGGTATGACCCCAGGGGTATGGCCCTGGGGATGGGAAATGTGGGGTAAAACATAAAATTTTTCCCGGTGGTCATGTCACATATCATTTTCAAGCCAATGATGAGTAAACTACAGTACAAGGAATTATTTTGATCTTGGGTCAAACTGAGTGTAAAGGGGGGGGGGGGGTCAAAAGTGGGCACCAATCGATTGTAACGCAACTCCATTTCACATAGAAACTTGAAACTTTCGGTATGATTACACATGTGGCCAGGATGTGATTTTGGGCAATTTTTACTACTTTTTTCACGTTTGTTTTGTTGTAGTTTTTTTATGGATCACTCATTTTCAACAATGGCTCATCAGATATCAACAAAACTTTACAGCACAGTTATATTCTGTGCAAGAGTACTATTTGCATTATTACTAGTTTCATTTTGAAGATCACACTATCCACAGTTTGGTAAAAAAAAATGTCCATGTTCGATTGGTTACACTTGTTTGGTGCATTACTGAATATGTGTATTACAAACCATGCCGTGTTTGCTTTACCAATCAACACTATCCATGCTTTTACAGGCAAGACATTGTACGCTTCAGCGTTCTTGTTAATACAATAGATTTTGAGTGAGAATCACACCTGGCAATATTTTAATTTCCCAAACTTCTTCAAACCTTTGGCGGAGAATG
This sequence comes from Chaetoderma sp. LZ-2023a, assembly GCA_034401795.1. Lineage (NCBI taxonomy): Eukaryota > Metazoa > Mollusca > Caudofoveata > Chaetodermatida > Chaetodermatidae > Chaetoderma > Chaetoderma sp. LZ-2023a. The sequence goes on from CM067375.1 coordinate 78,837,773, forward strand.
TTGAATTTTTGATACGTTTCAATGCCTGGAAAGACTTCCCGTACTTCTGTATGAACCTTATGATAGCATGTTATAATTTCCTTCACCCCGCAGTGGAGAGGGTATTGTGATCGGGTGTATTTGTATGTCTGTCCAGTGGTATATCTCAAAAACTTCTGATCCTGTGTGTTAACGCTTTCACCGATGATTTCCTCATATTTCATGGCAATCATGCAGGAAAACTGTTTAATAAATAAATATTCATCAGTCCTGTACATATATTTTAACCGTTTAATAGTCTAGCCAGCCAAAACCAGCCTCTGTAGTGGTCTTGAGTAGTGTCCATTTGCAGGTCAAGAGAAGACAATTTTGTAAAATTTAAAACTAATGCCTGGCTCAGTTATCGAGCCAGTCATTCCAGTAGTAAGTTTTTAAAAATAGTCTTGTCCTGCAAATGAACAGTCAATAAACAAATATTTTGAATTTCTTGAGGAAATTTCACCATTAACGGTTTATTGCATATTTGTATGTGTTGTATTCCAGGTTTATGTGCTTTCTATTTGTTTGCGCTGGCTGTGGTGGGTCAGGCACTAACACCATCCACATACTTCACATCAGTCGACCTAGATCGCATTAGCAATATTTTTGAAACGGCACAACCGTACAAAGATGTTTCAGCGGCTTATTATTCTATCCTTGGCCTCAAGTTGCTCGGGAAAGCAGTTCCACAAGAACAGGTAGGTATGTGTGTGTGCGTGAGCATGTGTTTGTATGTGTGCACATGCATGTATGTGTGTGTAATGTTCGTTTCCTTTGTGAAGCACATTCCTTTTGCTTTGCAAATGAATTTAACAATAGTGTTTTTCATGTTTTTGCTTTCATTCATCTATGAATCATATTCTTTAGAGAAAGATGTAAAATTTTAAACTTCACCTGGATTGTAGTTATTGTCATGATTGCGGCACCAGGTAGTTATTGTCATGATTGCGGCACCAGGTAGTTATTGTCATGATTGCGGCACCAGGTAGTTATTGTCATGATTGCGGCACCAGGTAGTTATTGTCATGATTGCGGCACCAGGTAGTTATTGTCATGATTGCGGCACCAGGTAGTTATTGTCATGATTGCGGCAGCAGGTAGTTATTGTCATGATTGCGGCACCAGGTAGTTATTGTCATGATTGCGGCACCAGGTAGTTATTGTCATGATTGCGGCACCAGGTAGTTATTGTCATGATTACGGCACCAGGTAGTTATTGTCATGATTGCGGCACCAGGTAGTTATTGTCATGATTGCGGCACCAGGAATCAACACAGCTAGTGATTGATTAACCCTTTACATTTTTTTCAAGAACTTTTTTCTTATAGAAAATGTCTATTTGCAGACCAATAGAAGATTATTTTTGAAAATTTCTCACTGAAATGCCAGGCTCAGTTATCGATGACTGGATCGGTTATCGAGCCAATAACCGAGCCAGTCATTCCAGTGATAAATTTTCAAAAATAGTCTTCTCTTGGTCTGCAAATGGATGTTTCTCAAAACCACTGCAGAGGCTGTTTTTTGGCTGATATGAGGGATAAAAAGGGTTAAGCAGCAGGGCTTCCACTAATTTTAAATACAGGAAGTCTGGGACTTTACAGGAAGTCTGGGACTTTACAGGAAGTCTGGGACTTCCTGGCTAATGCTATTGGGAGTCTGAGCAAGAAACATGGAAGTCGAAATTGGTTCAAATACATGTAATTTGGTTAAAATCATTGTTTTTACAAATGTTAGGGCCAAAAATTATGTTGTGTTTTTTGGGAGTCCAAAGAAGAACTTTGGAAGTATAGGACTACCAGACTTCCAGTAGTGGGAAGGCCTGTTAAGCAGGCTATGGAATGTGGAAAATTTGAGTAATCTATTAATATATTACGCATAGTTTCTTCCATATTTTTGCTTAATAAATAATAAATGCCCATTAACTTGCAGGCCAAGAGAATAAATACTACTTTTTGAAATTTTACCACTGAAATGAATGGCTTGGATAACCAAGGACATTCATTTCAGTGGTAAAGTTTCATAAGGCCATCTATAAAAAAGATTTTGTTTCCTGCAAACTGGGTGTAGAAAAAAGATTTCAGTAGGGAGGGAGGAAATTAATTTTTTTTAATTATTAATTTATTTTATAGAGGTCATAAATATTTGGTTTCCAGATATTTGACCAGATATCAATTAAATATGGTTGTAATTGCCAAATTTGTTATGTTTTTCATGTCACGATTAGCAAACTGGATTCACATTGCATACAAATGGCATTAAAACATTGTAATTTGTATAGTTTGACAAAATGTATGCATGTTTTAACATTTATGCTGGGTAGAAAAAAAAAATTATTTTATTCCCGGCGGGTGAAAACAAAGAGAAATTTCACCCGGGAGGTTTACAGGAAACGAAACTATTTTTGATTTTTGCCTAAATTGTGTTCTTGGATTGCAATTTATGTATATTTCACTGTCAATACTACAGTAGAATATAGTTTTTCCTGACTTGCCATTGCCATTGCAGAAGCTGGTTTTTGGCTGATATGAGTGTTAAAGTGTAAAGGACTGACACAGCTGATATGAGTGTTAAAGTGTAAAGGACTGACACGGCAGACAACAGTGCCTCCAGAGCAAACTGATACATCATCATATGTAATTTATTGAGTGCAGGGTACAACCTGGAATTCAGAAATTTTAAATTAGGTCATCCTTAAAAGATTTTTAGGTTGTCTTCTCCCGACCCTGGTTGTTGGAGTTGGGTGGGTAGGTAGGTAGGGAAATTCTTTTTTTTTACCTTGCTGAAATATAACATTACAAAATTTTATTTAAAGAACAAAACTTGAAGGTTTTTATTTGAACATGAAACAGAAACTATAATGCAAACAGTTTCTAAAGGTTATCTGAGCTCATTTTGATGAAAGGAGTCAATTCAATCTCCCAATTAACTAACATCAGAAAATAAAAGTAATTCTTCACAGGAAACTACAAAAAAGATTTTGAGTGGGAATTTTTTTAGGGTCGGTCAGGAGAGGACGACCAAACTATTGTTTAAGGATGGCCTTATGTGTTAGTTAGCATCTAGCTTATCACTATTTTGCATTACGCAGGCTAATTATGCTGATTTTAGAATCTATATTACTATTAATTTATTATCTGACATATCTGATATTTTTTCAGGATGCGTGTAAATATATCACATCTGCCGTAGGAGACATAAATAAAGCAGAGTCTATCTTCTACGCTGCTGCATCTGCCAAGGCACTGTCAGGGTGTAAGGTAATGTAGATAATAGCTAGCAACAGTCAAATTAGTTTCAAAATATTCAACATAATTTTATTCAATTGTAAATTCACAAACAACAAAAGACATAAAATTCAGACACTTACTAAGATATTTGCCATTTTCATGATAGATGTGCGTCATTTAATTGTGACATCAGCCAACAAGTGACATATTTTGATTACGATGTCGGGTACTTGAGCGACAGGTCTGATCCCTCCATTAACCCATTCCGTTACTCATCTCGGACGCGGTTGGAGGGAGTTCTGAATAAAAAGAGATTGTGAAATGGAATATTAGTTGACCCTATAATCGTCATACTGACCAAAATCGCCCTCTGGTATGGTCTTGTGGAATGTCCATTTACAGGCCAAGAGAATACAATTTTTGAAATTTTACCACTGGAATGGCTGGCTCGATAACAAATTAACCAGGCATAACAACAAATGCTTATCAATCGCGAAAGCTCCAACGGATATCCATTTGCAGGCCAAGAGAAGAGTATTTTTGAAAATGTATCACTGGAATGCCTGGCTCGATGCGTGAACCAGTCCTTCCACCAATACATTTTCAAAAATAGTTTTCTCTTGGCCTGTAAATGGACATAATTTGTTGAGTGAAATGTCATGGGTTTTTTTACCTATTGCATTATAAAGTAATTACAATGTAGGTTTTAAAATATTTTATGCAATAGACATTTTTAACAATTATTCGATTATTTAATTTGTAATCATATAAATTCACAATTTAAAGAATAATCATGATTTTGTATTTAATCACATAATCATGCACGCCTAAAGTGAAGGAAACAAAATCATTCCCCTGGGGATTACCTGAATCTAAATAACCTAGAATAATTTGTGTTCATTTTCAGTTGACCATCTCTGACAATGCAAGGCAGACACTGACCACTGCTCTTAGCTCAGAGTCTGAGGTCACAGATATCTACTATGCATACTTTGCTATGAAGAGCTTAGCAATACAGGGTATGAGATAATTATTGATTGCAGAGTGTCTAAGATATAGCTCTACATTCTTTATTGTCTTGGCAACAAAACATTTTGTATCCTCTTTAGTTTTGAATCAGATGTGTCCATTCATCCATCATAGTTTTCCTCAGGGATGTTAGACAACTCAATCAAGAACAAGTAAAATGCCATTTGATTCATAATTTTGAGCCTTTTACCCTTAAATTCATTCAAGAAAATTGCAATTTTCTCAAAGAAAATGTCCACTTGAGAGCAAGAGAAGACTGTTTTTGAAAATGTACCACTGGAATGACTGGCTCTACCTCGTTTCAGAGGTAAAATTAAAAAAATAGTCTTGGTCTGCAAATGGACAGACCACTGTAGAAGACGTTTTCAGCTTATATGATGTTGAAGGGTTAAATCTGACAACCCTCATGAGTGACACGTGTGAGAAGGAAGCATATTGGAAGGTGATATTGGGTGATATTGATGGCAAATTTATCAAAGATGTGACTCGGTGGGCTATTTTGTGTGAGGATTTCTTTGTATGGGCGCCCAAACTGATGGCGTCTAATCCAAACAAAATCATTCTAGACCAAACCCTGTAGTCTGCACTGGTTTTAACCTACTTTTACAGATGCTGATTTTGTTCAAAAATCTTTTTTGGACTAAATTAGTGGTTAGAAGGCTAGTGTCTTTGAAAGGTCAAATGCAATAATGTGTATGAGGGACAGCGGTTGGGATGGTACGGTGTATTGTATTCGAAATGCTATGGTGATTTGTGGAGTGAGATTTGTTTTTATCAACTTGTCCATGTTTATCCGTGCACATAATTTGATGGTTAATAAGTAACGTGCTATTTCTCTTCCAGTTGATGAGAAGACTGTGCTGCAATCTTTACATGATGTTTTAAAAGTAGATGATTCACCTTACAGGTAAGTCTGCATGTAATCAGCCATTGTATTGTAGATAATATGATCTGTCAACTCAACTATATGATGTCATAATCAATGGACCTTTCCAGTTTTAGCTATACCCTGTCCATCTCTAGCTAAGCTTCACCCACACCACGCTTGTGTTGGCATCGATTGGTCTCTGAACTCCCTGACTATCAATTTCCAGAAAACTAAGCAGGTAAGCTGTTGAATATTTTGAAACTATGACAGCAACAGCGCCCAGTCAAAATAGTTTCGAAATATTCTCTATCAACTAGGATTATGACGGCAGCCTACATGTCACTTAGTTGATTATAACGTCATTTGATGGATGAATAAACTGGAAAGGTGAATTACGTCCCAAGTACATGTAGGCTGATGTTACAATCCTAGTTAATAGAGAATACTCCATCATGAAGCTGGAATAGTCTCAAGTGTACGAATTGTATGTCGTTAATGGATTCAACGTATTTTTCCTATATATAGACCTGTAAATTTGATTTCAGGAGGGAAAGTAGTACTTTTAACATACTGTGTTTCAGCCGATGATAACATTCTGTGCTTCAGCCAATGATAACATTCTGTGCTTCAGCCAATGATAACATTCTGTGTTTCAGCCAATGATAACATTCTGTGTTTCAGCCAAGGCTATGCATTTCATATAGCAGCATCTCTGTCAGGGGATGTGAGTAAAATATTTGACACCGTTGAAGACGTGGTCGCTCAAGCAGATGAAGTAGATGAGAAATATTTACAAGTGAGTCGCAGCTCTCTGCTATTCTTATGATGTGTGAGTGCGAGCGTGTGTGTTGTAGTTGTAGGCTTGCACAACTTGCTTTTGAGTGATCATGATCGATTATTTAAAATAATATCAAAAGCGTATCAATAACGAAAGCTACAATTGTGTTTAGAAAAGGCCATTTGCAGGCCATGAAAAAACTTTTTGAGAATGTGTGACTGGATTCGAGCCAGTCATTCCAGTAATACATTTTCAAAAATAGTCTTCTTTGCCTGCAATTGGACATACATTCACTGATCAAAATGTAAATTGTTGTAACCGATCACATTAAAAGGTAGGATTGCAAATATTTTATGCAGTAGAAATTATGACCGATTATTTAATCATATAATTTTTATACCCCACCAAAAGATTTGGCATGGTATTATGTAATGACTCCGTCCAGGCGGGCATGCGGGCGGCAGAGTGGTTTCCTGATGATAACTCCATTACCGTTTGTCGGATCGCATTGAAACTTCATAGGGTGGTTGGACTAGGTCTTGTGCAGAAACCTATCGAAATTGACGATGATCTGAAATCCAAGATGGCCACCAGCCACTGGTGGCCATCTTGAAAATTGGTTTCCGAATGATAACTCCGTTACCGTTTGTCGCATTGCATTGAAGCTTCATAGGGTGGTTGAACTAGGTCTTGTGAAGAAACCTATCAAAATCGACGATGATCCAAAATCCAAGATGGCCGCCAGCCATTGGCGGCCATCTTCAAAATGGGTTTCCGGATGATAACTCTGTTACCGTTTATCGAATCACTTTGAAACTTCATGGAGTGGTTGTGCTAGGTCTGGGGAAGAAACCTATCGAAATTGACAATGATCTGAAGTCCAAGATGGCCACCAGCCACTGCTGGCCATCTTGAAAATTGGTTTCCGGATGATAACTCCGTTACCATTTATCGGATCGCTCTGAAACTTCATAGAGTGGTTGGATTAGGTCTGGGGAAGAAACCTATCGAAATCGATGATGATTCGAAATCCGAGATGGCCACCGTCCACCGGTGGGCTGTCTTGAAAATTGGTTTCCGGATGATAACTCTATTCCAGTTTATTGGATCACTTTGAAACTTCATAGGGTGGTTGGACTATGTCTGGAGAAAAAAAAGCACCGAAATTGACGATGCTCTGAACTCCAAGATGGCCGGCAGCCACGGGCTGCCATCTTGAAAGTTGGTTTCGGGATGATATCTCCGTTACCATTTATCACATCACTTCCTAGGAACTTATTAAACTTTGCGATAATCCGAAATCCAATATGGCCGCCAGTCAGCTTGAAAATTGGTTTCCGGACGATGCCGCTTTGACCGTTTAACTGATCGCTTTGACACTTCATAAGGATGACTGGTCTGATGGGTCTGGGGAAGAAATTAATATTTTCTGATAGGTCTCATTCATTGGTTTGTCATCATGGTGGGGTATTATGCGCCGTTCGCGGAGCTCTTGTTAATCGTATAAATTCACAATTTAAGAAATAATGACGATTTCCGATTTAATGACGTAATTGCCCAACCCTTGAAGCCTAGTGTGTTGCTTCGCTCGGACATCACTCTAACCGATTAAACCGGACGAAACATGATATCTTCAGTGGTCTTGAGAAATGTCCATTTGCAAAACTACGTATTTGAATACATGTACATGTAGTGTTCTGTATAATATCGAATAGGTAAACAATTTGTTGTTTGGCGTTGTTAGCATGAACAAGTATACATATGAACAAGTATACAAACTTAAAATATTGTGTGTTGCCGTCTTGGCTCATGCTTAAAATGTAGATAATCTTTTTAATCTTGCCTGTGTTCTATTGTGATTTTAACGTTTTGAATTATTTTCGAAAGTTTTTTTAAGAGACACTGATTAAAGATGCCAAAATGTGGATATGGCAGTTGCTTAAATAGGTTTGGATTAATTCTGCAAACTCTCTAAACCCTTAACCCTTCTGCAGTGCTCCGGCGAAATGTCCATTTGCAGACCAAGAGATGAGTATTTTTTTTAATTTACCACTGGAATGACTGGCTAGATAACCGAGCCAGTCACTCCAGTGGTAAATTAACAAAAAAAGTATTTTCTTTGGTCTGCAAATGGACATTTTCTATGGAAGAATTGAAATTTTAAAAACAAATTCACGGTTTAAATGGTTAATCGGTCTTGTTCTTGTCTTTCAGTTTGAGGGTGGTCTGATAACGACAGCCTTAGTTGTAGATGGCGCGTATAAGCTGGCAGATAAGGTGAAAAAAGCACCTGCAATATCACAGGTATATTGATATACATTGTATGTATCTATGAAGCCATTGGTTCTAGATCATTTACAATCATGTCATTACAAAATCTATCCATCTGGCTATTAGGGCTATTCTTTTTTGTTTGCCTGCTGAATTGTATCATTACAAAATATAATTTAAAGAACATAACTTGAATTTTGTTATTTGAACCTGAAACAGAAACTATAAAGAAAACAGTTTGTGACGGTGGATTAAAACGGACTTATTTTCAAACAGCAAAATATCCTTGTTTCCAAACAGCAAAGAAGCCTTGTTTACAAACAGCAAAACAGCCTTGTTTCCAAACAGCAAAACATCCTTGTTTCCAAACAGCAAAACAGCCTTGTTTCCAAACAGCAAAACATCCTTGTTTCCAAACAGCAAAACATCCTTGTTTCCAAACAGCAAAAAACCCTTGTTTCCAAACAGCAAAAAAGCCTTGCTTCCTAACAGCAAAGCAGCCTTGTTTCAAAACAGCCTTGTTTCAAAACAGCAAAGCAGCCTTGTTTCCAAACAGCCTTGTTTCAAAACAGCAAAGCAGCCTTGTTTCCAAAGAGCAAAAAAGCCTTGCTTCCAAACAGCAAAACAGCCTTGTTTCCAAACAACAAAACAGCCTTAGTTTCCATAATTACTTAATTACACAAGTTCTTGTACACTAAAGACATACTGAATAATATACAAGTTGAAAGTTTTATATACCATATATGGCTCATAATAATTGCTTGACCTGTCCAGTATGGGCAGTATAGAATCATTAACGCTTTAATAGTCAAACATCCTCTACCATGCTCCTGAGGAATGTCCATATGCATACCAAGAGGATATTTTTGAAAATTTACCACTGGAATGCCTGGCTCGATAAAACAAGCCAGTCATTCTGGTAGTAAATTTTCAAAAATAGTCTTGGCATGCATATGGACATTCAATAAGCACATATTTTGATTTTCTTGGCCAGATTTAACCAGTTAAAGGTTAACACACTTGGGCTTGACTCACCATTGCTGTTGGCAAGTGACTCATGCAGGCCTCGATATAGTAGGGAGATAAAAAAAATCCATCTCCCCCCTTAACCCAGAGCTCTAGATAAGCAGGGTTTTTGCGTTTTCACCCAATAAAAATGGCCAATCACCCAATTAATTTTTAACATAATGAGTACCGAAATAGCCAATCACCCAATTAATTTCAGTTCTATTGCTAATAATGTATAATAACTTAATTAAAAAAAAAAATTCATTTCCCAAAAACCCAATTTACAAAATTTCTAAGAGTCAATCACCCAATTATTGAAAAGCTTATCTAGAGCTCTGCCGTAACCCTTACTGCTCTGATGTAAAAATGAACTGTTGAAAAATGTACACCAGTTTCTTTGCTACTGACACAGTAAAAGATAGAATATTGACATCAGAGTGGTAAGGGTAATGGCCAGGAGAACAAGTGTTTGATCTCAGTTTCTGCTGTCGAAAACCATAGATGTAAGGAAGCAGTGTCAAGATTGGTCCAGAAATAAAAAAAAAAAATTATTCATTTTCATTTGCAAGCCAAGAGAAATCTATTTTTGAAAACTTACTACTGCATGGAATGGCTGACTGGATAAGCATTTTTTCAAATATAGATTTCTTTCGGCCTGCAAATGGACATCGAACAAATCTGTTACGGTGAAATTTACTCTGTTCATTTGAGATTCATTTCAAGAATGCACTGTTACCCAGGTACATGATCAGTGTTGGCAATCGATCGGTTACCTGGTGGCGCGTGTGGTCTTATTTCAAGACATCCCCCATCCATTGTACATTCAATCCATCCATATCCTCTTGTTTATCTCGTTACAGGATAAGGTGGTGAAATTTGCTAATTATTTTATGAGTCGCAAACATGTCCAGCAGATGAAAAGTTCATTTTATCTGCTCTCTGCCGTGAAAACACTTACAGTGAACAAGGTAAGCCCTCTAGAGACCCTGCATTGCATTTCATGAATGAACTTGACAATGATATCTGTTCTTGTAGAAGTTGTTAATGCATTAAATAATCAATGCCAAACTGGATTCCAATGAATTACTTGTCTAATTTAGACAAGTAATTCACTGACTAATGTCTCCTTGACCACACGCTTCGCAAAAGCGGGTTCTTTGTTTGCTTACCATCTTGTCATTTGTGTGTTTGTTTATCTGCGCAGATTTAGTTTGTCTATTTATAATAATACCCACACTATCAGTACATGTATAAATGATGGCATTGTCTTGTGGTGTTTTTTCAGTACCATATACCAATCGCAGTAAGTCGTTTCTCACCTGTCACTGTGTCGCAGTCCAGTAAAGTTGTCCAGGTAGGCTCTTTCATTACTGTAGTCGATAACTTAGTTATGCATATTTTCTTTATTAACATTTTGTTAACCATTTAATGGACATACCGGCCAAAACCTGCCTCTGATATGGTCTTGTGGCATTCCATTTACAGGTGAAGAGAATACAAGATTTGAAAATTTACCACGGGAATGACTGGCTGGATAACCGAGCCAGTTATTCCAGTGATAAATTTACAAAAATTGTGTTCTTTTGGCTTGTAAATGGACATTTAATAAGAAAATTTCTTGACCAAATTTGACCATTAACCATAATGCCTCATATCAGCCAAAAATGGCCTCTGCAGTGTTCTTGAGAAATGTCCATTTGCAGACCAAGAGATAATATTTGAAAATTTATCACTGGAATGACTGGCTCGATTCCAGTGATAAATTTACAAAAATTGTATTCTCTTGGCCTGTAAATGGACCTTCAATAAGAAAATATGAAAAATTTCTTGACCAAATTTGACTATTAACCCTTTGTCCATTATATCAGGCCAAAAAAATGACCGGTAGATTACTTTGAAAATTTATACGAGCCAGTCATTTGAGTGATAAAGTTTCACAAAATAATCTCTTGGTCTGCAAATGGACATTTTCTATGAGAAAATTAAAATTTTCTTGAAAAAATTAAAATTTTAAAGTGATGTAATTTTGATAAGACAATAGAATGATACATTTTGTGCATGTGTTTGAATCGATTTTAACCACTTTAGCACTTAAATTTGTTTAAGAAAATTTCTGTTTGTTCAAAATGTCCATTTGCAGACCAGGAGACTATTTTTGAAAATTTACCACTGGAGTGACTGGTTCAATTATTGAGCCTGTCATTCCAGTGGTAAATTTGCAAAAATAGTCTTCTCTTGGTCTGCAAATAGACATTTCTCAAGACCACTACAGAAGCCATTTTTTGCTGATGTGAGGGTTAAGGGGTTAACTCTGAAGTCGGCCAAAAATGGTTTCTGTAGTGGTCTTAAGAAATGTCCATTTGCAGACCAAGCGATTAAATCTTTGAAAAGTTACCCCTGAAATGACTGGCTCGATAGCCAGACCAGTCATTCCGGTGATAAATTTTCAATAGTAATCACTTTGTCTCCAAGTGGAAAATTTCTATGAGAAAATTTAAAGTTTTTAGCTCACTTGGCGACAATGGCCCAAGGCCCACGTGGCGATAATAGCCAAGTGAACTTATCCAATGACGACCGTACATCCGTCAATTTTGTTTTAAAATGCTACTGCTCATTAATGGCGTGGCGGATTTAAATCTAAGTTGGCTGGAAGGACCCTAAGGCATCTATGCTGGTAGGCTTCACAAGTTGGATACAGAATACTGCTTGATCAATTATTGGGGGTGAAAGTCTTAGATTTTATGAAAAATTTACCAGAAATTGTCAAAACACTACTCCTCATTTAACTGCTCTGTGGATTTCAAGCTAATTTGGCTAGAAAGATTCTATAGCGGTAGACTAATTGGTTTCTTTTTTGGCGGCCATCTCACATTTTTTGAAAATTTTCTTGAACCATTTAAAACACTACTCCTTCATTAATGGCCCAGTTTCAACGGAACTTTGATGAAATGATCCTATAGCGCTAGGCTTCAACATATCAAACAAGAGCTTTGATTGGTCAATTTCTTTTATGGCCATCGAAAATTGTCCATCATTTATATTTAAATGCAAATGGTTAAAATGCTAATCGTCCAAGTGAGCGACACAGGACCGTGGGCCTATTATTTTTAAGAAGTTAGAAGATTAACCAATGATAGTTGACATTAATAGAACTGTCCTCATAAATAGATAGAATCCTTCAGCAGTAAAACTTATTTTTCCCTTTCACTGACAAATCCCAGAAAAAATATATTCAAACTTATTCGCTTGAATATTTTGGAATTCATGTGACTGCAGCAACCGCTTGCAGGCAAATTAATTTCAAAATATCCTATAGTTTTCCTTGATAGTTGCCTAGAAAATTAGCTGGGGAATTAGTCAGTGAATGGGTTAATAATTAACAGGTCTACTAAAATAATTAACATCTTCCTTACAAACAAATATGAAAGTTACTTTCAATGCCAATGTTGTAGTATACGGGGAAAACATACAATTTACATGATTACAGTCACACTTACCGTTTTGTGTTTGCTTACATTATTTGCAATTCAGGTGTTTTTATTGACTGCAAATATTTGAGTAATTGAGTGACAGATCAGATGCCTTCATTACACTAGTAATTACTTACAAGTATCTTGCAAATTACTTCATTTTCGTGAAGTACAATTGCTTTGAAATATTTACTGCAAAACATCGGCTATAACCAATGGACCTTTCCATTTGTAGCTATGCCCCGCCCATCACTAGCTAAGCTCCACCCACATCCCGCCGTGTTAGGATTGATCGATCCCCAAATGCCCTAGCTATCAATTTCCTGAAAACTATACAGGGAAGCTGTTGAATATTTTGTAACTAATTTGACTGTGTTAGGCAGCAACAGCGCCCAGTCAAATTACTGTCAAAATATCCAACAGAATATTTATTAAATAGTAAAAGAAAACAATTTGTACAACAACACATAGACCGTCTTCAAATATGCATTCATGACGTACTTATCAACGTCATTCATGACATCATTCATTATGATGTCATTGTACACATCGCGCAGTTCATTATGACGTCATATGATGGGTGGGTACTCTGGAAAGGTGAATTGTAATGACCTCATTAAAAATAACAGAATCTGACAGTTTTTTAAACGGGTTGTATTAGTGAATTTTGTATTGACTTTATTAGATACGAGTGACTGACTTAATGGGTGGTTCACTGGGTAAGCTGACAGTAACAGCAGACAGTGCTCGGCATCTCGAGGATGATGCAGTTGTTCTGAGCAAGAAACTACTCGCAGTATCAAAAGATGACCAGTAAGTGAATGTAATGTTGACCGCTTTACTGGTCAGGATCATTCCAGATCTTAATTGTTACTTAGAAAATGTCCATTTGTAGGCCAGCTGAAGAGTATTTTTGAAGATTTACCACTAATGACTGGCTCGATTGTCGAGCAATCCATTCCAGTGATAAATTATCAAAGTTGGCTTGCAAATGGACATTTTTCATGACCATTGCAGACGCCAGTCCTGGGCGGCTTGTCCTTTATCCCTTTAATGTGGGGAAATAACTACATGCTGACGTTTATGGCGGTTGTATGCCTTATGTCCGGGAAGTGGAAGCCATTTTTAGACTGAGATGTTGATGTTGTTCTTCAAAGAACACCTCAGTTCTATAACCAACCTCTACATGAGCGAAAGATACGACACACCGGTATTGAGAGATTTCAACAAGAAACACCACTCCAGAAACGACATGCGTTTCAGAGTCATCCAGGTTTTAACATCAGACCCAGACGATAGTAACTCCACCATTTGGAGGAGACATAAAGAAAGCCATTGGATTCATCAGCTCCACACTATGGAGCCAATAGGCATCAACATCTCAGGCTAAAAATAGCTTCCCTGACATAAGACATACAACCGTAGCATGTAGTTATTTCCCATTTTTTAGTTGAATGGAATGCCACATTACACACCCATCTTCAAGTCTTCCAAATGAACTTGCATTTGACCAACCTACAACGTCACGATAGACGTCCATGTCGTAAGGACCTATGACGTCATGATCATCACCATCACTACCAATTTCCAGAGAAATCTGTACTAATTCAGTTTTCACTGGTCTGCCACCTCAGTTCTAAGATATCTGAGGCCAGGCAAAGTTATGAAAGAAAAGAAAAAACATACATGTGCTATCTGCCTGATACATGTAGAGTATACCAGGAAAAGCTTGCTGACCAGACACAATGTAGGCAAACATGGCGCTGTCCCCCCTGGACATGCGAATCCTGTCTAAAACCGGTCCTGAGATTGGAATATCTGCGTAAACATCTACGCCGCTCTGAGATTGAAATATCTGCGTAAACATCTACGCCGCTGCCATGGCATTCAAGACTCTGCCATCACCAGCCTTTTATCCAAAGCTATCACCATTGAAGGCGACCGGTTAGTGAAGCCAACGGAACCATTGATCAAACACAAAAGAACAGACATACGATAAACACCGCCCTCCAGCCAAGCGCAAACGGTCACAAGCGGGCAAGAACAGGAAACTACCCAGTAGCATCAGAGCAGTACTGGCCACCTACCCTAAAGGATTCACCATTCCAAAACAGACGCCAGGGCAGTCAGCAGTTTTAGATAACCGAACCGAGCTGGAGAGTATACTATCCAACCTGTGTTTCATGCCAGAGAGCCTTACAATAGCACACCACGAAGTGCCAAATAATGAAACAGCAATACGGCGGTCACCAGGGCACCTACGCCTACACCCAGCCGCGCAACAACAATTTTGGCACAAAACAGCCACGCCCTTGATCCCGTCTGGGACAGGGTTTTGGCGACAATGCGTCAGCAGAGCCGCCACCTACTGGGACCAGGACTATAGAAACATGTGATATCAAATTATACATAAATGTTCTTACCGTTTTTACTTCATCCTTATGTTGTATCCACAATCATGCTATTCCGCTACTTAGCTTCATACTAATCGTGATATATGCACCTTCTCAATTCGGAGTTAAATAATATTAGAGACACACATCACATATCTGACACACAAATGTGTTTTCTTTCATGACCCCCTGCCCAAAACCCAGGCCCCATCCACAACCATGGTCCCCGTAGGCAACAAGACTGCGCCTCTGATCAGTTCCACGATGGAACGAAACGCTACAAAGTCTGAATCATATATAACCGATGTGTGATGTGACTATGCGATCATTATATGCCTAACTAGTACCAAAAGAATTTGTTGTTTACTGGCACCCCCAGATCTACTGGCATAGAAGAAAAGAAAACATATGTCCACACATCTCTATCTCAAAGAAATAACTCTGAGAATCATAGAACAATTTCCCTGCACCATAAAAAAAATGATGCAAAAAGGATTTTTTAAGCACACCGCCCAAAAAATATGGTTGCACCGCCAAAAAACATCGGCACCATCAAAAAATCAAAATCTAAAAATTTTAACAATGTTCTAGCACTGCCAAAAAGGTTGCACCACCAAAAAGACGGCCATGCACCGTCAAAATGTGCACCGCTAGGGCTGCGCGGTTTGGCTTACAGCCATATCGGTTTCGATATGACTTCATATCGGTTTTAACCGAATATCAGTTTTGTGGACATGAAACAAAAAATTTAAATGATAAAAATTAGCACGAAAAAAGACCGTATTTTCACGCCCCGATACAGTCGTAACGTTTTACCCCTTTAAAGCTTAATAAAACTTATAATATCCATCATCGCGGGAGTGAAATTATTAATTAGACCGCCTAAATATTACGCACAGTTAAATAAACATCGTTTATTTTGTCAAAATTAATCATAAATCAGCAAAACCGGTTGCGAAAAGACATAAATCACGTGATTGTAATTAATTATGATGTAATTATCTCCCTTTCTTTCATTTCCAATTCGGCCCGAGGACGAAATCATGCCTTGAAGAAAATATTAACTGTAATATTGCGATCGCGAATTTCATAAGTTAATATGATATTGTGTATAGAAGATAACGTTTTAAAAACGGTTTGAGTAATAATTTTATTTAAAATTATATCCTAATCAGCAAAATGTATTCAGCATTATATTTATTGGCGAGATTTTGATGCATTCGGGCGATTTAGTTTTGGGACGACTGCATTATGTTAATTAGCCGGTGACGTAAATAAAATGGATGCCGTTGTTTAGAAATGTTTTCCCCGATACAAATTTTAATGACAAATTCCCACATTAGTATTGTGTGTTTTATGTTGCAAATTTATCTGAGACTACCAAAGAAAAGACGAGTGGATATTTATTTAATTAATTCGCTGCTTGATTTCACTCGGCGTACAGCGAGTTACATGGAGTTACACAATATGCGCAATTGGGGCCACGTTCAATTATTAGTTGCCCCGAACATAGCTTAATGGAAAGTATGGCCATTATTATTCATTACGATTTTCATGCTCGTTAGTATCTTTTATTTTTAACAATCCTGATACGAAAAACCGAAAATATGTTCATATTCGGTTTTTCGATATTTATTTTTTATAATCGGTTAGGAAACCGTCAGTACAGGATATCGGTTTTAAATATGGTATCGGTATATCGCGCAGCCCTATGCACCGCTACAAACTTCTGCACAGCCAAAAAGTGGTGCACCACCAATAAACTGCACCGCCTAAACGGCAACACCAAGCACTGCCAAAAAAGGCTACACCGCCAATATCTGGTACAAGTATGCCCATATTTGGGCAAAGCAGTCCCCACTTCCGGTCCACCAGGGGGAGAGTATAAAAGGAGCCGACTTGCAGAGCTCAGATCATTCAGACTTGTTCTCAATAAGAGAACACGCGTCAGGCAATATAAAGTTATTTCATCTTTAAGACTACGTCGTTATTACGCTCATTATCCCTTTAATGAAGATATTTGGTCATGAAAATCAAAATATTTTCTTAATGAATATCCATTTGCAGGCCAAGAGAAGACTATTTTTGAAAGTTTACAACTGGAATGGCTGGCTTGGTTACCAAGCAAGTCATTCCAGTGGTAAATTTTCAAAAATAGTCATATCGACTGGCTCGATTATCGAGCGTCATTCCAGTGGTAAATTTTCAAAATTAGTCGTGGTATGCAAATGGACATTCCCCAAGACCACTGCAGTGGCTGGTATTGGACGGCTTCATCATAAAGGGGTGAAACAAGAGTTAAATTAATAATCAACGCTCACAGTTTAGCTTTTAATAGGTTGATTGGACAGTGAGAGACCATAATTAAATTAACTGCATTTTATAGTTTCTTATTGTAAACCGTGCTAATCTTTGTAGTCTGAAGCCCCTGTACTGAGACCTTAGCCCTTTAACACTCATATCAGCCAAATGTGGCTTCTGTAGTGGTCGTTAGAAATGTCCATTTGCAGACCAAGAGAAGACTTTTTGGAAAGTTACTACTGGAATGACTGGCTCGATAACCGAGCCAGTCATACCAGTGGTAAATTTCCAAAAGTAGTCTTGTCTTGGTCTGCAAATGGGAATTTTCTATAAAAAAAATTGAAACTTTCTTGAACAAATTCGAGGGTTAAAGGGTTATGTCCCAGATCTTTGGTTTAACGGTAAAAGTAAGTGTGACCCACTATAGTTGCGAGGAAGTAGTTTTTGTATTTCAAAATTGTTACTCACAGACTAGTTATGAGTCACAGATAATTTGTCAATTTTAATCCCTTCTTTGACCTATCCTCTTTCATTGAGAGAACATTGCGTATTTACGATTTCTTGATTATGGTATCTTTCTATGTATGTTTTTAGATCGATGTATGAGTTAAATTTCATGGATGTGAAACCAGCGCGAGGTTTTTATAAGTTAACACTGTCCATCGTGCCTCAGAAATCTGAGCAGAGACTGATTGGCATCTCAGGTGCTGAGGTAAGAGCTGCTGCTGGTGGATTATTTATAGAAATCCATTCCACGCAGATTATGTTTTGAGGCGCTAATGTATTCGCATTCGTGTGTATTACAATCCTTGAATGCTTTTGTCATGTCTATACTTACAATTAACCCTTTAACACTTGAATTTGTTCAAGAAAATTTCAATTTTCCCATAGAAAATGTCCATTTGTAGACCAAGAGAGGACTATTTTTGAAAATTTACCACTGGAATGACTGGCTCGGTTATCGAGCCAGTCATTCCAGTGGGAAATTTTCAAAAATAGTCCTCTCTTGGTCTACAAATGGACATTTGTCAAGACCGCTGCAGAAGCCGTTTTTGGCTGATATGAGGGTTAAAGGGTTAAGAGATCACTTACGCTTAAGAAATAGTTTTGACAAATTGAGGAATCCTGTTTATTGGTCAATCATATTACGGGTCATTCCGTATAAGATGGACCAATGCCCGTCAACTCATAGTCACGGATTTCCTTCAAACTTTCTCAGTGTGAGCATATGGATGTTTTAGTTGAGCATGACAATTTTCTAACTGATATGTGAAATACTTTTTGAAAAATGCCCTCTCAAAAGACCCCTATACTAAAATTGACAAAAGTTTCAAGTACAAATCCAATGTTTGAGACATATCTCACCCAATATACTGTATACAATACTAGATCTTTTCATTCTAATGCTCTGGTCAGCATACTTGAGGAAAATAACAAGCAATATGTGTTGACTTGTTTTGGGTGTGTTTTAGGGGTGACCAAAAACGTTAAAAACAGCTAATTTTCCTGTTTCAACAAAATTTGGTGATACAGTAAAATGTATATTATAGTTGCTGTAACTAAATGATTTCTACCCAGTTCACTAGACCTAATATTAGCTTAGTAATATTTACTGACTAACAGCAAGGTTTGCTCATCAAAAAATTTGGGGGGCCCAATGCACCACCCCTGTTCACAAAAGAGGGCCAACTTCATCGCCTATTAAGTCAAAATAACCCCTTTCAATTTTTTTTTTATTTTGGTGAATGGTAGATATATGGTCAATAGTTACATGGTTAAAACTTGCACTCTTACATTTGTTCCCTTTTGGAGCTATGGCATATTAGAAATGTGATATTTTTGTAAAACTTGTACGATATTCCATTTTTGGGGTTAATAATTTTTAAATTATAGGGCCTAGAGGCATGAAACAAGCGATACAACCAGTTCTCCTGCTATATTAGACGAACCAATCAGCATTCCCTGGTTATATAATACATAAACATCGATTTTCTAGACCCAAAGACCTGACTCTGTTAAAATTTGACATTTTTCGCGACAATCTAATTTTTTTTTTAAAGTTTAAAATATCTCCACTTTAGCATTTTAGATACTTTTTCATCATAGGTGGACATTGAATGGTATATTATGGTCATATTAGTACAGCTACATGGACTTCTATGGCCATTTATAGACAATTTTGACACACTGCGACCAGGCCAATATGTGTAATCTCTCATACTAAAGTATGCCTAAATGTCACCCATTTCATGGAATTATTTAATAAACTGAGACAGGCATTGGTTAATACACATGATATAATATAAAAGTGTTAAGAGATAGTACATAATACTACATACCTCAGCAATAATTGATGATACGGTACATGATCCAGCATATACCGCTCCTCCAAATTATTTAAATAGTCCATTTATAAAGTCGATATCAGTTTGTGGAAAAGTGTACTGCCGGCCAGTTGCTGTCAATGGTGTTGACACCTTACTTAGAATGTCACAAAAAGGAACCCAGCACTGGTCTGTGCGCCTTGGCCAACTAAAGGATCGAGCTGGTCCATGCGGCTTCATAAACGAAATGAGAGTCCTCATTTTTTAGACTAATTTCTAACACTAAGCCAAACCACCAATTTTTGTCATACAATGCACCAACATAGTCACTCAAAGACAGTTCCATAGGGATATTTAAATTCTGAATCTCTGATGACATACCAGGTTGTGTGTTAGAAAATGACCGAGTGTATGAAACATCATCAGTTGAAATTCGCTTTACTGTGATAGAGTTAGTGTCATTTGGAACAAACGAATGGAATGACCTGGTTCCTTGCACTGTTTTGGCAAGAAGATACCGCTCTTCCAACATTGTATGATGGCTCTGGATCTCATCTTTACTAACTAAGAAGAACTTGATCTTGCTTATGTTCTGTTGGCTGAATTCATACAATTCACTAGCATTTCGTATAAGCGCTGTTTGCAGACTAGTCCTTGCGGCTAAGCGCTTCACTGTGCCACCGATACCGTCGCAAACACCTTTACCATGGCTGGTAGCAAAGAAATGCCATTCTGCCTTAATATCAAAATCTGAATAATGATGGCAGACATTAATAAAGTTTTTGAAGTTCTTGTATTGTCCTGCACACCCATCACTAAAGTATTTAATTATATGAATATTGGGATACTTTTCCTTCAAATATCTTGTAAAAATCTCCCGAAAACAGTACACAGTATTTGTTTCGTGTTTCAGACACTCAGAGATGAAGCATGCATTTTCTTCATTCAACTTTCCATAAGCCTTAACATAAAATGCCAAAGGATGTATCGTGACTTGAGAATTGTTCCAATAAAATCCCTGTACACAATCTTGCACAATAATGCTGTAATTTTCAGCAAAGTCGAGAACAACAATGGCAGTAGTGTCATCTAAATCATGTTTGCACGCTTTCAAGAATTCACTTTGAGATTTCGCTATGAAGGAATGTGGTGTTAATTCTTGGATCCGTTGACATAATATAGAAATAAAATCTTCAACTGATACTTCTCGGCGCATGATTTCAATTCGGTCTGTGGATACCCATTCATTGAATTTAATGATGTCATCCTCATCCATGTGCTCGTAAAGGTCTTGCTCTAAGTAAGTTTTGAGAAATGCAGTTCCTGGACACTTTTCACATCGTTGCAGCATGCAATTTCTAGAACTACTGTCACATACAGATTTGGATTTGTCAATTAGGTTATGATAGTCTTCAGAGATAACATCCACCATAAACTTTACATTTTGGTGTTTTTCGCATACACAAACATTGTGGCTGCCGCTAGAAGAAACAGTTACACACCATTTGGGTCTTAACTCAACAAATTTAGAGAAACCAATTTTAAGTCCAGTTTCTGTTTTGAAATTAGCATGTACTTCCTTCAAATTTGTCAGGATTAGCCGTTTTTGCTTATGTTCTTTGGTACCACAAATTCTTATAGTAACAAAATCATTTTTCCCGGGTAATAGTCTAGATACAGTATCATCTTGGTAGTAGTTAATAACACTATCTAGTGTATGCTGATCAAGCTTATTTTTTTTAAAGGTTTCACGATCAGCGAGTATTCCATCATTCTGCGCAAGTTGTCTGGCTTGTTTCACCATATAACGCGTAACACCACATGCCTGAAAAACCTGAACAGTTTTATCTATCGACCATGATTTAGGTGTAATAGTCAATACTTGTATCTTTTGATTTCGTGATGACACAGACAGTTTTTCATTCATGTTCGATACCAAGTAGTCCACATCTAACTTAGAATCACATGTACATTCAGTTTGTGAAGTGTCAGCAACTAATTTATTAGGTGGAAAACCTAGGTGGGATGCCACGTGACTTGTTGTTGCTTCTGCCATTTGTTTGATTTTTCGTTTACCATATGATACTTTCCTTTCTGAATGGACACTCTTTAGGGGAGAAACTCCAACTGCTGAGAAACTAGAGTTGAGGCATTCAGCATTACTGTACAAAGTATCTGCTATGGCCATTGATTCCGGTTCACTGTCACTACAATCTGTCAGGTTATTAATTTTCTGCAAACAATGATGGCAAATCTTTTGGCCAGGTTGTTTTCTCTCTCTAGTTTTCGACTGTATTAATGCCACAATTTCTTGATCTATATTAACTAGTCCCTTTTTAATAAGCTTTTTGTGAACTTTTAGGGGATCACAACATGAAGTGTTCTGCTTCATCATCGGGAATATATGCAGATAGTGTTTCTTGTGGCAACAGCACACTATTTCTAAACTATCCTCACTCTGGCCGCTTCTCATTGCAACAAGTGTTTTATCTGTAGCCGTCAATTGTACAACATCATTTACAGAGCATTTATCCGTAAACTTATGACATTTATCATTAGTGAGGCGTCCAACTGAACAAAATGTCTCTGGTAATTCAGCCATTGTGCAACGTGTCCTAGTCAAAGTTTACACTTTTCAAATTAAAAGGCCTAATTTATCATTAAAATGTATAGTGAATTATTAAATTTCTAAAGTAAATATCTAAACATTTGTGTATCAGCAACAATGTCAATGTTTCAAAGCAGTAATTATTAAACACTCACTGGTCATGCTGCCTAATCTTGATCACTTAAAATGCTTGACTGAACTCTTGTTGATAGCAATACTTGCATGCAGATCTCTGAGAAAAACTGAGACTAATCAATATCACCTCACTACCTATGTCTATTACAGCAATTGACCTAATTATATACAAAGCTCTGAAGGTTTTCTCTAGATATGAAATCTCTCAGTCTTTATTAACACTGGATAACTCAAGACTGAGTGATGAGCTGTTGCAGCTCAACCAGCTTACAGGACAAACTCTGTACCTGGTGTATATTTTGAAACTGATTTGACTGAAAATTATTGATGGCTAAGTCAGCAACAACTTATAGTCAAATTGTTTTTTAAATATTCTCCAGGCAATATGTTATTCCAATTGAAAATGTTGTTGAATAATGACGTAGTTTACCCACAAAAATGTCAGATTTTAACAAAGTAAGGTTTTGACATCTCTAAAATCCATGTTTATCTATTTTGTAAAAGGGAAATGCTGGTTGTTTCTTTTAATAAGGCAGGGAAACGCGCTACATCTCTTGTTTCATACTTCTAGAGTGTATACTTTTAAAATTATTAACCCCCCAAAATAGAATATCATACAAGTTTTTTAAAAAATATCAGATTTTGTATTTGCCATAGCTCTAAAAGGAAACAAATGTAAGAGTGAACCTTTTGGCCCTGTAACCATTGATTGACCATATATATAACATTCACCAAAATATTTGAAAAATTGAAAGGGGTTATTTTGAAAAAACATGTTATGAAGTCACCCCATTTTGGCGAACAGGGGTGGGGGTATGGCTCCCACAAAATTTTTGCGGAGCATATCTTGCCATTAGGTAATAAATATCACTAAAGTAGCAGTAACTCTAGTTAAACAGGATAGAAATCATTTGTGTAAACCAAATACAAATACATTTTACGGCATCACCAAATTTGGATTAAAATATGAAAAATCCTTTTTGGCATTTTTGACGACCCCTAATACATGCCTAAAACAGGTCAGCACAAAATGCTTGTGATTTTCTCGAACTATGGTGACCAGACTGTTAAAATAAAAAGACCTAGTATTGTGAGCACTGTAGTCGGTGAGATATGAAGCCTCAAACAGAAATTTTGTTACAAATTTTTGTCAATTTTAGGCAGGGGGTATTGGATAGGCCAGTTTTCAAAAAGTATTTGACCTTTCACTATAATACTTGGAATTTCCTGTTAATACATACATATGCTTACTCTGACAAAGTTTGAAGGAAATCTGAAACTATGACTTGACGGATTTCAAAAATTTTGGTCCTTATATGGAATGACCCTTACGTCATAATCGAAAACATCACATGTAGTCTGACATAATCAATTATGTCATGAACGACGTGATTTTCTCCGTCACAAAATGCTTAATAGTCCTTTCAAGTTCTATGAATTGTATGTCGAGTATTTAGTAAACATTCTGTTGAAAATTTTGTGACTGATTTGACTGTGCGCTGTTGATGCCATAAGCAGCAATAGCGCCCAGTAAAATTAATTTTAAAATAATCAACAGCTTACCTGTATAGTCTTCTGGAAATTAAGATTCAGAGAGTACTGGGATCGATTTATCGCAACATGCGCAAATCATGGGTGGAACTTAGCTAGAGATGGGTGGGACATACCTAAAACTGGATTCCTCTATTGAAATAATTGTTGCATACAACATTGCTATGTAAGTCTGGGACAACTCTTATACATATAAATTCTTACTCAATAGTCTTTAACCAACATTGACCAATAAGGTTTCACAATTGTACATCAAAACTCGAGATACCATGACATGGAAATTCTATCCAGAATAAACATGTGACCTTACAGAACTACGTAAAATTTTAATACACCTATATCTTAGTTAATAATAAAGATCATCTTGGGATCTACAACTTAATAAAATTCTTAATCGTCAGAGCTCGAAATTCATTGAAGTTTTTTGTCTGACTGAGCCAGGTACAAACAGACTTCACAGTATGTATTAGTGGGAGATGCAGTGTTAAGATTTCGTTCTTAAGGGCCTCATTATTTTCTTTCATTAATGTTTGCTCAAATTTTAATGGGTTTTTCTGTACTATCTGTGTCGGGGATCATATGCCATCATATGATGGCTCTTGTTAGCTCACCTTGGCCATTGCGACTGTTTGTCCGTTCATTGTCTGTCAATTTTTTGCTTTAAGTGACTTCCTGTCGAGAACCATTGGGCTGATTTCAACTATACTTGTCAGCAGGCATCCCTAGGCCATAGAGATTCAAGTTTGTTCAAACGAAGACGATCGATCATATTGGATTTTGGCCGATTTTTTGAAACATCTAAAAATCTCTGAAAACCTCTTGTGGGATCGATTCAAAACTCATCAAATATCATCTAGGGCAAGTGTTGGACCAAATTTGTTCAAATGAACTTAATTGGCCAAATACTTCAGCAGCCATGTTGGATGACCTAGTTTTCAGGAAAATGGCTTCTTCAATGCCGCTAAATGGATCATGCTGAACTTTAGGAGAGATGATTAGGGACTAAGAGGGCTATTAAAGTTAGTCCATGGATTGTTGATACTTTTAAAAAAAAACATGGCTGGCGTGGATCAATCAAAATTTAGTGTGTTTGGTGGCTATCTTGGATTTTCTGAAAATCTCTGAGAAAATCATAAAAGCCTACTGTTTAACCACTGTACCAATTCTAATGAAACTTGGCTAAACCTTCTTCACACACATTAGATTCGTATATTTATCCATTTGTCATCTCGTTTTGTTCGGTTGTGCCAGTTGGCAATAATTCCAGGCGAGCGATATACGCCCTTTAGACCTGTTGTTCAGAAATATAAATGATATGACTGGCAACCTGGCTAGCATAACATATAGTAAGTTATTGTGTTAATTTCAATGCTTTTATTATCTTCTGTCACCACAGATCCAGGTTAAGGTCACCACCCAGGTGTCTGTGGAGAATGTAGAAGTTGGCTTTGCTGATAAAGACCAGGCAACAGGCGCTAAAACTAACAAGTATGTCTAATTTTTTTCAAATCAAATTCTATTTTCTCTATTTTACCATTGGTCAGAGCACAACTTCCTGCAAAATGTGATGCCACAGTTGCAAAGGCTTTCAAGACGCATTGATACATATTTATTTTGGGAGATAAATTTTATTATATATTTGTGAAAGAAGCATTTTAATAATTCTAACTAAGTTATCTAACCAACATTAACCTGTAAAAAAGCACACCGATTGATTCATGTAATTTATATAATTGATAATATTTTTAATCTTTTCATTCTTGTGTCCTTGTACAGATTACAGCATCCAAACAAAGCAGCCAATATTATCGAGGCAGATTTTCACCAGAAGATCATTATGAAGTTCCAACTTAAAGACAAAGTATCTGGCCAATTAATGACAGCTCATCAGGTGACATTATCACTGTAGATGTAAACGCTTTAATGATCAAGACCTTTCAAGAAAATTGAAATTTTTAACTAATGATGTCCATTTGTAGGCCAAAACTTTTTTTTGAAAATTTACCATTGGAATAGCTGGCTCGATTATCGAGCCAGCCATTCCAGTGGTAAATTTTCAAAAATAGTCTTATCTTGGCCTGCAAATGGTCATTTCCCAAGGCCATTGCAGAGGTTTTGCCTGGTTTGCCCATTAAAGAGTTAAATACCTTGTATTTGGTATCTTAAATTCAGTAAAAAAATTTCCTGGAGAAAGTCCTCTGAAAATACATGTACTATGCAGGATTTAGGAGTTAAGTCTAGAAGCACATTGACATATATTTTGCAAGATTGAAATATTTCTTTAAACATTTCAATCCGTCTCGCTATTGAACCTCCACCTGGACCACTGTACCTCTAGACCCAGTAGGTTCCCCTTTCAAAGAGAAAAAGTGTGTACTGCTACCAATATCCTTTTCTCCCTCCTATTATATTTTCAAACAGCAAGGTTGGGTATTTCAGCCTTTAATGGGCCATCCTGCCAAAAATGTCTTGTACAGTGGTCTTGGTGAAATATCCACTTAACAGGTCTTTCCATTGGTAAACTTTGGCCTAAGCTGGCTAAAAATGGTAACTGTTGCTGTCTTGAGAACAATCCATGTGCAGACCAAGAGAAGACTATTTTTGTAAATTTACCACCGGAAATACTGGCTTGATAACCGAACCAGTCATTCCTGTGGTAAATTTCCAAAAATAGTATTGTTTGGTCTATGAGAAAATTATACACTTTTCTTGGCAAAAGTTGGCCATTAAATGATTAATCATGGCCCTCTCATTAACCATTTATTGGTTAAAATCTAATTAAAATATTTCATAATTAGCCTAAGCCAAGAATCTATATTTGAAAATTTACCACAGAAATGGCTGGGTGTGTTATCAAAATTCTCTTATCCTCCACATCGAGACATTCCTGAAGACATCAAAATTTTAAAGCTATATGGATTGTGCTCATCTTGGATAGTTAGTTAGTTATACCAACGACTCCATGGTGGCCATGTTGTCCTGTACTGGTTCATCTTCCATTTCGTTGAATATCAATCATTACCTCTGTACTCTAGTGAAATACACACATGACATTGATTTCACTTTTAACACAGGTAACAGGTATTATCTAGCCATGACATGAGTGTATGTCATGTGTGCAAGATGTTTAATAATCATGATACTCTCCAACGCCATAAGCCTTTAACACTCATATCGGCCAAAAACGCTTTCTGCAGTCGTCTAGAGAAATCTCCATTTGCAGACCAAGAGAAGACTGTTTTTGAAAATTTACCACTGGAATGACTGGCTCGATAACCGAGCCAGTCATTCCAGTGGTAAATTTTCCAAAATATTCTTCTTGGTCTGCAAATGGACATTTTCTATGAGAAAATTGAACATATTTGAGGGTTAAAGGGTTAAAATTGTGGGTTTTATTGTTTGGATGCAAATGGTATTAATTAGTGCTGGCTTAATTATAGAAATTTGTCAGTCACAGAAAATGGTGTTCAAATTTTTTAATATTTTGGCAATCATAGGCATATCTCTAGCCTTATCGTTGAACATACAGATATGATGAGGTTTTTGGTGATGTCGGTCCAAGCCAGATTCTTTGGTTCGTGCCTCAGTATGGACATTTATAGGTGTGCACAATTTTTCACTCAATTTGACTGACTATTGCTTTTTTGTGATGTTAAAATGTGAAGAAATGGACAATCAATAGCAATTGAGGTGATATTTTAAATATTTTGGAAGTATTTTAACGGGAGGGTGGTGATACCTTAGGCAGCAACAGCTTCCAGCCACATTAATTCCAAAATGTTCAACAGTCTGATGCTGGTTTTCAGTAGCACTATGCTACATCACTGAAACTGCTAACAACATTGAAACATAATATATATATATATATTTATATATATATTTATATATCGCTATTCTTTATGCACTGTTGAGGCCTGATCCAGGGGTTTAGTTTGGGCACCCTAAGCTGTGTAGATGGTACAAAAGAGGAGCCTCGGAGGTGATGCACAAATTTATGAAAAAAATTTCAGAAGATACTATACAGCTCCCCTAGGAGCTTTTTATTCGGTTTTTCATAATTTGGGTTCCCAAACCCTTTCTAATCAAAATTTTAAAGCTATATGGATTGTGCTCATCTTGGATAGTTAGTTATTATACCAACGACTCCATGGTGGCCATGTTGTCCTGTACTGGTTCATCTTCCATTTCGTTGAATATCAATCATTACCTCTGTACTCTAGTGAAATACACACATGACATTGATTTCACTTTTAACACAGGTAACAGGTATTATCTAGACATGACATGAGTGTATGTCATGTGTGCAAGATGTTTAATAATCATGATACTCTCCAATGCCTTAAGCCCCATAACACTCATCGGCCAAAAATGGTTTCTGCAGTGGTCTTGAGAAATCTCCATTTGCAGACCAAGAGAAGACTGTTTTTGAAAATTTACCACTGGAATGACTGGCTCGATAACCGAGCCAGTCATTCCAGTGGTAAATTTTCCAAAATATTCTTCTTGGTCTGCAAATGAACATTTTCTATGAGAAAATTGAACAAATTTGAGGGTTAAAGGGTTAAAATTGTGGGTTTTATTGTTTGGATGCAAATGGTATGTATGGTTGTGCTGGCTTAATTATAGAAATTTGTCAGTCACAGAAAATGGTGTTCAAATTATTAAAATATTTTGGCAATCATAGGCATATCTCTAGCCTTATCGTTGAACATACGGATATGATGAGGTTTTTGGTGGTGTTAGTCCAAGCCAGATTCTTTGGTTCGTGCCTCAATATGGACATTTATAGGTGTGCACAATTTTTCACTCAATTTGACTGACTGTGGCTTTTCTGTGATGTTAAAATGTGAAGAAATGGAAAATCAATAGCAATTGAGGTGATATTTTAAATATTTTGGAAGTATTTTAACTGGAAATTGGTGATACCTTAGGCGGCAACAGCTTCCAGCCACATTAATTCAAAAGTGTTCAATAGTCTGACGCTGGTTTTCAGTAGCACTATACTATATCATCGAAACTGCTAACAACATTGAAACATTATATATATATACATGTATATATATATATATATGTATATATATATATATATCTCGCTATTCTTTATGCACTGTTGAGGCCTGATCCAGGGTTTTAGTTTGGGAACCCTAAGCTGTGTAGATGGTACAAAAGAGGAGCCTCGGAGGTGATGCACAAATTTGTGAAAAAAATGTCAGAAGATACTATACAGCTCCCCTAGGAGCTTTTTATTCGGTTTTTCATAATTTGGGTTCCCAAACCGAGGCGCCCAAACCCTTTCTAACGGGTTCAAAATCAGTCCGGATCAAGCCCTGGTGTGGTCTTGAGAAATGTTCATTTGCAGAGCATGAGAAGACTATTTTTTAGAATTTACCACTGGATAGCTGAGCCAGTCAGTCCAGTTGTCAATTTTTAAAAATAGTTTTCTCTTGCCCTGCAAATGGACATCCAATGAGTAAATATTTTAATATCTTTAACAATTTTGACCATTAAAGGGTTAACATGAAATTATATCGTATGTTTCTTTCATTGTGATCTAGAGATTCCTGGATACAGTACAATTCAAAAATAGCCTAACCTGTGTCCAGAACAAAAACAGAGAGTTAGAAACATGTTAGTACAATTTTGAACATGATGTAAGAAACGTTCTGTTGAATATTTTGGACTAAATTTTGGTGGAAGACATTGCATATGCAACAGCGTGTTTTCAGAATATTTCAGAGGTAAATTTACAAAAAAATAGTCTTCTAATATTAAAATTTCGTGAAAATTGTTGACCATTAAAATGCTTAGTTAATATAAGTAGTTATTTGTAGCGCTTTGAGGCGCTGTTGGCACAAAAGGGGTTAATTATGTTGCTGCCTCTGTATTATAACACAGATTTCTGTTTATTTTCAGTCCTTTGTGCGATTAACCAATCAAAAGACAAAGCAGGAGATCATCTTCGTTACGGAGTCAGATAGTACAAACACCAATAAATTTGATCTGGTAATATATTAATTAAATAAGTTTGTAAAATCTTTTATGTGTCATTATAATTGGAAAATCTCATAGTACTGTATAGCACTTAGAAATTTTTTTAGCAACAAGTCCATTCAGTCAAATTAGTTTCAAAATATTTAACAGAAGGTTTATTAAATGGTAAAGACATACAAATCATACAACGTGTCGGACTATTAAAGAAAGACTATTTCGAATCATTCATGACATCAGCATACACGTCACTTAGTTGATTATGATGTCATATAATGGATGGATAAGCTGGAAAGGTGAATTTGAGGATGCTATTTTGATGTTCTAATGAATATAACTCTTCAATAAAGGTACATATTCACATCAAAATGCTTGTAAATAAAATTGTTAATATTGATTACTTTTAGAGGCTTGAATTGTGTTTGTCAATGTAATGAAATTCATGAAATAAATCATAGCATATAGTGACTGCACTCCATATCAATTATTAGAAAATTTTTTTACTCGTGAAGTTGAATTAGGACTTGTGTCTCTAATTCAATTTCACAACTTAAAAATTATATTGATTTACACCTAATGAAATCATCATATGCTAAGATTTATAATTTCGTTTCTTTACATCTAGACAGACAATTTAAGCCTCTAAAAGTATTAAATTTTAACAATTAAACTTTCAAGAATTTGAGTGTAAATATGCACCTTTAACCCTTAGCACTCTGATGTCAATATTCTATCTTTTACGGTGTCAATAGCAAAGAAACCACTGTACAGTTTTCAGCAATTTTGGTAGAAGATGTTACTGTCTATGACAGCACTATTTTCCACCAAGTTTGTGGAAAAATAAACACGAGTTCATCTTTTACTTTAATTTGAAAATCTTAAATTGTGACATCAGAGTGATACGGGTTAAACGGCAAAACTTTTTCCTGGCTCCCATGAAATTATTTCTGGTTCGCCTAAATATTTTCCGCCAGATTAATTTCTTGACATTCGATTGTCGAGCATGATTTATGCGTGGATGGCCTATGAATATCAGATGTCTCCTGAATGACAGAATTTCCCAAGGAAAATAAATCAAAAAGCCGGTGGGTTCCGATTACAGTTTTGTACTTACCTTCTTCTTTATTATTAACTTGATGTTTTCTGGCTCATCTAAAATTATTTATGACATGCCAAACCTATTTTCTGGTGAGCCAAAATAAAATTTGAGCGGAAAGTCTTACCATTGAGAAACAATACACATTTTTGGCAAGCAGTTTGCCTGTTAGGATATTTAGATGGTAATTAAATTATCTACTGTTAGCTTGAAATAATCTATAGTAAACCGCCTCTGATTTATCCATCAACTTCTGCTCAATAGTCTGTAGCCTGACTGTTTCATGTACTCTATGATCTCAAATCCGGGCGGGCGTGCGTGCGGGCGGCAGAGTGGTTTCCGAATGATAACTCTGTTACTGTTTGTCAGATCGCATTGAAACTTCATAGGGTGGTTGGACTAGGTCTTGGGAAGAAACCTATCGAAATCGACGATAATCCGAAATCCAAGATGGCCACCAGCAGCCATCTTGAAAATTGGTTTCCGGATGATATCTCCTTTACAGTTTGTCGGATCGCATTGAAACTTCATAGGGTGGTTGGACTAGGTCTGGGGAAGAAACCTATCGAAATCAACAATGATCCGGAATCCAAGATGGCCGCCAGCCACCTGCGGCCATCTTGAAAATTGGTTTCCGGATGATAACTCTGTTACCGTTTATCGGATCGCTTTGAAACTTCAAAAAGTGGTTGGACTAGGTCTGGGGAAGAAACCTATCAAAATCGACGATGATCCGAAATCTGGCTGGCAGCCAGTCAACTGCAGCCATCTTGAAAATTGGTTTCTGAATGATACCTCCTTGACCGTTTAATGGATCGCTTTGACACTTCATAAGGATGACTGGTCTGATGGGGCTGAGGAAGAAATAAATATTTTCTAATAGCTCTCATTCATTGGTTTGTCATCATTGCGGGGTATTATGCACTGTTTGCGGAGCTCTTGTTATCTATGGCCTGCCCATCTCTATCTATGGTCCACCCACACCTCGCTCGTGTTGGGATCGATCGATCACTGAACTTCCTGACTATCCATTTCCAGAAAACTGTACAGGTAAGCTGTTGAATATTTTGAAACTAATTTAACCGGGTGCTGTTGCTGCCTATGGCAGCAACAGCGCCCGGTCAAATTAGCTTCAAAATATTCAACAGCATGTTTATTAAATAGTAGAGACATACAATTCTTACAATGTGTATGACTATTAAGAGTTAAAGACGGGCCTAATAGAATCATTTATGATGTAATGATTATGATGTCATCCTACACGACTCTTAGCTGATTATGATGTCATATGACGTCAAATCATCGATGGATACTCTGGAAAGTTAATAGGTCGTTTTTGGTATATTTGTGTTAAAGCATTAATTATTCATTCCAAGGCCAATGATAGACGATCCAACATGGATGATTATACATTTGTATGTCATACATGCAGGCCTGTGCTGTAATATTTCCCATGGTAACCTGTTAGAGGTTGCCTTATGGCTCTTTAAGGAAACTTACGGTAACCTAACCATTATAATCTCATTAATCATCATACTAAAATCTGCAAATAAGGTAACCCATTTTGGGTCCCCTAAAACTAAATTAAGGCAACCTCATGGAGACCCATTTCAACAGGTTTCCATAACAACACAGGCCTGACATGTTCATTATATACGATCATACAGCATCGGACATTGCTGAATGCGACTACCAGCCAGTGATACAGACACGATCACATGATACAAATGCAGGTATATGATTAGCTGTTTCATCAAATATGTTTTACGCTGTCGGACAGAAGTTGAGCATTGTCCGACATTTTTGCATATATGACTTGTGGAAAGGTATAATACACGATCAAACATCCTCCGACTTTGTCGACTCATACATGTTGGATCATCTGTCATAAGCTTTAGCTTTTCTGTTCGTCATGTGTACCGCTTGTCCTCACACTTTAACCCTTGATCAATCAAATTTGTTCACGAATATTTCAATTTTCTCATAGAAAATGTCTATTTGCAGACCAAGAGAAGACTATTTTTGAAAATTTACCACTGAAATGACTGGCTCGGTTATCAAGCCAGTCATTTCAGTGGTAAATTTTCAAAAATAGTCTTCTCTTGGTCTGCAAATGGAGATTTCGCAAGACCACTACGGAAGCCGTTTTTGGCCGATACGAGTGTTCATGGGTTAAGAAAGATGAGTAAGCCCTTGGCTCGACTTTTCTAAATTCTAGAATTGGAGGTCAAAGCTGAAGGTCAATATAACAGGAATTTACTTTTACAAACTCATTACACATCAAAGCCAGGTTTAGTTCTTTATATATTAGCAAGGTCTTTCAGTCTTAACATTTTGCTTGTTTACAGGATGTAGCAGGAAGTGCCAAGGACTTTGGTTACCTGTCAGGCAGGTACATGATGGAGTTGATAATCGGTGATGCCGTGATTGATAATCCTTTCTCCTGGACAGTGGTCAGTTATTATACTAATATGATTGATGGTCTAGTGTGTGTTTATTAATTTTTAGTTTGTGATGCTCAATGGAGGGATACAATCTGTTACTCAAGTATATGACCTCAATCAGTTGCGTCACATGCTGATGTCACAAAGCTTGAAATGTCTATCAAGTGTACAAGTTTTATGTCTTTGATGGATTTGAAATTTAATAAACATGTTGAATATTTTGAAACTAATTTGACTGGAGCTGGTGCTGCCATAGGAACTTTCCAGATTTGTTCTATATCATCATTTCATTCAATTTGCAGTAGAATTAAAAAGATTTTAATGGTTTTTTCCATAGTTTTACATTGTATATTTCATTCATCAAGGGGTATACTATTTTAAGAAATCCTTATTTCGTGACTGCAACACATGATACACACATCATGTGTTGCAGTCACGAAATAAGGATTTCTTAAAATAGAAATATGTGGAAAATCTAAAGAGCTCAACACACAGGACACAGGTCAATCTTGTTTAATAAATTGCTGCAGAGTTTTGTTAGGAAAATTAGTTTTAAGCTCAACCCTTAAAGAATACTACTGCAATCTAATATGTTAATAATAATTAGCTTGAGCTTCTACGGAATAATTTCTGTGCGTTCATGTACCTCTGTTGATTGGAAATTGATGGTTGACTGGTCACAGGACATGATGGTGACAGATATAAATGAGAATTGAAAAATCCCTCAGTTACAGTTAACTTAAACTTGTATCAGGCAAAAATGACTTCTGCTGTGGTCTTGAGAAATGTCCATTTGTGGATTGAGCCAGTCATTCCAGTGGTAAATTTTCAAAAATAATCTCTTGGTCTGCAAATAGACAAAGTGAGACAATCGAAATTTTATTGAGCAAATTAGGGGGTTAAAAGTTTAAACTGTCTAATCACTATATTGTTGCATGTTTACAGGCAGATTTGGATTTGACATTCCCTGAAACGACGGCTGCTGTGAAAGAAAAGATAACGGGCCAGTACAAGAAGAAAGTAGAAATTAAGGTGTGTATGTCAAATATGTCTGTGACGGATACTTTGCATCGGCGGCGAGTGGCGGTTATTTGACGTGTTAATATATTGCAGGAAGGCAAAGTTAGACCACGTTATTTAGTTCCAAAATAATCATAAGATGGAACGAAATGTAAGAATTTAACATTTTTAAAACGATTAGCCATTTAACCCGTACATTTCCATTATTTCAATTTCAAGACAACTATACAAGAAGGCTGTTGAATATTTTAAAACTAATTTGACTGGAAGTTGTTGCTGCCAGTCAAATTAGTTTTAAAATATACAGCAGAATTTTCGTTATATCAACGGAAGCTTCTCATCATTTCTGGTCTGTGAGTGTTAAAGGGTTAAACCTTTGATCCTATGGAACAATCTGATCTGTTACTCAAGTATCTGACGACATGAAGAAATACGTCGCTTGTTAGCTGATGCCACAATTATAATGAAGTCGCTCAAACATAAAAATTGAAAACTCTGTCTCTGAGCTCTATGAATTGTATGTCTTTTGTGAGTTTGCAATTTAATAAACATGATGTTGAATATTTTTAATTAATTTTACTGCGAGTTGTTGCCGCCTTCGTCAGCACCATCAAACTAGTTTCAAAATATTTAACAACTTAGCTGAATTATTACCTTGAAGTTGCGATTCTCGGAATTCAGCTATTAAAGGTTTTAAACGAAATCGAAAATGCATAAAAAAGGTGATGGAGCATAGATAGAATGTGTGAGGCATAACTAGATGCTACAGGTTAACTGTATTCTGTTTGTGTTTTTGCAGCATATGTTTAGTCAAGAAGAGAAGCGTCCACCAGGAATTGTATCGACCACATTCACTGTATTGGTGATCACTCCTCTATTACTTCTGGTTATACTGGTAAGTCGACATAGTACATAACTTGTGAATGTGTGTGGTCATGTTTATTAATCCTTTTATTGTGAAGATGGGTCAGAAAATGTTAATTTTTTTATCAGTGATTTATGCATCAAACATTGCTTATATTTACCTAGATGATTGATCCCTTTAACACTCATATCAGCCAAAATCAGCTTCTGCAGTGGTCTTGAGAAATGTCCATTTGCTGACCAAGAGATGGCTATTTTAGAAAATTTACCACTGGAAAGACTGGCCCGATAACCGAGCCAGTCATTCCAGTGGTTAAACTTTCAAAAATAGTCTTCTCTTGGTCTGCAAATGAATATTTTCTGAGAACATTTAAATTTTCTTGAACAAATTTAGGGCTTGAAGGGTTAAAGGCTTCTACACTTTTGAAAATGTTGCCTTGGCTTACAGTAACATTGGTTTCAAAATTTTACAATTCTCAAACAAAACTGAACTAAATAAAAAGGCTCATGCTTCTCTATTTATTTTGGTTAACCATTTAATGGCCTTAATTAGTCGAGAAAATTTAAGATTTTGCTTAGTGAATGCCCATCTGCAGACCAAGAGAAGGCTATTCTTGAAAGTGTACCACAGGAATGACTGGCACGATAACCTTGCCTGTCATTCCAGTGGTGAATTTTTTAAAATAATCATCTCTAGGTCTGCAGATGGACATTCACTAAGCAAAGTCAATATTCTTAACCAATCATTATCATTAACCCTTTAATGGTCATACCGGCCACTGTTATCTTGTGGAATGTCCATTTACAGTCCAAGAGAATATAATCTTTGAAAATTTACCACTGGAATGACTGGTTCGATAACCGAGCCAGTCATTCCGGTGATAAATTATCAAAGATTGTATTTCTTGGCCTATAAATGGACATTCAATTAGCAAATATTTAAATTTTGTTGAGAAAATTTGACCACTAAATGGTTGTCCATATGACAACAAAATCTTAAGAGGCATGTATACAATATACATGTAGTTGAAATACAATCAAAGTCTGTCTCGTACATATAAATAGTGCATTCACTAAGAAATAAGCGAGAAATGCAAATCTGAAAATACACAAACCGTGAATTCTGTTTTCAACTTTTTCAATTCCGGCAAAACACAAAGCCACTTGTATCTACGTCACAACAGATGGATTTATGGCTAGCATAGCCCTGCATAGGCATCAATAGTAAACAAGGCTGATACCAAAAACTACACGCAATATTTGTAGTTGGTTCTAGTACATTTTTTCCTGCAGAATATGTTCGTACATATTTATTCGTTATTAAACAGACCGATATGCCCCAAATACGTTATCAAAGAGATGTTTGTGTAAAATCCAGCAAATTTTACTCATTTCAATTGAAACTATGGTGCATAAGTGTTGTCTTATAAGAACCATCTGAGAAAATAAATTAGCTTGATTACATCCTATAAAGGTGCTACGTTTTGATTTGGAAATCGATCAGCGTGTTTTGGTGACAGGTTGTCAAATATTGAACAAAAACTGTTTTTGTTATTAGCAGAGAACGTTTCAAGCAAATCAGTGTGTATTTTATGAAATATTGAGGCGTGTGTGATGAGATGTATTTATGCAAAGTTATACAAGTCAGGTCATGGATACTGTAAAGGTTTAAATATCGACGACTCCATGGTAACCATGTTATCCTGTACTGGTTCATCTTCCATATCGTTGAATATCAATCATTACCTCTGTACTCTAGTGACATGCACACATGACATTGATGTCACTTTTAACACGGGTAACAGGTATTATCTAGACTTAGGCTTGACCACAGAGGTTTCTAAAAATTTGCCATTTTTCCAAGAGGGCCCTAATTGGCCGTTCGGCTTTGTTTGAACAAACTTGAATCCCTATGGCCTAAGGTTCCTTTCAGGCCAGGTGAGCTAATAAACTGTATGTTGACCAAAGACATAATTCAGACACTTTTATGACAGACTGCTACCACTTGAGTGACAGATCGGATCGGATCAGAACCGTACATTGAATAATGTCATAATTACTGACAGACTAATTAAAACATCTCCCGCAGCTTTTAATTATTTAACTATAATGAGAGCTGGGTACTATCATGCTCCAGTGTTGCATTAAAAATGTGTGTATATGCATGATGGTTAACTGAACATTGCTTATTACAGTGGCTACGTCTTGGTGTAAATGTCACGGTGATCCCGGTGTCTGTTAGTGCGATCGGCTTTCATGTCAGTTTGGCAGGTATGTACTATGGTACAGTATGGTTCAGAAACCGTTTCCCAATCAAAATAAAACATACTGTTGAATATTTTGACCTTAATTTGATTGTAAGCCATTGCTGCCTTTCAACACACCATTTCTTATCCATGTTCAAAGTTGTACTGACATGTTTCTGGGGGTTTTTTTTGGAAACATTTTAACTGATTTATGAGCTTTACTGTAGAATTTAAAGCAATACTGTATAATTTACTTGTCGTACAACGGTTCATGTTGAGCCCTATGCTGCAGTAGAGGATGGATTAAATTACTGGTCTAAATGACGTCCTGCATCTGATCTGTGAACACACTGATCCGTTACTAGCTATGTCTCGTCCATTCCTAGCTTATTAAGCTTCGCCTATTTCTACTTATGCACCGCCCATTTGTAGGCTAGCTAAGATCTGCACCCTTTTTACGTGCCGGAATCGATTTGATTTGAAACTTTATCAGCTGAATTTCCAGAATCTAGATTTCATGGTCACTATGCAGGTAAGTAGTTGATTATTACTAGATTACTAGACACATTAATGGGCAAGACTAAGGTGACTTCACTTCCCAATATAGATGATTCAATGCAAATCTCCCTATCGTTCTCAGAGGTCTTTCACGACAAAATCGATGTTATTCGTAAACAGCTGTCGTGTTCGGTGCAGTCAGAGGAGTTACCATCTGAACACCATGGTTTCAGCAACGAATGTATCGCAAGCCTCCTACAAAGATGATATACGAGCATATTGACATTCTGAGCTGAAGCTATACTGAGAGAGAAAACAGACACAGATTGTCATCTGGGTGTCCACACATATGCTGAGCTGAAGCTATACTGAGTGAGAAAACAGACACAGATTGTCATCTGGGTGTCCACACATATGCTGAGCTGAAGCTATACTGAGTGAGAAAACACACAGATTGGCATCTGGGTGTCCACACATACGCTGAGCTGAAGCTATACTGAGTGAGAAAACAGACATAGATTGTCATCTGGGTGTCCACACATACGCTGAGCTGAAACTATACTGAGTGAGAAAACAGACATAGATTGTCATCTGGGTGTCCACACATACGCTGAGCTGAAACTATACTGAGTGAGAAAACAGACACAGATTGTCATCTGGGTGTCCACAAATACGCTGAGCTGAAACTATACTGAGTGAGAAAACAGACATAGATTGTCATCTGGGTGTCCACACATACGCTGAGCTGAAACTATACTGAGTGAGAAAACAGACACAGATTGTCATCTGGGTGTCCACACATACGCTGAGCTGACGCTATACTGAGTGAGAAAACAGACACAGATTGTCATCTGGGTGTCCACACATACGCTGAGCTGAAGCTATACTGAGTGAGAAAACAGACATAGATTGGCATCTGGGTGTCCACACATACGCTGAGCTGAAGCTATACTGAGTGAGAAAACAGACACGGATTGTCATCTGGGTGTCCACACATACGCTGAGCTGAAGCTATACTGAGTGAGAAAACAGACACGGATTGTCATCTGGGTGTCCACACATACGCTGAGCTGAAGCTATACTGAGTGAGAAAACAGACACGGATTGTCATCTGGGTGTCCACACATACGCTGAGCTGAAGCTATACTGAGTGAGAAAACTGACATAGATTGTCATCTGGGTGTCCACACATACGCTGAGCTGAAGCTATACTGAGTGAGAAAACAGACACGGATTGTCATCTGGGTGTCCACACATACGCTGAGCTGAAGCTATACTGAGTGAGAAAACAGACATAGATTGTCATCTGGGTGTCCACACATACGCTGAGCTGAAACTATACTGAGTGAGAAAACAGACATAGATTGTCATCTGGGTGTCCACACATACGCTGAGCTGAAACTATACTGAGAGAGAAAACAGACATAGATTGTCATCTGGGTGTCCACACATACGCTGAGCTGAAGCTATACTGAGTGAGAAAACTGACATAGATTGTCATCTGGGTGTCCACACATACGCTGAGCTGAAACTATACTGAGTGAGAAAACAGACACGGATTGTTATCTGGGTGTCCATACATACGCTGAGCTGAAACTATACTGAGTGAGAAAACAGACATAGATTGTCATCTGGGTGTCCACACATACACTGAGCTGAAACTATACTGAGTGAGAAAACAGACATAGATTGTCATCTGGGTGTCCACACATACGCTGAGCTGAAGCTATACTGAGAGAGAAAACAGACACAGATTGTCATCTGGGTGTCCATACATGGACACAGATTTCTCCAGTAGGTCTCTGCACAAGAGCTATCTCACGTGAGAGTTTAACGCATAACTTCACTTAGCTCAGCGGATGCGTTGGTGGGGATTTAGGCTTGTGTCCTTTTCATCAGAAAAGGAATTTTCAAATTTTAAGAGTAGTTATATTTAAGTTAACTGTAGTTGTCCTTAGAACTTTAACAACACTTTCAATTCCTTACATATATTTAATTTCATGGAACTCAGAGAAACAATTTTGAAGACCCTTTTAATAATTTGAATGCAGTGTTCTTGAGAAATGTCCACTTGCAGAACAAGAGAAGACTATTTTTGTATGTGTGGACACAGATGACAAAGCACATGTATGAATTTTATCGTATCACTCAGTTCAGCCTCGCTTAGTGGAAATTTGAATGAGCCTTAACTCTTTAACCCTCAAATCTGTTCAAGAAAATATCATTTTTCTCATTGAAAATGTCCATTTGCAGACCAAGAGAAGACTATTTTTGAAAATTTACCACTTAAACGACTCGTTTATCGAGCCAGTCATTCCAGTGATAGGTTTTCAAAATAAGTCTTCTCTTGGTCTGAAAGTGGACATTTCTCAAGAACACAGCATTCAAATGATTTATTTCCAGTTAAAATATTATCAAAATATTCGATATCTTTAAAGCTGAGCTTTCTATGGAGTGTCAATAAATTGTTTCCATGTTGTTTTTTTAAATTCAATAGTCTGTTCTTTATATAACAGTCCCCTTTATAGAGATATGATCTTTAAATCAGCTTTTTAACTTTATAAAATTCAATTTTCAGCAATTTTTGGTCTGTACTACTGCTACTGGACGCAGCTTACTATGTTCCAAACACTGCGGTGGTTAGGTGTGTTAGCCGTACCAACATTCTTGTTTGGTAATAGACTACTAAGCGGAATAGCAGCAAAGAGGTAAGGGATCTGGAGAGAATGGACCTTTCCAGTTTTAGCTATCCCATCCCTAGTTAATCTTCACCCACACCTCCCTCGTGTTGGGATCGATCTCTCGACACCCTGACTATCAATTTCCAAAAAAACTACACATTTAAGCTGTTGAATATTTTGAAACCAATTTGACTGGGTGCTGTTGCTGCCTAAGTCAAATTAGTTTCAAAATATTCAACAGCATGCTTATATAATTACAAGACTATCAATTTCCAGAAAACTATACAGGCAAACTTGTTCAATATTTTAAAACTAATTTGCCTGGGTGCTGCGCTATTCAAATTAGTTTCAAAATATTCAACAGAAGGTGTATTAAATGGTAAGACATAGGTGGGGGTGGGGGTATTGCGCTAAACTTTTCTGATCTCTGCCAGTTGGTTGAATGTTTAACCCTATAATGGTCAAGCCGACCAAAACAGGCCTCTTCAGTGATCTTAAGGAATATCTATTTTCAGACGAAGAGAAGACAATTTTTAAATATTTACCACTGGAATGACTGGCTCGATAATAGAACCAGTCATTCCAGTGGTAAATTTTCAAAACTACTGGCCTGCAAAAAGACATTCAATAAGCAAATATTTGTATTTTCTTGGCCAAATTTGACCATTAATGGTTTAATGATGAAAGCGTACCAAATGACCAAGACTACGGTCAAGACTAAGAGAAGACTATATTTAGCCCACCTCACCCATGGCAACTGTCCATCAATTTCTGATTTAAAATCCTATACCTCATTAACCTCTTGGCAGATTTTAACCAAATTTGGCTGGACTGATCCTACCGAGGTAGGCTTCAGACAACTTAATTTTGATTAGTCAATTTTTTCCACTGGCCATCAAAATCTAATTGGTCAAGCTTTAAGAAGACAATTTTTTTTCAAATACAAGCATTCCAGGTTAGAGCCACAGGCTCTTAGACCTCTTGGTAAAATTTTACCACTGGAATTTGCTGGTTCGATAACCGAGCCAGGCATTCCAGTGCTAAATTTTCAAAATTTGTCTTCTGTTTGCCTGCAGATTTTGGACTTTGGCATAGCAAATATTTCAATTTTATTAGAAAATACTGACCAGGTTAAATGAATTAGAACTTTGTCATTCATAAAAGGTCAGTGAAGTTGGTATTTCAAATCTTCATATATCAAATGCTTCAGTTATACCAACGACTCCATGGTGGCCATGTTATCATGTACTGGTTCATCTTCCATATCGTTGAATATCAATCATTACCTCTGTACTCTAGTGAAATGCACACATGATATTGATTTCACTTTTAACATGGGTAACATTGACTGAAAGACTGCCAATATTTATTTTATATATAATATTGGTTTACGTTAAATTAGAATTAACTGAAGGGTCACTTGATTTATTGAATCGTCACGAGTAGCCCTGCCACAGCATTGCAAGACTTCTAAAAGCCGTATCTAGATATATGTTCGTCCAGCACGATAACTCCCATGTTTATTG
Organism: Chaetoderma sp. LZ-2023a; assembly: GCA_034401795.1. Lineage (NCBI taxonomy): Eukaryota > Metazoa > Mollusca > Caudofoveata > Chaetodermatida > Chaetodermatidae > Chaetoderma > Chaetoderma sp. LZ-2023a. The sequence goes on from CM067375.1 coordinate 78,880,117, forward strand.
GACGGATCTTGACCAAACTTAGATGAAAATTTCCCATAAGGGCCTGATTAGCTCTTGTTATTTTGAGATCAAAAGGTCAACGTTCAAGTTCTACTGGAGGGATTCTGACCAAGTTGTGGTGGCCGGTTGCCCATGTTGTTCCAAAGAAACTGCAGGTGTGATTCTGAGGCTAAAATGTTTAAGGTCTTCTAAAGTGGTGCGATTATGAATTCTCTGGAATATATCAACATTTTAGTCGTGCTTATCATAACACAAATAGTGTTAAATGTTGCCGCCAAAACCGGTCTCTGCAGTGGTCCTGAGAAATGGGCATTTGCAGACCAAGACTACATGCCAGTGATATATTTTCAAAGGGAGTCATGTTTTCGTCTGCAAATGAACATTTTCTAAAAGAGAAAATTTAAATTTAGCTTTGATGTTTAGAGGGTTAATCAATCTAATTCATTAACCAGTTTTCAAAATTGCTAAGAACAAAAGCTTGTCCCTAAACTAGACCAGAGCAGATTGTATCCCTGCTCTCAGTAGGTTACTATAGACTTTCTGCTACATGTACCCATTCTCATGGATGGTTAGTGTTGATAATAGATTTAGTTCAATCTTTGGAATTTTTGATTTATTTTATTAATATGAAACCGGGTTTTTTTCTTTCTTTTGCAGGAAGTAACAACACATACAGAAGAAAATAACCGAAAAAAGTTCCTTGATAGAATTTATTTTAAAGTCTAACAAATTAAATACTTTGTTATATACTAATAGAATATCATGTGCATACCGGCCTGGCAGACTTACTGGTGAAACATAGGCCTTACACCTTTAACACTCAAACCGGGCCAAAATGGCTTTTGCAGTGGGCGTGAGAAATGGCCATTTGCAGACCAAGAGAAGTCTAAGTTAAAAAATACGACTAGAATGACTGACTTGATAACAGAGCCAATCATTCCAGTGGTAAATTTTCAAAAACAATCGCTTGCTGTGCAAAAATTGTCTTGATCAAGTTTGAGGGTTAAATGGTTAACCTACAACTGACCTGGTTAATTAATTCTAAGTTTGAATCAAATTTAATTAAATTTAAATCTTTCAACCCTAATTCCTTTCGACATAGAAAATATTCTGTTGAATATTTGGAAACTAATTTCCAGTCGAGTTAGTTTCAAAATATTCAACTGCTTACCTGTATAGTTGTCTTGACATTGACAACACTGTGATTTCTGGGGGTTAAGGGATTCAACTAGAGATCACTGCAAAAGTAGAACTGCTTATGATAAAAATGTTTAAAGAAAGTGATAATAATTACAAGTATAAGTACTATACCTTTGTTGACAGCAAGACGCTGAGAAGATTTTTTATAGGTAATGGTAACAATTTCCAGTCATATCTACTATATAATATCCCATATCACGAGGGGAAATGAATGTAAATTAGACTAGCTATTAGGCTTGTGCGATTAGTGCTTTGAGTGATCGCGATCGATTAGTTAAGATAATCGTGATTACTGGATTCATCAACTGGGGAACAAATTACGCAGTCCAGGGCTTTAGATTACCCCTTAGCTATAACCTTACAAGTCATGCCCAAATGAAATCCACCAAAATTAAAATCCTACTGGCTCCTTTCAATACCCAATTAACTGAGTTACAGTCAATTACATACTCAGAGATGGATTCTGTGGAATTTTATGGCCATTCAGAGGTCGTATAGTGCTATTAAAACCAAAATGGCTCAAAATGAATTGTTTTCAAAATTCTAGTTTCTAGGAGCATTGATGGATCCCGGTGGTGTACCCAAATGAGGTCAATCTAAAAGCCTGCAGTCATAACACGAAAAAGCTTATCAATGACGCAAGCTGGAATGGTGTCGAGAAAAGTCCATTTGCAGTCCAGGAGAAGACTATTTTTGAAAATGTATCACTGGAGCCAGTTATTCCAGTGATACATAGTGTTGTCTTTGCCTGCACATGGACATACATTCACTGAGCAAGATGTCAGTTTTCATGACCGATCATATTAAAAAGTAATTAAATTGTAGGATTTTAAATATTTTTTTATTATGCACGATTATTCGATTATCATATAAATTCATGATTTAAAAAATCTCAATTTCTGATTTAATCACGTAATCGCACAAGTGTACTACTACCTATTGCTTAATTAATCTCTCACTGACAATCTGCCCGGCCTGTATGTAGCCATATAGCCTCCATGATGCACATTATACCATCATACATCATGTAGCAGCACTGTGTTAGCTCATCATCAACATTGTATCAATATCGAGATGCAAATAACTTTTTACATCAAACTCACCCTACATAAAATAAAGAAAAATCTATTTTAATTTGTAGTTGTTGTGATCTTGTTGTCCAATGGCTGCCAGTCTATAATGATGAGGATGGCAGGATCTGATCTGTCAATCAAGTATCTCACGTCATAATTAGATATGTCACTTGATACCTGCTGTCACAATCAAAATGATGCTGGCCTCTCATCAAAGTGGCAATGGTCTGTCACAAAAAGCCTCTCAATTGTATGTCTTCGATGAATTTATAAATTAATTAAACAGTTGATTTCAAAACATTAAACAGCTTTTAATAGTAAGTAACCTGTATATTGACTTTGAAATTGAGATTCTGAGAATTCAGGTTTCAAAGTGTTAAACCGATTCAAATGTGTACACAAAGTGGCGCAACTTAGTTAGAAATGGGCCTGATCGAGATATTATAGGCAAGATTGACGGATTGCTTGCTTGTGAATCGGGCACGGAGCCCAGAAATCTGTCAATCATGTCTATACAGATCATAAATCTGTCAATAATGCCTATACAGCCCAGCAATCTGTCAATAATGCCTATACAGCCCAGCAATCTGTCAATCATGCCTATACAGCCCAGCAATCTGTCAATCATGCCTATAAAGCCCAGCAATCTGTCAATCATTGCTATACAGCCCAGCAATCTGTCAATCATGCCTATGTAACATAGTAAATGGTTCATTGTTTCTCATTGGTATTACATTGAGTGTTACTGGTTAGGTAACAGTACAAGGGAGATAACTGTTAAAAACGGCTGGGTTAATTTGGTTAGTTAAATACAAGGGAGGTAATTAATCAAATTTGTCATTTGTATTTTTGCAAAGTTATGTGTCTCGCGTGGTCTAGTCCTGTCTATATCTATGTTTGGTGTAAATATCAATCTCGTCAATGACCCTTTTACGGCAGGATAATTGATGTGTTTTTTAAACGAGCGTTTCTATGTTTTTTTAAGATTAAGTTGTAATCACAATTATCCCTGTAAATGAATTGCGTAGGTAATTCATGAATTAACATCTTCACGCGATGTGTAATGTCGCTAACGTAGGAATGTGTTCGATTTTAGTGTCTGTGGGTGAAGGGGTTAAACAGGTTTTTTCCTTCCTCGTCAAGCTCGGGTTTTGATATGCAAATGAGATTGGCAAAAGGCTGGAATGTTAGTGATGTGTAGGTGGATTGATTGACAGGTGTCGATTTCGGGTGAGAGTTGAGATGGTAAGGTGTGAGTGCGATTTAGGGGACTTGAACAAACAATTGTCAGCAGACAACATCAATCCGGTAATTCGATCAATCAGTTGTGACTGAAGATGAGCCACTGGATAACGAGATAGCCGCAGACGTGTGTGACGGGGTGAGGCGTATGTTGTTGCGTGATGGGTAATAAAATGCTGAAGCGGTGATGTGTCGGACCTGACATTCTTGTCCTGTATATTCCGGGGGTCAGTGAGGGGAGAAATTTTACTCATGTAAATTCAATACTGTACCGGAGCAGAGATGGTGTCATTGATCAGTCAGTGAATCGATGCAATAAAATTTGGACACTGGAAGTTTGGATGTCAAGTTATCAATGAAAGGAATTTAAGTTAATGAAAAATTAAAGGTTTTGTCAACTTCTTTAAAATTTTGGACCATTACATATAGGATAATTTTAGGATTAGGTATTATTTAGAATTATAAATATTGTACATTATAAAGAAAGAAAGTAAACATTTGATTTTGAATTTTATCACTCGTTCGTTGCATATTTCTTCATTACTCTACTAAAGGCTGATTGCAAATATTGAAAAATCCTATAATTACTAAAGCCCTGTAGATCAAATTTGACCCTTCGAACCATGTAAGTGGACTGAAACTTTTTAAGGAATATATTCCCCATAAATTCTTCTAGGAAATCGTAAAAAAAATTAGGCTTTAGAACTCCCGTCAGAAAGTTGACAATTTACACTTTCGATCGCCACTATCCAATCAACGTCCATAAAATTGTGACATACAATTCATACGATTAGCTCCCTTACAAATTGGCGCTGTGAGTAGGATTATTTAGTTTTAGGGTTAAGTATAAATTTGATTTAATGTATTGATTAATGTAATTAGCGTATTATAGTAGATTTCATTATATTATATCTTAGAGGTGGTCAGTAGTTTAGTTTAGTTTAGTTTAGTTTAGTAAAGTTGCAATCAGCTTAGTAGGGATGTGGAAATATGCAATAATGGTAGTCTCCAAATTTTTCGTTACAATGACACTTAAACTAGCATGTTAATTTGTGGGAAAGGAACACTGAAAACCATTTAGGTAGATCTTCAACATTCTGGAGGATCGTGCGTGAATTGAGCAAGAACAGATAACAGTAACACCAGGATCTGTCGAATTGAACATCCCCGGAGTAGAGGACAGGAACTGTCAGCACCAGAAAGGGATAAGTGCTAGTTAGTTATTTATATTCTTAATGTCTGGTCTGTCTTCCATTAAATGAATGTCAATTGTCTTTAGACGAAACTGTCCCAGTTTGTTCTATCGATTAATTCATACTCATTTGATTGGTGGTATCAATCACGTAGGTAGATATTGGCTTGCTCTTAGGTTGAAAATTAAACGTTTACATACTAGGATAAAGGTTGGTCCCTGTCATTTTCTGATGTTGATGGATTGTTTCAAGTCAATGTATATATATACATAAGCATGTAAATAAGGTATCACAATCCATTGAATTTGTAGTGCACTAGTTCCCTATGTTGAGATGTATTTTGGGAGTGGACTCTAGAGGGAATAATTTCAATTTTTATTCCCAACCAGATTTCCCAATTGAGTATATTATTCAACGTGGAGCAACCGTGGGAATCCTTAAGACACAAATCCTTCGCTATTTAAACTTGTATACCAGTAGGAGTGAGAAAGTGAGTCTCAAAGTCTGTGTGGGAATTAATGATTTACTGGTGCGTACGTGTCATGAAGGTGGTACTGAGTCAATCCTTTCTGGTGTGACTACATTAGAACTCAAACAGAAATTGATTCAATGATATATATGTGCATCTATATCAATTGTGGAGCAAGTAAAATAAGATGAACAGTTAACAAATTAATTAATATATATGTATATGTGGGTACATCTGTATACATATATATGTAGTGTTTAATTAGTGTATAATTAATGGTGGATTTGAAAATAACCAGTAATTGACAACTAAGTAAACAATGGCGAGTGATTGTGTAAAGTAGTGCTGACAAGGAGTAAGAATTTTATGTTTTGCTATGAGATTTTAGGCTGAGTCTGAAGGACAGCAGGGTTTATTAGGAAAGGTTGTGTGTTTGACAATGAATTATATGTAGGTAAAAAAATGTTCTGCATATCTTTTATTTAATAAACATGGAAGGAGTAATCCTATGTCTATAAGAACAACTTTAGGTTGATCCTTTTGAATAGCAATTTGGAATAATTATATGGAAATGTAGTTGTTGATGAAAAATATATGTTTCTAATGTAGATTTCCAATAGTTGCGAGTCCGGTATATCCTTCTGGGTTAAAAGATTTAGTTAATATTAACTACTTTTCGCTGGAGTTGGGGATATAATATGGTGACTGGAGAAGAATTGTATATATCTTATCAGGAATAAATTTGTAATTAAATTTCTTGACTGGATGTAATTATTCATTGAAGATGTGTCTATGTTTTGTCGAGGGCGACAAAAATCTTAAGTGGAGGTGATTGTAACATAGTAAATGGTTCATTGTTTCTCATTGGTATTACATTGAGTGTTACTGGTTAGGGAACAGTACAAGGGAGATAACTTAAAAACTGGGTTAATTTGGTTAGTTAAATACAAGGGAGGTAATTAATCAAATTTGTCATTTGTATTTTTGCAAAGTTATCTGTCTCGCGTGGTCTAGTCCTGTCTATATCTATGTTTGGTGTAAATATCAATCTCGTCAATGACCCTTTTACGGCAGGATAATTGATGTGTTTTTTAAACGAGCGTTTCTATGTTTTTTTAAGATTAAGTTGTAATCACAATTATCCCTGTAAATGAATTGCGTAGGTAATTCATGAATTAACATCTTCACGCGATGTGTAATGTCGCTAACGTAGGAATGTGTTCGATTTTAGTGTCTGTGGGTGAAGGGGTTAAACAGGTTTTTTCCTTCCTCATCAAGCTCGGGTTTTGATATGCAAATGAGATTGGCAAAAGGCTGGAATGTTAGTGATGTGTAGGTGGATTGATTGACAGGTGTCGATTTCGGGTGAGAGTTGAGATGGTAAGGTGTGAGTGCGATTTAGGGGACTTGAACAAACAATTGTCAGCAGACAACATCAATCCGGTAATTCGATCAATCAGTTGTGACTGAAGATGAGCCACTGGATAACGAGATAGCCGCAGACGTGTGTGACGGGGTGAGGCGTATGTTGTTGCGTGATGGGTAATAAAATGCTGAAGCGGTGATGTGTCGGACCTGACATTCTTGTCCTGTATATTCCGGGGGTCAGTGAGGGGAGAAATTTTACTCATGTAAATTCAATACTGTACCGGAGCAGAGATGGTGTCATTGATCAGTCAGTGAATCGATGCAATAAAATTTGGACACTGGAAGTTTGGATGTCAGGTTATCAATGAAAGGAATTTAAGTTAATGAAAAATTAAAGGTTTTGTCAACTTCTTTAAAATTTTGGACCATTACATATAGGATAATTTTAGGATTAGGTATTATTTAGAATTATAAATATTGTACATTATAAAGAAAGAAAGTAAACATTTGATTTTGAATTTAATCACTCGTTCGTTGCATATTTCTTCATTACTCTACTAAAGAATGATTGCAAATATTGAAAAATCCTATAATTACTAAAGCCCTGTAGATCAAATTTGACCCTTCGAACCATGTAAGTGGACTGAAACTTTTTAAGGAATATATTCCCCATAAATTCTTCTAGGAAATCGTAAAAAAAATTAGGTTTTAGAACTCCCGTCAGAAAGTTGACAATTTACACTTTCGATCGCCACTATCCAATCAACGTCCATAAAATTGTGACATACAATTCATACGATTAGCTCCCTTACACCTATATAGCCCTGGGCACAAATTCATGAAACTTAAAGGTGCATAAATTCACAGTAGAATGCTTCAAAATAAAATTGTTAAAATTGCGGTTTTTTAGTTGTGAATTTGAATTAGGGACATGTGTCTCTATTTAAATTTCACAGCTTAAAAAATTATATTAATTCATATGTAATGAAATCATCATATGTTAAAATTTATTTTGTTTCATTAAATTTAGGCACACAATTTAAGCCTTTAAAAGTATGCTATTTTATTTTCAAGCATTCTGCTGTGAATATGCACCTTTCAGATGACCTTAATTTTAGGTGCTGCACTTAGTAAGGACTATCAGTGCCTTGCCTACTAGAGTACAAGGAATAAATATCGGTGCCCAACTTAAAAACGTGCTTAGCTCATTGCTAGGAACATTAGTTCCTATCATGCCCATTTCATTGAGATTTGCAAGGTATGCAATCGCTGGACCAGTGTTAATTATAATTGCTTACACTAAGACAATGTGCAACTTCAACATGTGTGACGCCCATACATCCAGACCAGTGTTAATTATAATTGCTTACACTAAGACAATGTGCAACTTCAACATGTGTGACGCCCATACATCCAGACCAGTGTTAATTATAATTGCTTACACTGAGACAGTGTGCAACTTCAACATGTGTGACGCCCATACATCCAGACCAGTGTTAATTATAATTGCTTACACTAAGACAGTGTGCTATGTGCAACTTCAACATGTGTGACATCCATACATCCAGACCAGTGTTAATTATAATTGCTTACACAGAGACAATGTGCTATGAGCTACTTCAACATGTGTGGCGCCCATACATCCAGACCAGTGTTAATTATAATTGCTTACACTTAGACAGTGTGCTATGTGCAACTTCAACATGTGTGACATCCATACATCCAGACCAGTGTTAATTATAATTGCTTACACTGAGACAATGTGCAACTTCAACATGTGTGACATCCATACATCCAGACCAGTGTTAATTATAATTGCTTACACAGAGACAATGTGCTATGAGCTACTTCAACATGTGTGGCGCCCATACATCCAGACCAGTGTTAATTATAATTGCTTACACTGAGACAGTGTGCTATGTGCAACTTCAACATGTGTGACATCCATACATCCAGACCAGTGTTAATTATAATTGCTTACACTGAGACAGTGTGCTATGAGCTACTTCAACATGTGTGACATCCATACATCCAGACCAGTGTTAATTATAATTGCTTACACAGAGACAATGTGCTATGAGCTACTTCAACATGTGTGGCGCCCATACATCCCATACATCCAGACCAGTGTTAATTATAATTGCTTACACTAAGACAATGTGCAACTTCAACATGTGTGACGCCCATACATCCAGACCAGTGTTAATTATAATTGCTTACACTAAGACAATGTGCAACTTCAACATGTGTGACGCCCATACATCCAGACCAGTGTTAATTATAATTGCTTACACTGAGACAGTGTGCAACTTCAACATGTGTGACGCCCATACATCCAGACCAGTGTTAATTATAATTGCTTACACTTAGACAGTGTGCTATGTGCAACTTCAACATGTGTGACATCCATACATCCAGACCAGTGTTAATTATAATTGCTTACACTAAGACAATGTGCAACTTCAACATGTGTGGCGCCCATACATCCAGACCAGTGTTAATTTTAATTGCTTACACAGAGACAATGTGCTATGAGCAATTTCAACATGTGTGACGCCCATACATCCAGACCAGTGTTAATTATAATTGCTTACACAGAGACAATGTGCTATGAGCTACTTCAACATGTGTGGCGCCCATACATCCAGACCAGTGTTAATTATAATTGCTTACACTGAGACAGTGTGCTATGTGCAACTTCAACATGTGTGACATCCATACATCCAGACCAGTGTTAATTATAATTGCTTACAAAGAGACAATGTGCTATGAGCAACTTCAACATGTGTGGCGCCCATACATCCAGACCAGTGTTAATTTTAATTGCTTACACAGAGACAATGTGCTATGAGCAATTTCAACATGTGTGACGCCCATACATCCAGACCAGTGTTAATTTTAATTGCTTACACAGAGACAATGTGCTATGAGCAATTTCAACATGTGTGACGCCCATACATCCAGACCAGTGTTAATTTTAATTGCTTACACAGAGACAATGTGCTATGAGCAATTTCAACATGTGTGACGCCCATACATCCAGACCAGTGTGATATTTGATCAACATTATTAGCTCACCTGGCCTTTAAAACCATCCGTCGTCTGTCCGTCAACCTTTTCTTTAAACAACTCAAGAACCACTGGGCTGATTTCAATTATATTTGGCAGGAACCATCCATAGGGCATGAAGATCTAAGTTTGTTCAAGTGCAGCCGTTGGCCAATTTGATCAGTGGCCATCTTGGATTTTCGCCGATTTTTAGAAACCTCTAAAAATCTCCGAAACCACTTGTGGGGATTGATTCAAAACTCCGGAAATATCATCTAGGGCAAAAGCTGAACCAAGTTTGTTCAAGGGAACTTGATTGGCCAAGTGGTTTGGCGGCTATCTTGGATGACATAGTTTTCACAAAAATGTCTTCTCCAGAACCGCTAAAAGGGTCATTAAAGTTTGTTCAAGAGAAGTGATAGGGAAACAAACATGGCCGCCGTGGACCATTAAAATGTAGCATGTTTGGTGGCCATATTGGATTCTTTTATTTAATGGATTTTGAAGCCGAAATTAGTTTTGTATAGGTATTGAGCTATGCTGATTTCAACCATGATATTTCTGAAATGATCAGATAAAGGGTTTGGCAGCATGCAGTAAAATTACCATCTAGTATAGGTGGTCTTTATAGTCGGTTGGGCTGCATTCTATCCTTTGCATCATTTTGGCTGAATGGCCCAGCTCAGTTATCAGTTAGCTCAGTTGTTTGGTGAAGGGTAGCGTGAGTTGAAGTTTATTTTTTAAATAATTTGACGTCATTGCTGCCTTAGAAAGCAACAACTTTCAGTCAAATAAATTCCAAAATATTCAACATTATAGATGTCGGACAATGCATATCTTAGATGTTTAGCTGAGGAAAACGGTTAATTAATGGGTAATTGGAGTTTTATTTCCACCGTCCGTTGATGTATCACCTGACAGTTTTTATTGCCAAAGTATATAAAAACTAACTTAACAGTAGTCAGGGTCACAGTGTAAAAAATATTTTTTTCGTTCAGAATTTTTGGGGATTTGTAAAACTATATATTTTCGGAAAGCTTTTAATGTGTCAATTTCAAAAACCAATGTTTGCATTTGCACAAAAGTCTTCATGGCGGCCATCTTGAATTTCAAAATGGCCGCCATGAAAAATCTGAAATCCAATATATCTGCAACCATATGACCTAGATTAATAATTTTGATGTCTATATCTATGTTTTCTGGGTCAGTGAATGCATTGGTAACATTTATAATAAACTTCAAATAACAGAAATCATGTTTTGGTAGATAAGTCCTGACTTAATATGTAATTTACAGACAGCATCTGCAAATTTGTAACTTTTTGTGATAATGTTGCAATGATGAATTTTATTTGGCATATAACAGAGTTATCTCACCAATTTAATCTAAGTATTCAAGCAACAATCAATGTGCTGCATTAGTTGCTGTCTACCTAGCAACATTGGCGTCATCTTCATCATCTGATATAGAGACATCAACGATTGAGTCATCATCATTTTCACACTGCACTGCATTGACAAAGCTCAGTGCATGGTAAGTCTTTGGATTTGCACGAGCATCGATGAGAGGAACAATTCGATTTGCATTGACACATAACCATCTCAATGAGAGACTTTGGAGCTGGTAAAACATCTGTTGTTTTTGCCTTAAGTTGGCCACCTGTCTCCTTGTAGTATCCATTCTGTAGTGGATCCAGAAACACATGATGTGAAATGTCTGCCTGACCCCACACATTTGCCTGGACTTTTACTCTAAGGACATGCTGTTTCAAAGCACCAATAGTAGGCGGTAGACTTTCACTATCAGCAAGCTGCTTACAGAATAAATGCCAACGTAACTCTGGGATGTTCTCGATTCTAATAGACTTTGGACAGTATGCAGCACACACAAATTTTGCCAGAGTTGAAAGTAGCTCATCTGTGACCTCAGTGCTTCTCGATAAATTTATCAGAGCGTCGATTACATCGCTGTCTGCCTTTAGGAAAAGCTTTAACCATGTTGATTTACCTATCCTAGAGAACCTGCCAATATTGTCTGCTCCAGTAAAGGCATGGAATGCGGGTAATGCTCTTACTTTCTCCATGCCTAGAGTTTTCCATATAGGCCGTAGCTTAATGCTACCAGAAACCATTGAGATAGACGTATTCTTAGGTAGATTGTCATAATATGCTATTGCCAGCACTAAGACATCAGTGTCTGGAAAGAAAATCACCAACTCTGCTGTATCAAGATTTCGCTGTGTTGCACATATGGCATGATAGATCATTAATGTATCAGCTTCCTCATTATTGTTGTTCTCAAAATGTATGCTTCTATTACTTATCGTCTGGCCTGATGCTGATGCTATGACCAAGGTAGATGAGTCTTTATTGTACTCAATAGTCTTCTCTGCCAGATACTGCGCAAAGTCATTCTTTGTTTGGTCATGAGACAAAAATCTTGTCATAGGGATATGCTTGATACTGGTATCATCTTTGACTTGATATCTAATTGGATCCTTCCCATGTCGTCGTTTCTCTCTGGTCGTGTTTTTCAGGGAATCTGCTTGATATGTATCAAATACAAGAATGATCTCGTCATATCCTGCTGTCAGACTCATTAACCTGTCATTAAAACATTTACTACGGTCGTTGACTGTCACAATAGTTGCTGGTTTCTTTGCCAGCTTCTGGACAAGAACCATTCCATCCACAACTGCGATTCTCCTACTAGATTCCTTAGTTGCGACGGCAGTTGCTTCTTTTGCACCTAATAAGAGTGAATCCTCTGTGCTCTCGGTTTGTGGTAGGTCAGTCAGGAGCTTGATTAACTTTGACTTGTCGGTGCACTGTAGGACAGAGCCACACGGAGCAAACAGCACCCTCGGTGTCAGTGTGAATTCAAAGTTGCCGATCGAATACTTCAAATCAATGTCTCAACTCGACTTTGCGAGAAATATCAGCCTAGCATATAGATCTTTAGTTTCCTTGAGATCAACAGCTTTGTCACGAATACGTACTGTTGTCTTTTTGTTTCCAGATGTATACATCTTGTTTTTCTCACGCTTCACTGGTGCCCAAAGGCTTACCTCTCCATTAATGCGCTCTTTCACATACTCTTCATATAATGTCTGTCCTCTTTCGTCTACATCCAGCATTTGTGGTACCGACTCTTGTGGTACATAAGCAAGTGAGATAATGTTGTAGATCATGTCACCTTCAGCAGCGAAAGGATTACCATGAGTCAGTATGGCAGCCTTTATCTTGTCGATTGTGGTGTGTTCGAGTTTAACAGCACTTGCTCCAATGCCATGGTGATCTCTGACCTTGTCTTCTTGCAAATCAAATTGACACTTGAATTCCCGGGATAACCGTGACAGTTCTGGAGCAGCGAGGAAAAATCGCTGTCTCGCATTTGCATTGTTAGATATTCCAATTAGTCCTAAGTGCACTTTCATCATTTTGTTCAGATGCTCACATGCATGATCCGCACCAATTGAAGTGAATGGAATGTCATTCTTAGTCACTGCAATATTTTCAGTTTCAAATTCTTGCCATGTGTCTGGATGATCCTGCTTGAGTGCATACATATCTGCTATGTATCGTGGCCAAAGACGTTTGTATTTGATTCTATCAAAAGCAAAGAATAACTTGCTCAGTGCTTCTCCAGCTTCAAGATGAAGGGTCAGATCAGTATTTCGGGATGCTGCGACAAAGAAAAGGATTGTTTCCACACGGTGCAGATAGTTCATTAATGACTTGAACATCGCATGTTGGGACCTCTTTGTCACCCATGTCTGAAAGAGATTCAGCATATCAGTATTAGACAGCACTTGGAGAAGATTGCTATGAGCCGGCATCACTGATTCTGCCCGGCTGGCTTGGTTTGATTTACTGCATGCCTCTTATATGTCATCTGTAGCTGATATGCATGTATCCCTTAGATTTGGATACTCTTTGAAGAATTCGTCAAAGACCAGTTCATACAATGCGATGTAAGAGTAGATATGAGCATGAAGAGAACGTGAGTAGTGCTTGCATATCAGGATTTGTGTCGTTGTGGTAGAGCTAAAGACATCAGCCTCGATCCATGCATCGTCTATTCCGGAATTCTCAATAGAAGTACCGAGAGCAATGCAGCCATGACGACATGGAGTTCACCAAGTCTTGGGATAACACCACTCTTTAAATTGGCGTTGACATCTACAAGCTGCACTGCTTTCTCATACAGGGCCATGTCAAAAGTAATGACTTAGATGGTCTTTACCAACAGCCATCTCCTTCAATGTTTGTGCTTGTTTAATTACAGTCATTAGCGTTGACCATTCATGAGCCAGCTCTGGGAGAACAGGCAATGCACCAACATTGGTTAGAGATCTACTTGATGACAGGAGTGAATTATACCCAGCCCACCCAGGAACCAAACACATCTCTCCTTTCATCCATCCTCGCAACAACAGATGCTATGACCCAACCCATATGGGTCAGCTGATAAGAGTCTGCAACACCGGTTTTACTCAACACAAAATTACTTTGCATTCCAGGTTGAGCCTTTGGTTTGACGCATGGCAACATAGATGTGTGTTGTGGTGTAATGGATAAGCTCTTTGCATCACCAATGTTTAACGGTGGTGCAATGGATTCCCCGGGTGCAGAAGCTTTTCGATAGACCGCAATAATTGTTCCATGTGTAGTGCCTTTACCATCAATGGTATCCTCAGCAAAATCGGTGTTGTCCACAGCAAAGAAAAGAAATGTCCCTTTCTTTAGAAATGGTGGTACATACAGATTATTGAATTGTCTCATGTTTTCGACAACCGAGTTAGCTATTGCCGTTTCTAGAAGCATGGTACGGTGGTAGGATATGCAACAGTTCTGTGCATGAAGAAGATTCACAATCTTCTTATTCCTGGTGTCGTGATGCACAGATAATGCCAATCCTAGAACCTGAGAATTTTCTCTGCTGGGATCTGGGTTTTTCAGAAGAGGCAGCTTTAGGTTTATGCATCACTTGCTATCCGATTTAAGTCCAAACATGAGAGTTTGACAAGATGTAAGCACTGCTCTATCAACGAGCCACTCTGGTTTTGCTATCCAAACTATCTACAGGTCCAACCATTATCCATTGTATCAGTGTGTATAGTTCACATGGGATGTCATCCATATTGCTGAAAACAAGGACTGAACCAGGTTCACCATCATTCTTAGTGAAAGTTGTGATGCTTTTTCGAACAATCTGTGCTGCCCTATAGATCGCCTTCATGCCTTCCATACCATCATCTTCACACATCGCAGAATGAACCATTTCTTCCTCACATGCTTCTAACGAGTACAGAACGGCACACTTGCGCCTGTCCTTTTGAAGGACAGATCTTACATGATTTAGCTCAGAAAGGATTTTCTCTTTCAACCACTGCCTACTAAATGTAGGTGAATGATTGTCCAAGGATTTACGGTCAAACATGTTTATATATGTTATTTCTATGTCAGCCATAGACAGATAAGCCCCCATTTCGGGTGTGTATCAACAATATGGATAATTTCAATCAGACATGCCATTTGCCGGGAGAGATCATTCTCAGCATTTCTTGTAGTATCTGAATCTCGTAAAATGTGGAAAACATGCTTCCTCCAGCATGGCTTGTGATACCGGACATCAGTTGCATGTGCATCACACGGGGAAAGCGAGGTATTTAATCTAGTAAGTAATGCTGTATCTTGTGCTATTTCCAATGCATCTCTTAGGGCTTTACCAACATTATGAGTTCGTAATTTGAACAACTGTTGATTATGATCGTCTGTCTGGCAGAAGAAACACAGTTCCTTACACAGTGGAATTGTCGAGGAATGTGTAAATACTGAAGTTGATGTCGATGCCTCATCAATAGCACTTTTCCTCTTTATCCCACGTTTCTTAGTAATGTAAGACCCACTAGATAGTGCATCCTCTATGCGATTTCGTGCACGTCGTATTTCTTCTTTGTTAGTGGCAGTAGAGTAACAACTGCGATGCCAACCCGCTTTATGTGATGATAGGTCACCATATGTGCAAAGTCTAAGTCTTTTCTGAATTTCAATGTATGAACCATCTTTCAATGTTGCTCTCTCTTCGACTGCTTGCAACAAATTGGTAAATGAGTCTATTCTTGGATGCTGCACCATTGGTCCTTTAACAGTAGCATCTGTCTGACATAAAATGCATAGCTTCCAGTTTGTTAATTCCTGTGTTGCATCAAGCTGTACATCGCTCATGATTTACTCAAATTTGATGACAAAATATATTTGATCAATGCTTATTGCAAAATTACAAACGATAATCCTGAAGATTATTGCTGTCTGATTATGCTTATTGCAAATCTATGAGCAGACAATCATTTGAACAACTTTTCTGAAAAAATTTGCTTTCAGTTTACTTTTACTGGTGAATTTGAAAATTACCCTGGGCCATCCATTATTGTAAAATTGTGACACGCCGCTCACCACATACATACTCTGTCGTAATATGTTTATTAATAAACATGATGACAATGTGATTACGTAGATAACAGGCCATTGGGCTATATCGTCATTCTAACCCCTCTATAGGATTACTATGGGCTACTGTTACCATTAAATATTGTAACAAATATTGATTTAGAAAAAAAGGTGCCACATTTGCAGATGTTGTGTGAGAATTGCTTATTATTTTGGGAATTATCAACCAAAACATTATTTCTGGCACTTGAAGTTTATTATAAATGTTACCAATGCATTCCTTGACCCAGAAAACCTAGATATAGACATCAAAATTGTGAATTTAGGGTACATGGTTGCAGATATATTGTATTTCGAAGGATTTAGATGGCGGCCATTTTGAAAATTCAAGATGGCCGCCATGAAGACATTTATGCAAATGCAAACATTGGTTTTTGAAATTGGCATATAAAATGTTTTCCAAAAATATATAGTGTTACAAATCCCCAAAAATTCTGAACGAAAATACATAGTGAACCCTACTACAGTAACGTTTTTCCTCCACTGCCAAAATATTTAAAATATGTATTATGTGCTCTGACATCTATACTGCTAAAATATTTTGAAATGTTTTTGATTCATTGAAAGGCAGTTATGACTCAGTCAAATTATTTTCTAAATAAACTCCAGCTTCGCAATACCCATTTCTGCTGCTAACTTGGCCATTCAGCCAGATGTACATGTGTTAAATGAATGCTTTGGAATACTCAGTTGAACTTGCTATAAAGAGCACCTGTATTAACCCTTTCACTGATGAATTCCCTATATTTTCAAGTCATCCGTACAATAACTGTTGAATATTTTGAAATTAATTTGACTGGAAGCCATTGTTGCCTAAGGCTTTGGTTCAAATTAATTTCAAAATAGTCAACAAAATAAGTTTTATCATAAAGAATATACTTTTTCCAGGATTTATGGGTGAAAAGGTTAATGTGCCTAGACTATTTTCTTCATTTTCTAAATCCAATTAAGCAATGTATTTGAACCTTTATTAGCCCCTTAATGGTCAAGCCGGCAAAACCTGCCTCTGCGGTGGTCTTGAGGAATGTCAAATTGCAGGCCAGGATAAGATGATTTTTGAAAATCTACCACTGGAATGACTAGCTCGATAATCAAGCCAGTGATTCCAGTGATAAATTTAAAAAAATTACCAGAACTTGGCTTGCAAATGGACATATACTGAGGAAAAATTTGAATTTTACTGAAAAATCTTGATCATTAAAGGGTTAAGTAACCAGCTGCCATAAGAGACTGCCTCCTGATTCTCACTTGAGGGGTTGACTGCATGTCATCAATTTGTGTTGTTAGCACTGATGTCTTCTATTTTCGCTTAAATACTGTTCAAAAACATCATTGCAAAAGCAGTCCACAGATTGTTGTCAATATCTCGAAAACTTAACCATTTGACAGAGTCACGCTGATTGATGTAAAACTCAATAAGGATTAGTTGAGGTGCCAATGTTCCAGGTAAGCCATACAGGCCCCTTGGACCTGTTCTTGTACCCATCTAGTGGGTTTAACCGATATGAAAAAACATTCCCGACAAAGGACATGCATGCTTTTTCCTCCTCCATCATAGCTCCTACTATTAAAACAGCCATTCCGAATTTGTTTCCAAAACGCTGTGTCATACGCTGAATATATACGGTCCCTCAATCATGCCTTCACAGCCCCACAATCTGTCAATCATGCGTTCACCGTCCCACAATCTGTCATTCATGCCTTCACAGCCCTGCCATCGATCAACCATGCTTTAACAGCCTAGCAATCTCAATCATGCCTTCACAGCCCCGCAGTGTGTTAATCATGGGCGTAATAATGCCGTAGTCTTAGATGAAATAACCATATTGCCTGACACTTGTTCTCTTGTCGAGAACAAGTCTGAATCTGTCAATCATGCCTTCACAGCCTAGCAATCTTTCATTCATGCCTTCACAGCCCAGTAATCTATCAATCATGCCTTCGCCGCACAGTAATCTGTCATTCATGCCTTCACAGCCCAGTGATCTGTCATTCATGCATTCACAGCCCAGTAATCTATCAAGTATGCCTTCACAGCTCTGTAATCCATGATTCTTGCCGTCACAGCACAGTAATCTAACAATTATGCCTTCACAGCTCTGTAATCCATGATTCATGCCTTCACAGCACAGTAATCTAACAATTATGCCTTCACAGCCCAGCAATCTATCATTCATGCCTCCACAGCCCTGTAATCCATCATTCATGCCTTCACAGCATAGTAATCTAACAAGTATGCCTTTACAGCCCAGCAATCTATCATTCCTGCCTCCACAGGCCAGCAATCTGTCATGCATGCCTTCACAGTCCAATAGTGCTAACCAAAGATGTTTTTCCTAGGAGGAATGTGATGTTCATAGCATTTTGATGATAGTACATTCAAACACGCTTAAGAAACCACCTGTCCCTGATATGTTGACCACAAAAGATCTACCCTCTAACATGAATTATGTAGCCAATAGAATTTGTAAGGATAGACAACTGACATGTTACAGGATACGGTGTTCCTGTTGCTTAATGGTTAAACTCATGCTCCAATAAAGGGATCCAATCTATCACTCAAGTATCTGATGTCATAATCAACAAGACACTGCAAGATAGGAAAAAGTATTGAATGAAAACCCAAATGTTATATGCACAGATGGATGGACACATGGTCAGAGACTGATTTCTCTAGCACCATAGCCAACCTTCGCATTGAATTTTTATCCAGATTCTGCAAGCAAAGTTATTGAATGATAACCCAAAATTTGCATGCATGGATGGACGGACGGAGACACTCAGATTTAGAGGTGAATGGAAGGAATGACCCCAAAAATAACCTGCATTTCCCTAGCCCCATAACCAACCTTGCCGTGAAGTTTCGTCATGATAATACAAGGAAAGTGAAGTTATTGAACGAGAACCTGTGTGTGATGGACACATGGATGGAAGCAAAAGCATAATCCCAACATTTTCGCGAAAGCGGGGGATAAATATCTCACACGTTAGCCAATGTCAAAATCAAAATGACGTAGCTCCATCATGAAAATCAGTCTCGCTCTAAAGTGTCCAGATTGTGTCTGATGAATTTGCTAAACATTTTGTTGAATATGGCAGCAAAACCCACAGGCACACAAGTCAAAATATTCAACACCTTACCTGTATAGCCAGCTTGAAATTTAGATTCTAGGAATTCAGTTCACGGTTTCAAATCGATTCCATCAAACGTTAAAATTTGGTGCAGCATAGCTGGAAATGAGCCGGGCCTAGCTAGAAATTCACCTTTCCAGAGTATCCCTCTATCAATCTGACGTCATAATCAGCTAAGTGGTGTGTACTGATGACATCATAATCATTACGTCATAAATGATTCTATTTGGCCTGTCTTTAACTCTTAATAGTCCGACATGTACGAATTGTATGTCTCTACTAATTAGTAAACATGCTGTTAAATATTTTGAAACTAATTTGACTGGACGCTGTTGCTGCCATAAGTCAGATTAGTTCCAAAGTATTCAATAGCTTACCTGTATGGTTTTCTGGAAATTGATAATCAGAGAGTTCAGAGCTCGATCGATCCCAACACAAGCGTGGTGTGGGTGGAGTTTAGCTAGAGATGGGCGGGGCAGAGCTAAAAATGGAAAGGTCCATTGATCGCCGTATTTCATCTTACTCCACTACAGTTACTCCCAGCATATAGAGAATGCTAGGTAACAGAATATGCTATAAATCGTGAAGAATTTACTTTTGCAGGTATTCGTCCTTGAAAGTGTTAATGCACGATGCGTCGGTGGCTGTGATTGGCTGAATTATTTTCTGACATTGAGATTCCTTACTAGTATACCTGTTTCGCTGCTGCAAGCCACCAGGCAATTATTTAAATGAGCAAAAACTCTTAAGCCACCAACAACTTTTGAGTCGAATTGTTTTCAAAATATTTAGCAGGTCCAAAGATATAAACCCTGGAATGTATTGTTTGTAAAAATTCAGCAGTAAGACGGATAATATCATGTCACACAACTTGTCGCATTCTACTTTACTATTATTAGCTCACTTGGACAGAATGGTCAAGAGATCTTATGTCATGGTGACCGTCGATCCATCTGTCCATCAAATCTGGCTGAAAAGGATCCTATGGTGGTTAGGCTTCAGAATTTTCAACAGTCATTTTTCTGCTTTCAATGAAACTTAGGTGGAAGAATCATATGGTGGATGCTTCAAAATTTCTAATGAGAATTTTAGCCCACCTGGCCAGAATGGCCAAGTGAGCTCATGCCATGGCAACCGTCCATCCATGTCTACCTGTCCATCAACCTTTTCCTCTCAAGAACTACTGGGCCCATTTCAATTATATTTAGCAGGAAGCATCCTTAGGGTATAGAGATCCAAGTCTGTTCAAATGACACCGATTTGGCCAGCGACCATCTTGGATTTTGGCCAGTATTTTGAAATGTCTAAACATCTCCTAAACCGCTTGGGCAATTAATTCAAAACTCATGAAAGATCATCAAGGGAACGAGCTAAATCAAATTTGTTCAAGGGAACTTGATTGGCCAAATGCTTCAGCAGCTATCTTGGATGCCCTTGTTTGAGTGAAAATGGCTGCTCCAGAGCCGCTGAACAGATCTGGCCAAATTTGGGCGATATGATTAGGCACTAAGTGACAGTAAAGTTTGTTCAATGGTTAATACATCAAAAAGCATGGCTGCTGTCGACCAATCAAAACACAGCATACTTGGTGGCCATATTGAATTTATGTATTTGATAGATTTTGACGCCAAAAGTGGTTTAACAATATGTTTTGGGTATGCCGATTTCAAATTTGTCACTTTCGAACTGTCGGATAACAGGTTTAGTGGCCATGTTAGATCATTTTCCAGCCAAATCCTCCCATACTAAAGCAATACAAAATTTTAAATGTCTTCTCGAGATCCACTGGACCGATTCTAACCAAATTTGGCAGGACACATCCCTTTCTTGTTGCAGTTTTGGCCAAACCTTAGGGGTCAACTTATAAGCGATGATCTTTCTAGTTGAAATGCCTATGTTCCAGGTGAGTGATGCAGGCGGCTTGGGCCTCCTGTTTTCGTGATATTGGATTTTTTAAACAAATTCCTTAAATGCTTTAAAATCTAAACTACTTGACAGACTTTAATCAGATCTGGCTGGAACAATCCTATCATGGTAGGCACCAGAACTTCTATTCAGAATTTTGATTGGACAAGGTTTCCAGTGGCCATCTTGTATTTGGCTGAAGGTTTTCAGGAAATCCTTCAAAACGCTACTCTTTAAACTAGAGGCTACGCCAATAGGATCCTTCCAGCCAAAATTGGTTGAAATTGCCCAAGCGATTAATGAGGAGTAGCATTTTATATGAATTCCCATTTATTGGAAAATCCAAGATGGCCACCATCAAAATCAAGCCGCCAAAATTCTGTATACAGGTTCTGAAGCGCACCGGCCTAGGGTTCTTCCAGCTGTGTTTGGTTGAAATCGGCCAAGCGGTTAACCCTTAGCAAAATGATGTCAATATTCTATCTTGTATGGTGTCAACAATTTGGTGGAATATGTTGTTGTCTACGACAGTACCATCTTCCACCAAATTTATTGAAAAATAAACACCAGTTCATCTTTTAACACTAATTTGAAAATTAAAAATTTTGACAGAGTGATAAGGGTTAATGAGAAAATTCAAAATGGCCGCCGGAAAAATTGACCAATCAAAATTCTATATGCAACTTCTAAAGCCTACCACCCTAGGCTCATTCCAGGCAGTCTGGTTGAAATCACCCAAGTAGTTAATGAGGAGACGATTTTCAGCCTTTTTTTCCGGAAAATTCAAGATGGCCACCGAATAAATTGACCAATCACAATTCTATATACAAGCTCTGAAGCATAGCATTTTAGGAGCCTTCCAGCCGAGTTTGCTTGAATTCACTCAAGCAGTTAATGAGGAGTAGCCTTTTAACTGATTTCCCAAAATATTCAGAAAATCCAAGATGGTCATCGGAACAATTGACCAATCAAAATTCTGTACAGAAATTCTGAAGCCTACCCCCATAGGGTCCTTCCAGCCAAATTAGGTTGAAATCTGCCAAGCGGTTAATGAGGAATGGCGTTTTTAAGCAAAAGTTGACGGACAGATGGACAATTGCCATGCCATAAGATCACTTGGCCATTCTGGCCAGGTGAGCTAAAAATGGATCGATCAAAATTCTGTACATAAGTTCTGAAATCTACCAGCCTAGTACCCTTCCAGCAAAGTCTGGTTGAAATTGCTCAAGCAGTTAATGAGTAGCGTTTTAAACAATTTCCTGCCATTTTTCAGAAAATCCAAGATGGTTGCCGGAAAAATTGACCAATCAAAATTCTCTATACATCTTCTGAAGCATACTGGGCTAGGGTTCTTCCATCCAAGTTTGATTGAAATTGGCCCAGTGGTTATCGAGTAGGCTTTTAAGTGATTTCCAGAAATTTTCAGAAAATTCAAGATGGCCACCAGAAAAATTGACCTATCAAAATTCTGTATACAAGTTCTGAACCATACCAGCCTAGTATCCTTCCAGCCAAGTCTGGTTGAAATTGTCCGAGCAGTTAATGAGTAGCGTTTTAAATGATTTCCCTCAATATTTTGGAAAATTTAAGATGACTGCCCAAAAAATTTAAATGATCAAAATTCTGTACAAGTTCGGAAGCCTACCACCATAAAGTCCTTCACACCAAATTATGTTGAAATCCGCCAAGCGGTTAATGAGGAGTAGTGCTTTTAAGCAAAAGTTGACGGATGGACGCCGGAGCTGGACAGACGGACGGTCGCCATGCCATAAGCTCACGTCATAGACACTAGAACTTCCATACAGAATTTTGATTCATTGATTCTTCCGGCGGCACTCGGATTTTCTGCACATTTTATGAAATCCTTCAAATATGATCTGATTTGTTTTATCTATCTTTTTATTTTATAAATCCCTCAGAAATCATTCAAACCTATCTCCTCTAATAATTGGTCAATTTCAGTCAAATGTGGCTTGAAGGACCATATGCTACTAGACTTCTAAAGTTTTATACAACGATTTGATTGCTAAATATTTCTGCCAGATATCTTGTTTTAAAGGATCTCACAAGCGATATAACCCTCTTGTGTTGAAACACATTTCATTAACTGTTAGGCAGATTCTAAACAGAATTGGCTTTATGGACCCGTGCACATGGTAAGCTTTTGAATTTCTATACAGAAATTTGATTGGCCAATATTTCCAGCAGCCATCTTAGATTCTCCAAAATATTTTGAAAATCCTTCAAAACCTCCACTATTTCAAATATGATCTGATCGTTATCAAACTTAGCTTGAAGGTCCCTAAGGCCATACATTTCAAGCCATCCTGTTTTAGCATCCAATCTTGGATTTCCAAAGACATCCAGGAACTCGTTTAAAAGACTACTTTTAAACTACCCAGCGACTACTTTGTCAAAAATGTCTAGGACTATACATATAGTATTCGTGGCCTTACAAAACTTGAGATGCCACTGGCACAGTTGAGCGACACAGACGCCTAATGGGCCTGTTAACCGGATGTGGCATCGTGCAAAACCAGTCGCCTTATTTCCAAGTGATAGTGGGGATACAGTCGCACTAATAAGCCAGACTGGTTCCTGGCTTCTCTCCACAAGATCAAGTCTGTATACCAGTCTAGGTGACATAATAAGATGAGACAGATGTAAGTGTGAATTTCACCCTCTGTTCTTTAATGCTGTTGTAATGATGATGTGTACATCGAGAGCCAGCACAATCTATACATGTGTACATTAAAACTGCAATATGTACACGAGTGTACATCACAGACCAAAATGTATCCATCAAGACAGCAATTTATATACGTGAATGAGATACATTGTTAATCCTCTTTTGCTCAAGATTGGGCAAGAAAACAAAGCTTTTTACTTAATCATGTCCATTTGCAGGTCAACACAAAAACATTTTTTTGAAAATTTAACACAGGAATGATTGGCTCGGTTATCGAGCCAGTCATCCCAGTGGTAAATTTTCAAAAATAGTCTGGCTGCAAATCAGCATTGTCTACGACCACTAGAGGTCAGTTTTGTCCGGCTTGACCATTAAATGCTTAAATTGATCTTAGCTTTTCTTAACAATAGTGTAAATCACTAAGAGAAAGCTAATGAGTGTGTAGTCTCATTTATAGCTGACCAGTGTTACCTCATTTATAGCTGACCAGTGTGTTACCTCATTTATAGCTGACCAGTGTGCACCCTCATTTATAGCTGACCAGTGTGTACCCTTATTTATAGCTGACCAGTGTGTTACCTCATTTGTAACTGACCAGTGTGCCCTCATTTGTAACTGACCAGTGTGTGCTTTCATTTGTAACTGACTAGTGTGCTCTCATGTGTAACTGACCAGTGTGCTCTCATTTGTAACTGACCAGTGTGTGCTCTCATTTGTAACTGACCAGGGTGTTACCTCATTTGTAACTGACCAGTGTGTTACCTCATTTGTAACTGACCAGTGTGTGCTCTCATTTGTAACTGACCAGTGTGTTACCTCATTTGTAACTGACCAGTGTGTGCTCTCATTTGTAACTGACCAGTGTGTTACCTCATTTGTAACTGACCAGTGTGTTACCTCATTTGTAACTGACCAGTGTGCACTCTCATTTATAACTGACCAGTGTGTTACCTCATTTGTAACTGACCAGTGTGTGCTCTCATTTATAACTGACCAGTGTGCACCCTCATTTATAGCTGACCAGTGTGTTACATTATTTGTAACTGACCAGTGTGTGCCCTCATTTGTAACTGACCAGTGTGTGCTCTCATTTGTAACTGACCAGTGTGTACTGTTATTTGTAACTGACCAGTGTGTGCTCTCCTTCGTAACTGACTCATAGATTATCCTTTGGCGGTTACACTAAACCCTTTACTGGTCAAGCTGGCTGAAACTGGATTCTACAGTGGTGTTGGGAAATGTCCATTTGCAGGCCAAGTTTTTTAACGTTTACAACCCCAGTGGTAAATTTTCAGTCATGCATGCAAATGGGCAATTACTGAGCGAAAATACAAATTTTTGTAAGAAATCTTTACCATAACGTGTTAACTTTATCACTGTGATAATGACATATCCCCCGCACCGCCCCTATACCCCTCCACCCCACCACCCCTCCAGAGATGACCATGCACACATAAGAGCATATATTATATATATATAATAAGATATATTATATATAGTTCACAGATAGTTGTTTATCCTTGTTTTTAATAGTTAGTCATTATCATATCTAAATTACCTGTTCCAAAGCTTAATTCTTTGGTATAATTGTGTACACACTAACAATTTGTTGAATTAAATATTTCAGAAAAAGATACTAAACTAAATCGTGCAAACCAATTCCCACTGAATAAAATATTAATTGCTTTAATAAAATAAACTTACATTTTTTATATACAAGCGTTTGGACAATATCGTTATATATTTGTGATCTTACAACTAGGGTGGGGTTTGAAAACTGGCCTAAACAAAGGCTGTCAAAAACATTTTTGGCACTTAGCCAGACTGACGTTAGTCATCTGACTGACGAGAAATTCCAGAGGTTAAATCTCTGGACCTGCTAAATATTTTGAAAGCAATTTGACTGAAAATTGTTGGTGGCTAAACCACCAACAATGTTCAGTTAAATGGTTTTCAAAATATTCAGCAGGTTCAGTTATTGCCCATTGAAATAAATGTCTGGTGGCTTGCATCAGTCAGACGGTAAAGCGCTCTTGTTATAACCTTGAGACGCTGTTGAGTTAAGACATTCTGTTAACACTCAAGCTGGCCAATACCCGCTTCTGCAATAGTCTCGGGAAATGTCCATTTGCAGACCAAGAGGTTTTTTTAAACCATTTCCCAATGAAAATCAATGTAGCAATAAGTCCCATTTCTAAACCATTTTCCATTCATGTTGGCGTGTTAAACCTTTCATCGCACTCATATTACTAAAGTGGTGGTGGGGTGGGTGGCTCCAGAACCACCACTGACCCGGTTTCAAAGAAGCCGCGCCCCATAGATGACATTTTATTAACCCTCTAATGGTCATGATTTTGGGGAATCTTAAATTTGTGGTTAATAAGTGTTTATTTGCAGACAAAGATATTTATTAGAAATTTATTGCTGGCTCAGAGCCAGTCATTCATGTGATAAATTTCTAAAAAAATAGTCTTCTCTTGGCCTGCAAACAGACATTCCTCAAGAGCACTACAAAGGCCGGTTTTGGTCGGCTTGACCAGTAAATGGTTAAGAATCCATCTGCCTTTAGTAATCAGACAGTGAAATTTTCAAAAATAATCTCTTAGTCTGCAAATCTTCCTATGAGAAAATTGAATAACTTTGAGGGGTTGAAACAAGATAGTTCCATGATAACAAGAGGCCCAAGGGGCCGGTACCACTCACCTGGACCATAGGCATCTCAACAAAAGGCCCAAGGGGCCGGTATCACTCACCTGGACCATAGCCATCTCAACAAGAGGCCCAAGGGGCCGGTATCACTCACCTGGACCATAGCCATCTTAACAAAAGGCCCAAGGGGCCGGTTTCACTCACCTGGACCATAAGCATCTCAACTAGAATGGTCATTAACAATAAGTTGGACTCTAATGAGTTGAGCAGACTTGTAACAAGAAAACAAAGGCCATGTTTCTTTATGTATCAACTTCTCTTGAACAAACTTTAATGGCCCATAGTCATCAATATCATATCTCCCAAATTTCGGACCAATCCGTTCAGCGGCTCTGGAGACGAAGTTGCTTTCATGAAAACCAGGCCATCCAAGATGGTCGCCCAACCATTTGGCAAATGAAGTTCCCTTGAACAAACTTGGTTCAGCTCGTGCTAAATGATATTTTATGAATTTTGAATGAATTGCTCAAACAGTTTCGGTGAAGATTTTTAAAGAAATTTCTAAAAATCGACCAAAATCCATGATGCTACCGTTCCCTTGAACAAACTTGGTTCAGCTCGTTCTAAATGATATTTTATGAATTTTGAATGAATTGCTCAAACAGTTTCGGTGAAGATTTTTAAAGAAATTTCAAAAAAATCGACCAAAATCCATGATGGCTACCGGCCAAATTGCCCGATCGGCTTCGTTTCAACAAACTTAATCTCCATGCCCTAAGGATGTTTCCTGCCTAATTGAAATCAGGCCAGTAGTTCTCGAGAAGACATTTTAAATTTCCTATTGCTTTAGTATGGGAGCTTTTTGTAGGAAAATTATCCAAGATAGCCGGCAACCCGTTTATCCAACAGTTTCGAAAATTGCAAATATGAAATTAGAATACCCACAAACATAAATAAACCCAATTTTGGCCTCAAAATCCATCAAATAAAAAAATCCAATATGGCCACCAAACACGCTATATTTTGATTGACCCACAGCGGCCATGTTTCTTTACAGATCAACTTCCCTTGAAGAAAGTTTAATGGCCCTTACCGTAATCATATCTCCAAGATTTCGGCCTGATCCCTTCAGTGGTTCTGGAGACTTGTTTGCGAGAAAACTAGGTCATCCAAGATGGCCGCCGAAACATTCGGGCAATCAAGTCCTCTTGAACACACTTCGCTTAGCCCTTGCCCTATTTGAGGTTTCATGAGTTTTGAATCGATTCCCCAAGTGGTTTCGGAGATTTTTAGACATCTAAAATCGACCAAAATCCAAGATGGCCACTGGCCAAATTGGCTGATCGACTTCATTTGAACAAAGTTGGATCCCTATGCCCTAAGGATGCTTCCTGCCAAATATAATTGAAATTGACATAGTAGTTCTCGATAAGCCATTTTAAATTTCCCATTGCTTTAGTATGGGCACCTTTGGCAGGAAAATAATCCAAGATGGCCACCAAAACATTTATGCGAGTTTCGAAAATGGCAAATTTGAGCTCAGAATTCCCAAAAACATATAGTACCAATTTTTGCTTCAAAATCCATCAACTAAAAAGATCCAATATGGCTGCCAAACACGCTACATTTTGATTGGCCCACAGTGGCCATGTTTTTTTACGGATCAACTTCCTTTGAACAAACTTTAATGGTCCTTAGTCCCTAATCATATCTCCCAAATTTCGGCCCGATGCCTTCAGCGCTTCGGGAGAAGTCGGTTTTTGGGAAAACTAGGTCATCCAAGATGGCCGCAGAATCATTTGGTAAATCAATCTTCTTGAACAAACTTGGCTTACCTCATTCCCTAGATGATGTTTCATTAGTTTTGAATCGATTCCCCAAGCGGTTTCAGAGATTTTTAGATGTTTCCTAAAATCGCCCGAAATCCAAGATGGCTGCCAGCCAAATTGGCTGATCAGCTTCATTTGAACAAACTTGGATCCCTATGCCATAAGGATGCTTCCTGCCAAATATAATTGAAATCGGCCTAGTGGTTCTTGAGAAGTCGTTTAAAGGAAAAGTTGCTGGACACCGGACGACGGAGAGACACACGACGGATGGTCGCCACGCCATAAGCTCACTTGGCCATTCAGGCCAGGTGAGCTAACAATGTTTCCGCCATAACAATGCAATAAATAAATTTTTAATATATAATATCCCTGGCATTGAACATGCAAATTGCTCCCAAAGTTATTTTGCCAAATTTACTATTTATTTTACTGAAATTGCCATAAAATTTAACATTTTTGGAAAATATCTTTCTTTCCTACCCATTTCCTAACTGGTAACTCGGAGATCAAAAGTCATATGCAGACTGTTCATGGCCCAGATATCAAGTATTTAGGTAGAAATCGTGTTTTTCACTGTATTGGAATAACCAGTACATTATCCAACAATTCTTAATCGATACAAAATGGTAGATCAATGTCTCAATAAGTCCCATTTCTGTATCATTTTCCATTCATTGGCTGTGTTAAACATTGCATCGCACTCATATACCATTTTTAATAGTGGCTCAAAAGACAATTTCAGAACCACTGACCCTGTTTCGATGAAGCCCCATCCTTGGGTGCACAAACGTGTAGCAGATGACATGTTATTGACATGTTATTAATCCTCAATAAAGGTCGATTTTTTTTTTTAATCTAAATTTGTTATTACTGAATGTCTATTTGCAGGCCAAGAGAGATTTATCTCTAGAATGACTGGATCTGTTACTGAGCCAGTCATTCCTGTGATACATTAAAAAAAATAGTTTTCTCTTGGGCTGAAAAATGGCCATTCCTCAAGAGCACTGTAAAAGCCAGTATTGGTCTCTTGACCATTAAATGGTTAAGAATCCATCTGCCTTGAATAATTAGCTTTTAAAGGTCTCAAGGGGAAATCTGAAATTAAGAGATTATGAAAAGAAGATGTGGTTCCTTAATTGCTTTTAATACAATATACCGATCCTCCACGATATACTAATGTTGGGGATTCTTATTTGTATTCTGACAATTGATTAATAGTTACAATAAGCGGTAAATAATCATAAATATTTATATTCATTAGCATAGTTATCTACAAAGCATAATTTGTACAAATGCCCTCTGCCACAGTA
This sequence comes from Chaetoderma sp. LZ-2023a, assembly GCA_034401795.1. Lineage (NCBI taxonomy): Eukaryota > Metazoa > Mollusca > Caudofoveata > Chaetodermatida > Chaetodermatidae > Chaetoderma > Chaetoderma sp. LZ-2023a. Next base: position 78,909,736 of record CM067375.1, read on the forward strand.
ACATCCGAGAACGTGATCGGATCTATTTCCATATTTACAAGTTAATAAATTATAACATAAGGCAAATCGTCGCGATCATGAAGCAAAAATATATGTATATAGATATATTATTAGTCTCATTAACAGCATCAATTAATATTCATAAGCAAAAATTACTTCATAAAATGTGTAAAATCAATCAATCAATCATTCAATCATATAATCAATCAATCAATTGCAAGCTGCACATTAAATGCATTTTTGTTCAAATAATAAACAGTAATTTGCAACAAAAATACTAATAAACGATAATGACAATCATAGATTGGTCAACATTACCCCATGCCCATGACAACCTCAGTGCTCTATCCCATGTCCAGTAGCATGAGCATACAATGGTCCAATCTCTTCAATCCGTCAGGTCGAGTTCGAGTTATTGCAAAGATACAAATTTATCATGATAACCACCTGGACATTGCACCAACCCCATTATTAGATATGCAGTCCATAAATGTAACAAAAATATCTGCTAATGGAGAAGTTATTTTAAATGTCGCTTATTATAACCTTGCCTCGGCTAATTGACCCTTTAATGGTCAAGCTAGCCAAAACTGGCCTCTGCAGTGATCTTGATGAGTGACCATTTGCAGGTCAAGAGAAGACAATTTTTTAAAACATAACCCTGGAATGCCAACCTCGATAACTGTTATTCCAGTGATAAATTCTTAAAAATCCTCTTATCGTGGCCTGTAAATGGAAAAATTCAGATTTTCTTGAGAAATCTTGACCATTAACTGTCTCGCTGCTGCAATACACCAGACAATAATTTCAATTAGCAATAACTCTGGACCTGCTAAATATTTAGAAAACAATTTGACTGAGAGTTGTTGGTGGCATAGCCACCAACAACTTTCCGTCAAATTGCTTTCAAAATATTTAGCAAGTCCAGAGACATAACCGTTGAAATAGGTCTGCAAAAACTCAGCAGTCAGACGGTTAGAGTTAAAACGAGTGTATAATCTTTATAAATCAGCTGTCATAAGAAGTCGGCCAACTTTGTCACTTGTTCAAACGACACCTTAAAACCTTACCGTCCATTTGTAGACCAAGAGAAGACTATTTAAACAAATTTAACACTATAATGATTGGCTCGATTACTGAGCCAGTCATTCCAGTGGTAAATTTTCAAAGAGAGGCTTCTCTTGGTCTACAAATGGACGTGTCTCAAGCCCACTGCAAAACCTGTTTCTGGCTGTTATGAGGGTTAACAAGTTAACAAACAAAGAAAAATGTAAGAACTTTAACTTCAATTTATATCTAAAAGAATTATGTCATGGTGGTATAGTGATTCAACTCCTTTTTAACTCTCAAATTTGTTCAAGAAAATTCCAATTTGCTCATAAAATGTGTCCAGTTGCAGACCAGAGATTATTTTTAAAGATTTGCCTCTGGAAGAAGTGCTTCGTTTATTGGGCAACTCATTCCAATGGTAAACTTGTAAAAATTTATCACTGGAATGACTGGCTCGTCGAGAGATTCCTCCTAGTGGTTCATTTTTAAATATAATCTCGATCTGCAAATGGGCATTTCCTACGAGAAAAGTTAAACAAATTTCTAGACCAAATTTGCTGATTAACCCTTTCAGGACGAAGCCGGCCAAGACCGGTCTCTGTAGGGGTCTTGAGAAATGTCCATGTGCAGGCCGAGAAGAATATTTTTGAAAATTTACCACTGGAATGACTGGCTCGATTACTGAGCCAGTCATTCCAGTGGTAAATTTTCAAATATAGTCTTCTCTTAGCCTGCAAATGGACATTCACTAAGTAAATATTTAAATATTCTGAACAAATTCAGTCATTAAAGGGTTAAATAGGTCAATTTAATTTTTACTAATACACATGTAAATATGAAAGGAGATTATTATATTTACTGTTTTGCATATTAAATAGTGTCTGCCAAGCTTCGATATGTACATTGTACAGTAAATTAAATACAATTGAGGCCATGTTTTAATTCTCATCCTAAAATTGTTAATTCCTTCATTGATCTACGAACCCAAAAAGAAATGTGTGTAATCTGAAACTAAGGACTTCAAGACGAACAACAAAATGGCCCTATCAACCCTTTAACCCTCATATCAGCCAAAAACAGCTTCTGCTGTAGTCTAGGGAAATCGCCATTTTCAGACAAAGAGAACCTTTTTTTGAAAATTTACCACTGGAATGACTGGCTCGATAACCGAGCCAGTCTTTCCAGTGTTAAATTTTCAAAAAAATATATTTTCTTAAGTCTACAAAATGGCATTTTCTATGAGAAAATTTAAATTTTCTTGAACAAATTCGAGGGTTAAAGGGTTAAGACATATAGAGACGGGATTATTTTTCACAAAATCTACATTTATTTGTATCACATGTAAAATATGAGTCGTCTACAATGGACACTATGAGTCACAAAGAGTGGTCGCTGAAGACAGGTGGCCACATAAGACAAGTCATGTGATGTAGCAAGTAGTCCAATGTATGCATCCAATCTGTCACTCAATTATCTGACGTCATAATCAAAATATGATGAAATGTCTGTCCCATGTGTATAAAGTGGTATTTGGTGAATTTATAATTTAAGAAACACTCTGTTTAATATTTGGAAACTAATTTGACTGGGAGCTGTTTCTGCCATGGGCAGCAACATCTCTCAGTCAAATTAGCATCAAAATATTCAACAGTTTACCCGACAGTGACCTTGAAATTGGGAATCTGATTCAAATAAGCATACAAAGTGGGCGGGGGTTAGCCAGAAATAGGTGGGGCATGGCTAGAAATAGATCCCACCATTAGACTATATTGTCTTATACTGCTGTCTTAAGGAACCACTATAATGTGGACCCATAAACAGGTGGTCACTATAGACAGGCTTACCTGGGGATGATTGAGAGATTAATATGTTTACTAAATATCTACAATATTAACATAATTAATTAATTTAATTAAGTATTTATTATACAACAAAACCCTTTATCCATAATTCAAGAAAAGGTATCTAAAAATGAAAAACTTTCTTAGCTCTCATACAGTTGTCAGGGTTAATTATTACAGAGCCAGTAGAAGAATGGTATTATGGAAACAATTTTGGTGAATAGCTAGCCTGGCTAATGACAGAATTATTTCCAAAATGTAAACCAATTATCACATAAAATGGAATTTAGGAATCTGATAAGTAGTCTAGCCTCATCTTGTTTATTAACCTTTTAACTTCAAATTCATTCAAGAAAATTTCGATTTTTGCATATAAAATGTCCAATTGTAGACCCAGAGAAAACTATTTTTGGAAATTTCCCAATGGAATGACTGGCTCGATAACCGAGCCAGTCATTCCATTGGGAAATTTCCAAAAATAGTCTTCTCTTGGTCTACAAATGGATATTTGTCAAGACCACTGCAGAAGCCGTTTTTGACTGATATCGGGTTTGTTCTGTGCATCTAACAAATATTCTTTAACCCTTGAATTTGTTCACAAAAATTTCAATTTTCTCATAGAAAATGTTCATTTGTAGACCAAGAGATTGTTTTTGAAAATTTATCGCTGGAATTACTTGCTAGATTATCAAGCCAGTCATTCTAGTGGTAAATTTTCAAAAATAGTCTCTTGGACTGCAACTGGACATTTCTCAAGGCAACTGCAGAAGCTGTTTTGGCTGATATGATTGTTAAAGTGTTAAAGAATGAATGGGTGAGTTAGTTGTCTAACTCCCATCTGGTTTATTAGAGACCAACATATTTCTAAATTACCGCAAGAAACAAAATATAAATAACCTCAAGTGTGATCATAAGTCAAATATCGCAAATAATGGACCTTTCCAGTTTTAGCTATGCCCTGCCCACCTCTAGCTAATCTCTACCTGCCCTTCGCCAAGTTGGGATTGATCGATCCCTGAATGACCTAACTAACAATTTCCTGAAAACTGTACAGGTAAGGTGTTGAATATTTTGTAAATAATTTAACTGGATGCTGTTGCTGCCTATGGCAGCAACAGCGCCAGTCAAATTAGTTTCAAAAAATTCAACAGAAATTCGCACAACAACGCATAGTCTGTCTTTAAATATGCGTTCGTGACGTACTTATCTTCGGCATTCATTACAATGTCCATCTAAACGTCACATAGTTGATTATGACATCATATGATGAATGGATAAAGTGGAAAGGTCCGTTGTGCCTATTTTAATTCTACATCAAGACTCCAGAAACTCACTAAGATTTCTTGTGAAAGTTTAACCCAATCAGAATTTGAGCGACGTTAACAGACCCATTTTTTTTTACAGTAACGGTAACAATAGCGTGCATAAACTTAACTACAATTAAGAATGGCAGAAATCAGTACCCGAGCTTTGCCATGCAATAAAATGATTGAGGACTTTATACATCACATCAGCCTTTGTAATGGAAATTGTCAAAACTCACAAGCGTGATATGAGCAAACGATAATTCAGCATGATATCAGTACAATGTAATATTGTATGATATCAACACAGTGTAATACAGTACTATATCAATACAGCACAACACAGTCAACTTAACAACAACAACAACAACAACAACGCATAAATGACAATGAAAATATATGGTCCCAATCTGACTGTGGAGGTAACAAGAGGCCATGAAATCTAGAAATCATCATGTGACAATTTTACTCACAAGCCAGCTTAGCTAATCTTCTTCTTTTCGTTCGCTGATCATACCGCCAGTCTTGAGCTTAGCTAATGATAAACAACATGATAGGCAAAATACCTTGAAAATTCATGTTACTGGGCCAGTAGCGGGACAATACCTGGCCATATATTTCTATTTTTATCTATGCCCTGTCCATCTCTAGCTAAGCGCCACCCACATCTCGCTCGTGTTGGGATTGATCGATATCTCAACTCCCTGACTATCAATTTCCAGAAAACTATGCCGGTAAGCTATTGAATATTTTGAAACTAATTTGACTGAGCGCTGTTGCACCAGTCAAATTTGTTTCAAAATATTCAACAGCATGTTTGTTAAATAGTAGAGACATACAATTCGCACAAGAGTTAAAGATGGGCCAAATAGAATCATTTATGACGTAATGATTATGACGTTATCCTACACGCTGCTTAGCTGATTATAACGTCATATGACGTCAGATGATAGATGAACTCTGGAAAGGTGAATTGGTCCAATACCAGCCCAGTAAACAGCCTTATCAGAGTAAATATATGCCTTGATAAGCACAAAATACGGTCAAATTTTAATAATTTCCCATGCACCTTTACATAAATTGGATGAATAAATGTAATTCTTCAACCTGCCTGTACTCATAAAATTTGTGCCATTTTTTTTCTCTTTAAAATGTAAATATAATGTTTAGAAGAGTGCAAGTATTTCCCTTTTGACAATATATTATCAATATTCATCATAATACCTAAATAATTAAAAATTAAATAAAGGTTGTTCCACATACTTCAAAGTACCATGTTGCATGTTCATCACCAACAAGCCTGGGTAAACTATTACAAGTAATGCCTAATGAACATGTCCGAGTCTATTGAGCATAGGAAGTTCTCAGATACTCAACTAATTTCTATAGAGCAATGACTATAAAAGCTGTCATGACGTATTAACATACTCAATGCTAACCCCTGCCGGTAATATAATGTGACAGATCAATTTCCGTTTTTGGTAACTATCATGGGTCCGGTTATTGATTATTTACGCAGCCATTCTGACCCAATATAAAGAGATTCACACAGTACAGAGAGTTATCAGTGAGCCGGTAAGTCATGACAGGTAAGCATTACGCAGCAATATACAATAGCAAACCTGTCATCTGTATATTGTATAGCCACCCAGTGCTCCCACTAACCTTTTAACACTAATATCAGCCAAAAACAGCCTCTGCAGTGGATTTGAGAAATGTACCATTTGCAGCCCAAGAAGACTATTTTTGAAAATTTACCACTGGAATGCCTGGCTCAATAACCGAGCCAGACATACAAGTGATAAATTTTCAAAAATAATCTCTTGGGTCTGTAAATGGACATTTTCTGTGAGAAATTTGAAATTTCTAAAACAAATTTTCAGAGTTAAAGGGTTAACAGCTACACCAGCTGACTCAGAGCGAATCATTTCATAATGCCCCCAGAATGCTAGGCGAGCCGTGTTTAACACATTAACACTCAAATTTGTTCAGGAAAATTTCTATTTTCTCATAGAAAATGTCCATTTGCAGACCAAGAGAAGACTATTTTTTAAGCTTTACCACAGGAATGACTGGCTCGGTTATCGAGCCAGTCATTCAATGGTAAATTTTCAAAAATAGTCTTCTCTTGGTCTGCAAATGACGAAGCCGTTGTTGGCTGATATGAGTGTTAAAGGGTTAAAACCTACCAACTGACTCTGAGTGAATGGTTTTGTTATGTACCAAGAATGCTAGTCAGGGCCTTGTTTAAAGAATCAACACCTGGACTCATAATATAGTTAGCGAGAATGGAAGTTCATTGATAACACTATGTTTCTAGCTTATGGTTAACACTGGCCATTTTACCATGTCATGACAGCGTTAAAACATGGTCTAATAAACTATTATATATGAGCTGTATCCATTCATCAAATTTTTCGTTACGTAACAGTGTACAATAATGTGTCATATACTCGCTTTATACTTCAGTTTAGTAATGTAGACGACACATTATTGAACACTATCCCACGATGAACATGAACGTTCCCCGAACATTCGCCTTCCTCGACTCATTCCTGCTCTATCCTTAAACACCCAAAACTATTAATTAAGCCATAACAATGGCTCTAGTTAAGAAAAATATCTTAAATTTTAGTTTAATTCCAAATTTTCAAGACAGTCATTAATACTTTAAATCTCCAATAAACAAAATTCATAAAATTATTATTTTCTGAAAATTGGAACAAATATAAAACCGTACATGAATTGAATGTTTGTTTGAATAAACACGTCATTTATTTCGTGAGTGGAATCTCGGTACTGCTTCCGTCTGTACTCGGAGAAGCGGCTCGCATCTCTGTGGCCGCATTTTCATCCAGATCAGCCATGCTGTTTTCAGAACGACTCCCAGATACCTTGGCCTAGAACACAGATATAAAACCAATGTATTGAACAGTGTGAGTATATGTCTTCTAACATGGTTTTTACTGCATAGCCTGGCAGCATACAGTGGAGTATCTTTACCCATGGTTGATCATAGATTTGCTTATGACAATGACAATACAGAATGACTGGATGCTAGTGTCACCCACGGTGTACATGGCACAAAAGTAATCGTAGTAATAATTTTTAGCCAAAATAAATCTTTTCATTTTTTAACCCTTTAGTGGTAAAAGAAAATCTAAATATTTGCCTATTGAATGTTCATTTAGAGAATAAAATTTTTTCACTGGAATGACTGGCTCGGTTATTGAGCCAGTCATTCCACTGGTAAATTTTCAAAAATAGTCTTCTCTTGGTCTGCAAATTGACATTTCTCAAGACCACTGCTGAAGTCGTTTTTGGCTAATATGAATGTTAACGAGTTAAATGGATAAAGATGCGTATTCAGAACTGATTGCCTGAAAATAAAATAAAATTGTATACTTTTAGAGGCTTAACTTGTATGTCAACATGTAATGAAACGAAATAAATTTTAACATATGATGATTTCATTATGTATAAATTAATAAAAAAATTTATGTTGTGAAATTGAATTATAGACACGAGTCCCTATTTCAATTTTACAACTTAAAAAATTAAATTAACTAATATTGAATGAAATGATCTAGATACACAATTTAAGCTTCTAAAAGTATAAAATTTTAACAATTTCATTTTCAGGCATTCAGGTGTGAATATGCACCTTTAATTGAAAGATCTGATCCGTCTCTCACGTATCGGACGACGTAATCAAACATGTTACGCGTTAGCTAATATCACAATCATAAAAACTTAACTCCATCACGAAAAGGCAAGTCTGTCACATGAAGTGTACAAATTCTATGTCTTTGATTTACAATTTAGTAATATTCATCAGAACTTTCACATTCTGAAAATTCAGATTTCAAAGTTTAAAATCGATTCCAACATGCTTAAAATTTGGGAGGATCTTAGCTAGAAATCGACATGTCTTAGCTAGAAGCAGCAGCAGTCGTAGCAGCAGCAGTAGTAGTAGAGGCAGTAGCAGCCGCACCAGCCTCAGGAAGAGAAGCAGCAGCAGTCGTAGCAGCAGTAGCAGTAGTAGAAGTCAGAAATCCAAAGGAAATTAAAGCTAATTCTGAAGCTAAATATGAATAGCTGATGATATTAGTTGCACTAACAGTAACAGATACTGAGCATCCATAGTTAAATCCAATAGCACACACGTACCAATTGTCTAAGTAATATTGCTGATAATGTTATAGCAGAATAAATTAACCCTTAAAGACTCATGCTGTCCAAAAATCGCTTCTGTAGTGATCTTGAAAAATGACCATTTGCAGACCAAAAAAACAATTTTTGAAAATTGACCACAAATTCCTAGCTAGATAACAGAGCCAGTCATTTGAGTATTAAATTTTCAAACATAATCTCTTGGTCTGCAATGTGACATTTTCTAAGAAAATTAAAATTTTTTTTTACCAATTTGGTGGGTAAAGTATAAAAAGCCCATGGGCCATTTCCCCTAAGTTGTCCGATTTTGATTGGTCAAAGCTACACCATCACCATGTGCAGCACCCGTTGATGATGATGATGATGATGCACCCGATGATGATGGTGCACCCGTTGATGATGATGATGCACCACTGATGGCGCATCCGTTGATGATGATGCACCCGTTGATGATGATGCACCCATTGATGATGACACACCCACTGATGATGATGCATCCATTGATGATGACGCATACATGCACCCATTGATGATGATGATCCCCCCGTTGATGATGATGATGATGATGATGATGATGATGCCCCCGTTGATGATGATGATCCCCCCGTTGATGATGATGATGATGATGATCCTCCCGTTGATGATGATGATGATGATGATGCCCCCCATTGATGATGATGATGCCCCCGTTGATGATGATGATGATGATGTCCCGTTGATGATGATGATCCCCCGTTGATGATGATGATGATGATGATGATGATGCCCCCATTGATGATGATCCCCCTGTTGATGATGATGATGATGATGATGCCCCCGTTGATGATGATGCCCCCGTTGATGATGATGATGCACCTGTTGATGATGATGATGCACCCGTTGATGATGATGATGCACCCGTTGATGATGATGGCCCGTTGATGATGATGTCCCCGTTGATGGTGATGATGATGATGCCCCCGTTGATGATGATGATGCCCCCGTTGATGATGATGATGCACCCGTTGATGATGATGATGCACCCGTTGATGATGATGATGGCCCGTTGTTGATGATGTCCCCGTTGATGATGATGATGTCCCCGTTGATGATGATGATGCCCCCGTTGATGATGATGATGCCCCATGCCCCCGTTGATGATGATGATGCCCCCCCACCGTTGATGATGATGATGCACCCATTGATGATGATGATGATGATGCCCCGTTGATGATGATGATGCCCCCGTTGATGATGATGATGTCCCCGTTGATGATGATGATGCCCCCATTGATAATGATGATGCCCCCGTTGATGATGGTGATGCCCCCCATTGATGATGATGATGCCCCCGTTGATGATGATGATGATGCCCCCGTTGATGATGATGATGATGTCCCCGTTGATGATGATGATGTCCCCGTTGATGATGATGATGGCCCCCCCCCTTGATGATGATGATGGTCCCCGTTGATGATGATGATGCCCCCGTTGATGATGATGATGCCCCCCCACGTTGATGATGATGATGCCCCCCCCCCCGTTGATGATGATGATGCCCCTGTTGATGATGATGCCCTCTCCGTTGATGATGATGATGCCCCTGTTGATGATGATGATGCCCCCACCCGTTGATGATGATGCCCCCGTTGATGATGATGATGCCCCCCCCCCACCGTTGATGATGATGATGCACCCATTGATGATGATGATGATGATGCCCCGTTGATGATGATGATGCCCCCATTGATGATGATGATGCCCCTGTTGATGATGATGATGTCCCTATTGATGATGATGATGTCCCCGTTGATGATGATGATGTCCCCGTTGATGATGGTGATGCCCCCGTTGATGATGATGATGCCCCCGTTGATGATGGTGATGCACCCATTGATGATGATGATGTCCCCGTTGATGAAGATGATGCCCCCGTTGATGATGATGATGTCCCCGTTGATGATGATGATGATGTCCCCGTTGATGATGATGCCCCCGTTGATGATGATGATGCCCCGTTGATGATGATGATGCCCCCGTTGATGATGATGATGCCCCCGTTGATGATGATGATGCCCCCGTTGATGATGATGATGCCCCGTTGATGATGGTGATGCCCCCGTTGATGATGATGCCCCCGTTGATGATGATGATGTCCCCGTTGATGATGATGATGATGGCCCCATTGATGATGATGATGTCCCCATTGATGATGATGATGCCCCCGTTGATGATGATGATGATGCCCCCGTTGATGATGATGATGCCCCCCCCCCGTTGATGATGATGATGCACCCATTGATGATGATGATGCCCCGTTGATGATGATGATGCCCCCGTTGATGATGATGATGTCCCCGTTGGTGATGATGATGTCCCCGTTGATGATGATGTCCCCGTTGATGATGATGATGTCCCCGTTGATGATGATGATGCCCCTTGTTGATGATGATGATGCCCCCGTTGATGATGATGATGGCCCCGTTGATGATGATGATGCCCCCCGTTGATGATGGTGATGCCCCCGTTGATGATGATGATGCACCCGTTGATGATGATGATGCACCCATTGATGATGATGATGCCCCGTTGATGATGTCCCCATTGATGATGATGATGCACCCGTTGATGATGATGATGGCCCCCCCCCCTGGTGATGATGATGATGCACCCATTGATGATGATGATGTCCCCATTGATGATGATGATGTCCCCGTTGATGATGATGATGATGATGCCCCCGTTGATGATGATGATGTCCCCGTTGATGATGATGATGTCCCCGTTGATGATGATGATGCCCCCGTTGATGATGATGATGCCCCCCGTTGATGATGATGATGCCCCCGTTGATGATGATGATGCCCCCGTTGATGATGGTGATGCCCCCGTTGATAATGATGATGATGATGCCCCCCCTTGATGATGATGCCCCCCCCCCCCCGGTGATGATGATGATGCACCCATTGATGATGATGATGCCCCCCCGTTGATGATGATGCACCCGTTGATGATAATGCACCCGTTGATGATGATGCGCTACAGCAAATGATCTGATATATGAATTCAGAGCCTGCTGCAGCTTAGTAATATTTCCTATAAACATGATAAACAATATATAAATATGAAGTTTTAGCATGTTTAGGGATGGCATGCAGAGTGGAGTGAATTGGTGAGCTGGAAAAGGGAGAAGTGAGACATATACCGTAAAATGTTACATTGTTAGTGTACAGTGCACATATATCAGACAGACCATGCACATACATAGGAGACTGAACGAACAATAATATTGCATCGTGTCAGATAACGAATAAACCACTTGTAAATAATTTTACGCTCCACAGAGTTAGTTGCTGTCTAAGGAACAGCTTATATATGCAAATTATTTTTACGCAACATAAAAATTGTGATTATGCCTGCTTTGACACAGCAATACTAGGCTGTCAAAAACAGGGCCTGAATTCAACATGTATGAAGCATGTCCACTAGCCAGCAGAACCACTGACAAATGGTAGCCTTAGTGATTATATCCTAAGCATTACTTGACTGATTCAGTAATGAACCTTTCCAGGTTTAGCTATGCCCATCTCTAGCTTAGCTCCATCCACACCTCGCTTATGTTGCGATCGATCGATCTCTTAATTACCCGACTATCAATTTCCAGAAAACTATACAGGTAAGCTGTTGAACATTTTGAAACTAGTTTGACTGGGCGGTGGTGCTGCCATAGGCAACAGAAAAGTCAAATTAGTTTCAAAATATTCAACAGCATGTTTATTAAATAGTAGAGACATACAATTCTTACAATGTGCCGGACTATTAAGAGTTAAAAACGGGCCTAATAGAATCATTTATGACGTAATGATTATGACATCATCCCACATGCCACTTAGCTGAGTATGACGTCATATGGGGCATAAAATCATCGATTGATACTCTGGAACGGCTAATTGCTGTCAGTCCCTTGGACGGCGTAACCATTAAGGCTTAAAGTGCCACAGATTACACAAATTGATCTATGAAGTAACCAGTAAATCCTGTTTAAGTTTTGTCTTAAAACTACTCCGGCTAAAACACAGTCAGCCAGACAGTTACTGCAACAAAGCAGTCAGCGAAACTGTCAGCGAAAATGCCAAGAGCCTGAAGTCAAATTAGTTTTAAAATATTCAACATAATGTTTATTAAATTGTAAATTCATCAAAGCCATTCAATTCGTACACTAGCGCCAGACTTTTCGATTTCCCAGATGGAGCTAAGCCATATTCATTTTGATTGTGACATCAGCTAACCAGTGATGTAATTGATTATGATATCATATGCAAGATTGACAGATCGGGGTCTGGTGTAATTTTGAAAGTAGTGTGGCTGTAGGCTGTTGCAATAACATAGAGTCTGAAACTTGAGAGGTTAACTCTGACTTTTCTCTGAATTAACTCTTTCACCAACAAATCCCTTAAAAAGTACATGCTTTATGGTATAAAACTTAAACTGTTGAATATTTTGAAACTAATTTAACTGGAAGACATTTCTGCCTAAGGCAGCAATGCCTTCCAGTTAAATTAGTTTCAAAATATTCAAGTTTTCCTGAATGTGTGCCTTGTAAATGAGATATGGGGGAATTCATCGGTGCAAGGGTTAAGACGAAATGACGACGTTTTCCCAGATCTTCCATGCTTTGATTCTAAAGTCTGATTCCATGACGTTTCAGGATATCCGCAACCAGTCATGCCAGTACGAACTCTACTCGACGCTGACACAAGAAATTATTACTCGGAGACATTTGCAAAGAATTTCCTTAGAACAATCAAGAATTCTATTTAAACATTTTCATGGAGACATGTACAGAAATCATGAGATAGATTAGTTTTACTCATGAAAGAGGGTTCCATGTATGCATGCATTGCAATCCTAAACACAGAACATTGATTAGCAATAAGAGATCAGGGTTTTTTGTTAGGTTCAGTTCATGAGAAAAACCAAGATTTTGGAATAGGAAGCACATAGTATACAGTTCAGAAATAGCTTTTAAACATGTTTCAAAAACAAAATAAAATATACTGTTGAATATTTTTGGACTTAATTTGATTAGAAGGAATTGCCGCTTAACTATTTAAAAGTCAAGCCGGCCAAAACCGGCTTCTGGAGTGGTCTTGAGGTATGTCAGCTTGTAGGCCAAGACAAGACTATTTTTGAAAATTTACAACTGGAATGACTGGCTCGATAACCGAGCCAGTCATTCCAGTTGTAAATTTTCAAAAAGAGTCTTCTTTTCCCATGCAAATGGACATTCAATGAGCAAAATATTTTAATTTTCTTGACCAAATATGACCATTAAAGGGTAACGGCAGAAATTTGGCTTATAATAAAATATCCAGAAAGAAGTCCACAAATATTCAGCGGTACATTTCTCACATTGTGTTCAAAGGTGTACTAACTAACATGTTTCTATACTGTATACATGTATACAAAACAGGTAATTTCGCACCATTAAAGATTATATTTTGATATGCAACAATTGGTGATATTAGTTTGTTTCATAACATGGAGCGAAAATGCCTGCTTTATGCAAACTACCCGCAGGAGCCGAAAGAGGTGGTCCCAATAGAGGTGGTCACACATGACAGGCAGTGGTCTTAACATAAGACAGATGCGATAAGAAAAGCTTGTTTCAGGGCAAATGATGGCGAGTCTATTCTTTAACATTATAAGTGTCAGACTGGTTAAAACCACTGTCTGCGGTCATGGCGGTGGTCTTGAGGAATTCACATAATTTACAATCTACTAAGGTGGGGGTTTTCAGTTTTACTACTGCAATGACTGGCTTGATAACAGAGCATGTCATTAGTGATAAATTCTCAAAAATAATCTCCTGTTCTGCAAAGGGACATTTTTCTATGAGAAAATTGAAGTCTTCTCGAACAAATTTTAGGATTTAAAATGTGTTAAGACAGTGTTCTTTGGTGACCTCTAGTGCCGATACCGGCTGAGACCGACCAGTTCACTCAGCATGCCATAGTCAACCCATAAACATACATAAAATATTTTTTAATTTGCAATGTCCACACAGGACATTTCATGAAGGATTAAAGAACTGCCATCATTTGACCTCAAAAGGGTGGAGGTCGTCACTCGACCAGTTTATTAAAAACAACATTTTTCGACAACAGAATACTATAATCACAACATCGACGACAAATAAGACAAGATGGTGGAAGGTATGACACACTCACCAATCGTTCTTTAAGGTTTTCAATAGAGCGAGATGTCTGGGCAAAACACGTCATATATCAATGTATTAACAAACAGGGAGATAGATAAGCATTCCAGGGCATGGTAGCAATCATTAATCATTTAGTGATCAAGACGGCCAAAACCGGCAACTACAGGCATCTTTAGAAATGTCAATTTGCATGCCAAGACAAGACGATTTTTGAAAATTTTTCACTGGAATGACTGATTCGATAAACGAACCATTCATTGCAGTGACTAATTTATACGAATAGTGTCCTCCTGACATGCAAATGGACATTCACTGACCACTATTTTGATTTTCTTGACCTGTTGACCAATCTTGGCCATTAAAGGGTTAGATGTTATTTGTAAAGAAAGCAACAGATATGTCAAGTAATTCTGACTATTTACAAGAATGATAAGAAACTTGACAGATTTGCGCAGGTATCATATCTATATAGGCCCGAAAATACAATTCAGAATATGATCGAAATCAAATCTGTAAAACGCCAACCACATGTACGATGAGATTCTGATAGCGACAAGGTTAGAAATAAACTATTTAAGCCAATATTACAACTATGATGATGATAATTATAAGTCTAATGTGCATGCGCTAATAAATTAATTACCAATATTCCAGAAATTAACGTAGTATTGTAAGCTCATAAATAAGTTAACATGTTTCCAAAATAAAAAACAGAACGATGTTACTTAGTAGAATTTTTAACACGATGTAAGAAAGGTTCCGTTGACTATTTCGAACATAACTGGATTGGAAGACATTGCTGCCTAATTCACCTTTCCAGAGTACCCGCACATCATATGACGGACGACATAATGACCTGCATGACATGTACAATGACATCATAATGAATGACGTCGATAAGTACGTCACGAACGCATATTTGAAGACGGTCTATGCATTGTTGTACAAATTGTTTGCTTTTACTATTTAATAAATATTCTGTTGAATATTTTGAAACTAATTTGACTTGGCGCTGTTGCTGAGTCAAATTAGTTACAAAAGAGTCAACAGCTTCCGTGTATAGTTTTCAGGAAATTGATAGCTAGGACATTTGGGAATCGATCAATCCCAACACGGCGAGGTGTGGGTGGAGCTTAGCTAGTGATGGGCGGGGCATGGCTAAAAATGGAAAGGTTCATTAGGAAGCAATGTCCTCCAATCCAATTACGTTCAAAATATTCAACAGTAATTTTAATTTTGTTTTGGAACCACTAAGTTATTTTGGAGCTGCGGAATCAACTAGCAATCATTGACTACACCACTTCAATACCCGCATTGCAATCATGTTTAAACTGTTGTCATATTCAAGATATGAAAGTAATTGAAAAGATATAGTTTTTACGGATAAAACTACAGAAATTACAAAATAAAATAATTTTATAAACTATATATTCATGCACTTACCACACAATCCAGTATAACACCTTGGTCTAACAATATGAAATCTTCGTCTAACAAAATGAAACTTTGGTCTGCCAATACGAAACGTCTAACAGAACGAGACCTTGGTCTAGAAACCTCACTCATGTTAACTTCTAACAGTATAAGACCATAGTCTACCAAAAACCAATTCATAGGTGCGTGCAGCTGGGTGATTGAGTAGCTGTTAGTGTGTGTATTTAAGTGGATGATACAATTTTCATTTACTAAGTAGGTATTAATAGCTCAGCTTACAATCCCTTATTGAATATTCAGGCCGTAATATTCAGAGTATTAAGGTATTCAATGCACTAGGAAAACAGGTATTGTAGTCAGCCATTAGGGGTGTGATTTTTTGGAAACCCTCTTTGGTCACTAGTCTGGGGCTTTCCCAGGCACCACCTATAAGCTGCGGGTTTTGTTTTTTGCGCCAGACTCACAAGGTGCAAACTGATTTCCAAATAGAAATAATAACAAGAGGCCCAAGGGCCTGTGGCGCTCACCTGGACCATTAGCATTTGAGCCATTTGCATTTAAATAGATATGACGTATAATTTTCGGAAAATCAAGATGGTCACCCAAACAAATTTACCAATCAAAATTCTGAATAGAAATTCTAGTCTACCTTGATAGGGTCACTCTTGAATTTGTTTGAAATATGTCGCGCAACTAAGGAGAAGCAGTGTTCTGACAATTTCTGGTAAATTTTTCATAAAATCTAAGATTTTCACGCAAAAAATTCATAAATCAAAATTCTGAAAAGAAGTACTAGAGCCTATCACAATGGAATCCTTTCCGTCCAATTTGGTTGAAATCTGTCAAAATGGTAAGAAGTAGAGATTTGACAATTTCCGGTAAATTTGTAATAAAATCTAGGATTTTCACTCAAAACATTCACGCAACAAAATTCTGAATGTATGTTCTAGAGCCTATGCCCATAGGATTCTTTCAGCCCAATTTGGTTGAAATTGGTCAAAATGGTAAGGGGAAGAAGCAATTTGACAATGTCCGGTAAATTTTTAATAAAATTCTAAGTTTTCACCCAAAATATTTACGAATCGAAATTCTAAATGCAGTTCTATAACCTATGACCATAGCATCCTTTCAGCGAAATTTGATTGAAATCCGTCAAACAGGTAAGAAGAAGAAATTTGACAATTTCCGGTAAATTTTTAATAAAATCTAGGATTTTCACTCAAAATATTTACGCAACAAAATTCTGAATGGAAGTTCTAGAGCCTATGACAATAGGCTCCTTTCAGCCAAATTTGATTAAAATCGGTAAAACGGGTAAGGAAAAGAAGCAATTTGATAATTTCCAGTAAATTTTTAATAAAATCTAGGATTTTCACTCAAAATATTTACGCATCTAGAGTCTATGACCATAGGATTCTTTCAGCCCAATTTGGTTGAAATCAGTAAAAATTCTAAGGAGAAGAAGCAATTTGACAATTTCTGGTAAATTTTTAATAAAATCTAAATTTTTCACCCAAAATATTTACGAATCAAAATTCGGAATGGATGTTCTATAACCTATGACCATAGGATCCTTTCAGCCAAATTTGATTGAAATCGGTCAAAGAGTAAGGAGAAGAAGCACTTTAACAATATCCGGTAAATTTAAAATAAAATCTAAGATTTTGACCCAAATAATTTATGAATCAAAATTCCAAATGGAGTTCCGGATCCGAGCACAATAGCAGCCTTTGACCAAAATTTAGCTAAGATTCGGCTATTGGTTAAGGAGGAGTAGCGTTTTAAAGCAAAAGTTGACAGACGACGGACGGATGGACAGATGACGGATGGTCGCCACTGCATAAGCTCACTTGGCCTTTCAGGCCAGGTGAGCTAATAATAATTCTAGCGCTTTAGTAAAGGATCAGATATGATAAAGTGTTGTACACTATATTACATTACAATGACTATTCTGAACATGCTAACTGGAATATGGTGTTGCTTTTAGGCATCAAGAGCACCATGCAGAGGATTTGCTTCAAAATAACCAATCACATTGCAGCACACTTGCCTTGAAGATTAGATACAAATATAAGTAAAGCTTTTAATGGTCAAATTGGTCAAAACTTGCTGCTGCAGTGGCCTCATGAAATGTCCATTCTAGGGTTGGGCGATTTTTGCTTTGAAACATTGCGATCGATTTTATAAAAAAAATCCACGATTTTCGATTAAATCGTCGGTCCAAATTCTCAAAAGTATAAACCCGTGACAAATCACCAAAGCTGGGACTTGGAAATTCTAGAAAAAGTTGAAATAAATGATACAAAAATAGTACGAAATCAGAACACAATTTCATACGACAAATTCTTACCATCTTACGTCTTATGCTTAATGTATACCTTATATCCATCATCGCGGGAGTGAAATTATTAATTGGGACCGCCTAAATATTGCGCATAGTTTAATAAACATCGTTTATTTCATCAAAATTTGACATAAAATGAGCCCGAGTAAAAATATAAATCCCGCTTCTACTTATAGTTTCCTTTTGTAGGACGAGTTTAGGTCATTACCCGAGTAGCGCGAAGACGTTAATATTAGTACCCGGGGAGATACTGCGCAGTCCATATACATGGGACGGTAGCTTTGAGTAGCTACGATAGTAACGGCGTAAACTCGTCCAATAGTGCAGTTTACCGTTGCTTTCAGAATGTATGATTCACATTTAGGAGTAATCAACAGAACGCGTTGTTCAAAGTACAACAATCTGGAATGCTGTTGCGATGTTTTCTTTAATTAAGCATTACAACCGAATCAAAAAGGAAAAATTAGTACAGAGCCTGAAATTGCTAAAAGAATTAAAAAGAATTATGTTCAGTGATTATTTCCTAACACTCGGCAAATAAGTATATACTTGGTATTTCACGACAGACTGTCTGTAGCGAAAGAAAGAAAATTATATGGCGATTCGATGGAGTAACTAGCTGGTTTTCTCAATGACAAAGGTGTTACCTAGCTTTTGTTAGCTGGTTTACCATAGAGGTTTGTGTTTTGATTAGGACTTAGTGAACACATGCGTGAAGCGATCAAGAAAAAACACAATGGATACATGCACTAATGGATTATAACTGTATTCTTTTACTGCTGAATGATGAGGTTTATAATCTTATAGTCTGCTCAATTCTTTCAAGATTTTTCGATTTTTTTTCAATTACATCGTAGAAAATCGCGATCTTTTTCAAAATCGTAATTTTCGATTATATCGTTAAATCGCGCAAGCCTAGTCCATTCGCGAGTCAAAAGAAAATGATATTTAAAGATTTACGACTGGAATGACTGGCTCAGTTACTGAGCCAGGAATTCCAGTTGTAAAATTTCAAAAATAGCCATTTCTCCGCCTGTAAATGGGCATTCGGTAAGCTAAACTCTAGCTTTTCCTGACCAATTCTGACCATTAAAGTGCTTCGAGAGAGGTGGACCCATTACCCTACCCATTGTGTGATTCCAAGCATAGACAGAAATGTCAGAACAAAATTCACCCGCATACGTGAAAACAGAACTCAGCAAAACCAACGCAAAGCAACATATATTATATTGATATCACATAATGTGATAGGTATGCCTAAAACTTAATGAACAAATTAAATTCAACATTTAAATGAATAAAATAGCTTTAATTAGAATATCAAGCTGTAAAGAGCTTAGTTTTAAAATGCTGGCCATTTAAATATGGTACATGTTAAGGTAGAGCTTTGCTTACCTTGACGTTAGCGTACGTTCTCTCTACACCTTCTTCGAGTGATTTGAATGTCTGTGAATTTCTATAAACAGAGTATATACATGGATAATAGGGCATGCAATGAACTCCTTAACCGTCTGACTTTCAGTCAAATTGTTTTCAAAATATTCAGTCAAGAATTTTTGCTGATCAAAATTATTGTTTAGTGGTTTTCAGCAGTTAATCCATGAATGCCAGTGTTTTAATTCCAAAACAGCTATACAGAAAATATATTGATTAATTTGACTGGAACCTGTTGCCGACATAGGCCGAGGCTATAGGGCTAGTGATTGAGTAAATTCTCCTCACCCGTGTGATTATGGAGTCCTTACATGACAGGTTCCCATAACTACTGTTAAACATATGGTAATACTACAGACGTCTGAGCCTGTGTTATTCCTTTCCCTCTTGAATGCTAAGTGGTGGAATTCTGAAAACTGCTGTTGGAAGCCGTTTCTCTCAAACAACACCTTCCACAATCACTGTTTCCAAAGTTACACCAGTTTCCTATTGTCTTCTATAGTCTGCATATTTATTCCCATACATTTGCATCCATCTGTCCGTCAGGCGATTTGGTAGAATTCAATCAAATTAGTTATGTGAGTTACCAATATGACTGCAGACTGCCCTCAAGGTGGTGGGGAGGAAAGTCAAAGACAAGGATTTTAACCAAATTTGGTACATTAGATACACACACATAGGATTGTGGATTGTCTTCTTTTGGCCAGCAAATGGACATGTATCAAGACACCCACCAAACAAATCAACAAGCTTGACCATTAACCCTTTCACCGACGAATTCCCCATATCTCATTTTAAAAGAAACCATACATGAAAATTGTTGAATATTTTGAAAGTAACTTCAATGAAAGCAGCTTCCAGTCAAATTAATTTCAAAATATTCAACATTTTCTCAGGGTTTTGTCGGTGAAAGGGTTAAAATGTTGAAATTCAAATTGCTATCGATCGGTCAGTTAATTCATATCGCTGGTCAAATCATATGCCATAACCTTTTAACCCTCGAATTTTGTCAAAAATTTTCTCATTTGCAGACCAAGCAAAGATTTTTTTTTTTACATTTACCACTGAAATGACTGGTTAGTTTATCAATAGTTTATCAATCCAGTCATTCCAGTGGTTATTGCTGAACAACTGTGCAGGTTTTAATACGCTTCAGAAACTAATCCATGAAAGTGTTTTGGAATAAACCTCTTAAACCTTTAATGATCAAGCCAGACAAAATCGGCTTCTGAAATGGTCGTAGGCAATGTCCATTTACGGGGCAAGAGGCAAAATGTTTTGAAAATTTATCACTGGAATGACTTGGCTTTGTCATCGATCCAGGCATTCCAGCGATATATTTTCGAACAGTTTTCTCTTGGCCTGATTAAGCCGGACAAAATCGGCCTCTGGAATGGTCATAGGCAATGTCCATTTACAGGCCAAGAGAGGACAATGTTTTGAAAATTCCAGTGATAATTTTCAAACAGTTTTCTCTTAGCCTTCAAATGTACATATAATATTAAGTATATTTTGAAGGCCCCGCGGAAGACCAGCTACCTGTAACTGATCGGTTTACCTTCGTTAAATAAAGATTATTATTATTACGTCCAAATTTCAATTTTATTGACCGATCTGGACCATTAACGAACTAATTTTGTTACCTAATCTTACCTAATATCACCTAATTTCTTTGATACAGTCGTGCTGAATGTATTCAGTGCGTAACTCGTCTTCTGGTATCTGAAATACACAATGAAATCATTGACATATAGAAGTACATGTAAGAACAGAGATCTACATCTATACACATTCATTCTTTATTCAACCTAATAATGGTCAAGCCGGAGAACCACTCTCTGCACAATGACGTCCATTTGTCGGTCAAAAGAAAACAGTTGCTGACAATTTAATACCTGACTCATTAACTGAGCTCCTCGTTAAGAGGTACATTTTGAAATACTGTCCTCGCTGGGCCTGCAAAAGGGCAGCATTCCATGTGCAATAATTTCAATTTTCTTGCCCAACAAAGACTATTAACCCATACCACTCTGATGCTAAAGTTTCAAATTTTCAAATATAAATTAAAAGATGAGCTGGTGCTAAATTGTTAACAAATTTGGTGGAAGATGGTACTGGTCTCCCACCAAAACTGTTGAAAAATGTGCACCTGTTTCTTTGACACAGCCACATTAAGACAGAATATTGACATCAGTGTGGTAAGGGTTAACAATTTAACACTCAAGCCGGTTAAAAAAGGTTTTCCAGTCGCCTTGATAAATGTTTATTTGCAGAGCAACAGAAGACTTTTTGAAAATCTATCACTGGAATGACTGGCAGGATAACCGAGCCAGTCATTTCAGTGATAAATTTTCAAAAATAATCTCTTGTTCTCCAAATGGACATTTCGAAAGAGAAAATTGAAATTTGAGGGTTAAAGAGCTTATAAACTATTATTATAAATCAGGTATTGTTTCAAATAGTATCAGGAGGGCACAATTAACATCATTAACCCTTTAATACCCACATCACCCAAAAACAGCCTCTCTGCAGTGCTCTTCAGAAATGTCCATTTGCAGACCACGAGAAGACTATTTTTGAAAATTTATCACTGGAATGACTGGCTCGATAACCGAGCAAGTAATTCCAGCGATAAATTTTCAAAAACAATCTTCTCTTGGTCTGCAAATGAACATTTTCTATGAGAAAATTGACATTTTTGTGAACAAATTCAAGGGTTAAGAATATTTGTTAGATGCACAGAACAAACACGACTGGCTCCTCTTCATTTAGCAATATACGCATCTCAAGAACGTATTCTATCTGAGGTCAAACTAGGGAACAGACAACATACATCTATCTGTCAGCAAGTTTAACGTCACAATATTCAAGAGCGTTAACTGTATAGAGCACAGCTCTTAAATCTTCAACCATCAAATTTGTTCAAGAAAAGTACAATTTTCTCATAGAAAATGTCCATTTGCGGACTAAGAGATTATTTTTGAAAATTTATCACTGGCGTGTCTGGCTCGGTTATCGAGCCAGTCACTGCAGGGGTAAATTAAAAAAAATATTCTTCCCTTGGTCTGCAAATGGGCTTGTCTAAAGACCACTTCAGAAGGCAATTTTGACTGATATCAGTGTTAGAGGGTTAAATAATTTAACATGTTTCCAAAACAAAAACACAAACATGTTAGTTAGAACAATTTTGAACACGATGTAAGAAATGTTCTGTTGAATACTTTGGACTTAATTTGATTGGAAGCGATTGCTGCCAAAGGCAGCAATGGCTTCCAATCAAATTAAGTCCAACGAATATTCAATAGTATGTTTTTTTTGTCTTGAAAACATATTAAGTTCTCACCGAGTTGTAACCGCATAAATGTCTTGAAGTTAAAATATTGGGATTCCAGGTTCAGAGTGTGAAATGCTCATTTGTCGGCCAAAAAAGGAATTTTTTTTAAAATTTGTTACTGCTGCCCTGATCCGCATCAAATAATCTGGATGTGGATCAGATTAAATGTTTGATTTATGTGATATTTTGGAAACTACTCGTCCCATTTGGCTCAAATTTTAACATAACAAAGGGGGTTTGAACGTACACTAGGATTCCACACCTCCGGGTGTGGTCTGGGAAATCTATAAGATCTGAAGGATTTTATTTATATATTTCACGCACGTCTTTTCTCCTTATTTGGAAATTTTGCTCTGGAATGACTGCGCCATTATCGAACCAGTCATTCCACTGGTAAATTCTCAAAATATAATCTTCTCTTGTTTGCAAATGGACATTTCGCAAAACAACTGTAGATGACATTTGTGGCTCAATAATCAAGCCAGTGATTCCAACGGTAAATTTTAACCATAGTTGTCTCTTGGCCTGCAAAATGGACATGTATTCAATAAGAAAATATTTTGATTATTGTTCCCAAATTCGACGAGTAAAGTCTTAATATCTTTACACATGCAATGTTAATGGACCTTTCCAGTTTTAGCTATGCCCCGCCCATCACTAGCTAAGCTCCACCCACACCTTGCCGTGTTGGGATTGATCGATCCCCAAATGCTATAGCTATCAATTTCCTGAAAACTATACAGGGAAGCTGTTAAATATTTTGTAACTAATTTGACTGGGTGCTGCTGCTGCCTATCACAGCGCCCCGTCAAATTAGTTTCAAAATATTCAACAGAATATTTATTAAATAATAACAATTTGTACAACAACGCATAGACCGTCTTCAAATATGCGTTCATGACGTACTTATCGACGTCATTCATTCTGATGTCATTGTACACATCACGCAGTTCATTATGACATCATATTATGGGTGGGTACTTTGGAAAGGTGAATTATATTGTGCCAAGTCTTTTAGAAGTCTTCCATTTCTAGCTATGCCACACCCATTTCTCGCTAAGCTCCACCCACTGCTTACGTGTGTTAGAACCGATTTACAAACTTTTAAACCTGAAATCGCAGAATCACAATTTCAAAGTAAACATACACGCAACCCGCTGAATATTTTGAAACTAATTTGACTGTGGTCAGTCGCTGCTTCCAGTCAAATTAGTGTCCAGAATATTTATTAAATTGCAAATCCATTAAAGGCATACAATTTGTATACTTGATGAACTTTCTGCGCGTTCATGGCAGAATAACAAAACATCATTATGAGTGTGACATCAACCTACATATGATGTCATGGATTATGAATTTATGACGTCATATACTTGAGTGACAGATCACATCCCTCTACCGCAGAAGAAAATGTAATGAAGTAGTGCAATAACGCAGAGCAACGTGATACAAACAAGTGATAGATTTTAACCGCTTTATGGTCAAAATGGGTCAATTATCTCAGTAAATGTTTCATTTGCAGACCCGAGAAAAATATTTTAGAAACTTAATATTGGAACGACTGGCTCAGTTAAGTCTCTCGAGCCCGTCATATCAGTTGTAGGCTTTCTCAAGTAATCTTCTCTAGGTCTGAAAATGGGCATTCGTCAAGACCACTTCAGAATCCTTTTTGACTGGCTCAACCATCAACCCTTTCACAGATAAATTCCATGAATCGCAAACTCAGAACAAACATACAGGAAATCTGTTGAATATTTTGAAATTAATATGACTGGAAGCCATTGCTTCACAAGGAAGCAATGGCTTCCAGTTACATTAGTTTCAAAACATTCAACAAAATATGATATACATGTACATCGCAAAGAATTACATTCTTTCAGGAATCTGTCGTTGAAAGAGTTAAAAGGTTAATTTGCAATAACACACACAATCAGCATCAAGTACATTTATTTTAAAAATAAGAGAATTACTGAAATCGAGATACACAACAATGAAGTAGTAAGCTGATAGAGACTGTACATGCACATGCGAGTTCAATACGTGCAAGACAAATATGATGGCTATCAGCACAAAAATGTGGCGGAATAAGAACAGTCTAACATATTACAGACAAATATGTCTTTAAGATGGACATATTCTCGCATCCACTCACGCTGTAGAGTCATGTATCTTTTGACTGACCGCATGAAATGTTTCGTTAGTTTTCTGATATCTGCAAAAATATTCAGAAATTATCAACGTTGTCTTGGATTATGATATAGCAGGTAACATAATTTTTTCCAATCTATCAACAATTTAAATAGAAAACTTGTGAATACTGTGAAACAAAAATACTATGCGGGGATGAAACAGTTATCCTGAAGCATTAAAAACAGAAGTAACGCTTTTTACAAGTCGAATATGCTTTCCCATAGGAGGGATCCGATCCGTCACTCAAATATCTGATGTCATAATCAAACACATCTGTTAGTTAGGTTACTAACTAGATAGTCTATTGTATTTGACTTCTGTAGTAGCCCGACGCTTGTTCTCTCAGTAGCACCAAAAGTCTGAATGATCTGAGCTCTGCAAGTCGGCTCCTTTTATACTCTCCCTCCTGCGGACCAGAAGTGGGATCGGGCACGCACAAATATGGGCATTTTCGTACCATTTTTGCTGGTGCATCAATTTTACGGTGCAGCCATTTTTAGCGGTGCAAAGACATAGCTAGAAATGGGCGTAGGATAGCTGGAAATGGGTGTGGGATAGCTAGAAATGGGTGTGGAATAGCTAGAAATGGGCGTGGGATAGCTAGAAATGGGTGTGGGATAGCCAGAAATGGATGTGGGATAGCTAGAAATGGGTGTTGGATAGCTAGAAATGGGTGTGGAATAGCTAGAAATGGGCGTGGGATAGTTAGAAATGGGTGTGGGATAGCCAGAAATGGATGTGGGATAGCTAGAAATGGGTGTTGGATAGCTAGAAATGGGTGTGGGATATCTAGAATTGGGCATGGAATAGCTAGAAATGGATGTGGGATAGCTCGAAATGGGTGTTGGATAGCTGGAAATGGGTGTGGGATAGCTAGAAATGGGTGTGGAATAGCTAGAATTGGGCATGGGATAGCTATAAATGGGTGTGGGATAGCCAGAAATGGATGTGGGATAGCTAGAAATGGGTGTTGGATAGCTAGAAATGGGTGTGGGATATCTAGAAATGGGTGTGGGATAGCTAGAAATGGGTGTGGGATAGCTAGAAATGGGCATGGAATAGCTATAAATGGGCATGGAATAGCTAGAAATGGATGTGGGATAGCTAGAAATGGGCGTGGAATAGCTAAAAATGGATGTGGGATAGCTAGAAATGGATGTGGGATAGCTAGAAATGGATGTGGGATAGCTAGAAATGGGCATGGGATAGCTAGAAATGGGCGTGGAATAGCTAGAAATGGATGTGGGATAGCTAGAAATGGATGTGGGATAGTTAGAAATGGATGTGGGATAGCTAGAAATGGATGTGGGATAGCCAGAAATGGATGTGGGATAGCTAGAAATGGATGTGGGATAGCTAGAAATTGGCGTGGGATAGCTAGAAATGGATGTGGGATAGCTAGAAATGGGTATGGGATAGCTAGAAACGGATGTGGGATAGCTAGAAACGGATGTGGGATAGCTAGAAATGGATGTGGGATAGCTAGAAATGGGCATGGAATAGCTAGAAATGGGCATGGAATAGCTAGAAATGGATGTGGGATAGCTAGAAATGGGCGTGGAATAGCTAGAAATGGATGTGGGATAGCCAGAAATGGGTGTGGGGTAGCTAGAAATGGTATATATGCACGTCAAGCTAAGCCAAAAGAACAACAATATTTAACCCTTTAATGGTCATGCCGGCCAAAACCGGCCTCTGTTATATTCTTGTCAAATGTCCATTTACAAGCCAAGAAAATATCATTTTTTTTAATTTACCACTAGAATGACTGGCTCCATAACAGAGCCAGTCATTCCAGCGATAAATTTCAAAAATTGCATTCTCTTGGCCTGTAAATGCACAGGGTTCTATAAAGCGGGCCAGATTAGCGTAACGGCCCGCTACACTGACGCCAGCACGCTACACTATATATATACTATATAGTAGTATATATATATATATATAATATATATATATATATATATATATATAGTAGCGTGCTGGCATCAGTGTAGCGGGCCGGTATGCCAATCTAGCCCGCTTTATGGAACCCTGTGTGTAAATGGACATTCAATAGGCAGATATTTAAATTTTCTTGACCCAATTTGACAATTAAAGGGTTAAAAGCCAGCAGGCAGGTGATGATATTCCTTCTAAATGTGAATGTCATACTATGGACATATCATAAGAGCAAGTGGAAGCCCATTACAGCCATTAGTATCGCACATAATGCAAGCGGAAATTACCGAGGGAGCAAGAGCTGAGCCGAGAAAACAATGACTTGATAAGATCAAAGGCTCATGTTCAGGAAAAAGTGGAGAATGTTGCAAACACATAGCACATTACAGATCTGCATTGGAGACCCGGAGATGTGCAGATGAGATTGACAACCGTCAGTGATGACGGCGGCATCAGGGTAAGGTAGGCTTGTGTGATTACTTGATTAAATTGAAAATCGTGATTATTTGCTAAATCGTAAATTTATATGATTAAAAATTAAATAATCGTGAGTCGTTTCTATCACATAAATAATTTAATATCTGTCTTTTAATTACTCTTTAATGTGATAGGTCAAGGAAATTGGAAATTTTGCTCAGCAAATGCTTGTACACCCGGAGGCCAAGAGAAGACTGTTTTTGAAAATGTGTCACTGGAATGACTGGCTCGAGAGACTAGAGCCAGGCATTCCAATGAAACATTTTTGGAAATTATCGTTCTTTTGGCATGTAAATGAACATTTCTAAACGTTATTGCACCTTTAGTCACTGACATGCTTTTGCAGGCTGATTAATCGCGTAATCAGGGTTATTCTTAAATAAGCGATCGCGATCACTCAAATCATTAATCGCACAAGCCTAAGGTAAGGTATCAATAACAAAATATGTGTCTTGCATATTGGATTAGCTAGAGAAATGTTTGTCTCTTGTATAAACACATTTGCTTTCACAGGCGCGAGATCATTTGCGACAGTGACACAAAGTACAGTAAACCTATACTTTTGCTGTGTTGTCCGAAAAATACCATGTGCGTTTAAAATATATCATTGATGATTGAATTTGTTTCTGAACTGCAATTGCTGTCAGGCTTGACATGTACTGTAAGTAATACCTTGTCCTGTACCTAATTTTATCAATTTTTATTAAAACTTACGGAGTAGATCTTTTTATTTCCGCCACGCCGGCATTGAAATCCTGCTTGATCTCCTGGAATGGTGTAATGCCAAGTTTTCTCTTCAACTCTGCCGCATGACGAACTTTCACAGAAAGTACTTGTCTAAGCGTGATTATTTCTTCCTCAACCTGAAAATACGTTTAAATTAATTAATCAGTTAATTAAGGCTGAAAGCATGCACATCTTTGATATGCTAATATAAATTAATTGAATTGAGATCTACATGAAGATTATTGACATCAGCGTTGTTGGTATTTTCAAAATGTCTTAGAGGTTGTGCACGCATGGTAGGCTTGCGTGATTATTGTTTCAGTAATCACGATCGATTATTTAATAATAATCACGATTACTCGATTAATCAGCTTGAGTACAAATTACCCAGTTATAACAGCAAAAAAGCATACCAATGACAAAAGCTGCGAGGATGTTGAGAAAGGTCGATTTGCAGGACGAGATTATTTTTGAAAATGTAGCTAATGAATGACTGGCTCGATTCTCGAGCCAGTCATTCCAGTGATACATTTTCAAAAATAGCCTTCTCTTGGCCTACAAATGGGCATGCATTCGCTGAACAAAATGTAAATTTCCGTGACCGATCGCAATAAAGAATAATTAAAAGGTAGGTTTTGAAATATTTTTATGCTGTAGAATTATTCATGAATATTCGATTATTTAATTTTTAATCATATAAATTCACGATTTAAAAAATAATCGCGATTTTCGATTTAATCGCGTAAGCCTAATCCATGGTGGAATAGTTAGTCAGGGAGAGAATAACTATAAGATTTAAATCCGAATTTGAACGCATATTTATCTGGGATGGGACAAAACGTAATTATAAGCATATTTATTTATTTCTTAAATTATTCCTTACATCTATACTTCATGATTTGTCTTAATTATTTTATTTGAAGAAACTTTAATATTGGGGTGCTCATTAGACGTCATACACACGAGGCATCTAAAAGTGAATGGGGACAGATTTACATTTAACGAGCTCTTTTATTAGGTTTGAGGTGTGGAGAAAAGAAAATGGCCGCCGCAAAACAATATGGTGCCCAATTACCTGATACTAATTGCAAACATGAATAATTAATTTGTTTACTATTTTTTTTTACTAAAAAAAATTCTTAACTTTATAATGACCATTCAGATTTAACACGATTCACTCTGAATTCACAGAAATCTGATTCCAAATAAGCTACATAGTATGAGACTAGCTAATTAATTTTGAAAACAAAGTGGCTGAAAGTTGTTGCTTCTTAAGAAACATAATAGCATTGAGTCAATTAGTTTTCAAAAATAATCAGCATGATATAATTAATATACTGTACAATGCATACCAAGCATGATACATTGCATACAAAGATATTTAAGCGAATTTGATTACCTCCCTACTGGCCAAGGGAGGCAAATCCGGTCCTAACAAAAAACACCCATTTGATGAAGATCAGTGGAAGTCTACACAAGCTGGCCTTCATCTAGCCAGCTGCTAATATAGACACTAAAGTAATCCATTTGATCACACATTTCTTACATACACCTTCTTGTACGGTAGCTTTTAACCATTTCACAACAAATCCCGGAACAAGTATATTCTTTTCGACATATGATTGTTATTATGGCTTCCAGTCAAATTAGTTTTAAAATATTCAATCCATGCAGTTGTTCTGTATGGTTGCCTTGAAAACGAGATATATGGGGAATTCATCGGTGAGAGTTATAGCAAACTGGCAAACTGGCTTGTACTTATCTATACGACTGAGCGTCTATATCAAGGCGGACTGTCAATGTCATTTCTCATTGGTCACAAAGTAGACCATGGTGGCCATCATAGGCAGGAGAAAAGCAATCAAAATTTACTCAACCCTTTCACCAGCAAATCCCTGAAAAAGTATATTCTTTACGATATAAAACTTATTCTGTTGAATATTTTGAAATTAATTTGACTGAAAGATGGCAGCAACGGCTTCCAGTCAAACTAATATCACGTATTCAACAGTTTTCCTGTATGGTAGCATTGAAAATGAGATATGGAGGAATTCATCAATGAAATGGTTAATAAAATTCCAATTTTTTTCTTTGACGTCATGGCTAATGATTCTGTGCACAGTTTGTCCATGGCCTATTCTATCACCTGAATACATGTAGCTAGTATGAAATGAGATGAGTTTCAGACCCAAATGAAGAGGATTTTCGATAACTGAGCCAGTCATTCCAATGGTAAAATTTCAAAAATAATTTTCTCTTGGTCTGTAAATCGACATTTTTTTTAGAAAATCAAAATTTTCTTTAACAAATTCGAGTGTTACGGGTTAAACCTTTTCTGGTCAAATTTGGTGAAGAAGATTTCATAGAAAATGTCCATTTGCAGAACAAGAAGACTATTTTGGAACATCTACCACTGGTATGGTATGACTGGCAAATTTTCAAATATGATTCTTTATTTGGCCTGCAAACAGGAATTCTTCAAGAACACTACAGAAGCAGGTTTCGGCTGGCCAAGAGGTGAAGTTGGTTATTAAATGAAACCAAAATCTGCAAGAATAAACAAGCTGAATCAAAAACATAAACCACTTCACACAACACCTGCCAACTTTCCCCAACATGGGGGATAACAATCACATGGGGGATAACAATCAGATCTGATAAAACCAGCAAAATTCATTTCTAGATTACACTTAGGCCAGTTAGATGCACGGATATTATCTGGAGGAATCCATTTTAGCTATACCCTGCCCATCTCTAGCTAGGCTCCACCCACACTTCCCCCGTGCTGGGATCGATCAATCCCTGAACTCCCTGACTATCAATTTCACAAAAACTATACAAGTGAGTTGTTGAATATTTTGAAACTAATTTGACTGGGTGCTGTTGCTGCCATATGTCCGGTTAAATTAGTTTCAAAATATTCAACAACATGTTTATTAAATAGCAAAGACATACAATTCGTACAACAATGCTTAGTCCATCATCAATTAAGCATTCGTGATGAACTTAGCTACGTCATTCACGACATAATTTATTAGGACGTCATCCTACACATCATGTAGTTACTTATGATGTCATATGATTGACTGAGAAACTGGAATCCTCCATTTTGCTATGCTTTGTCCCTAAGAATACTCCAATGCACTGATGAAATATCAACCTAGCAGCAATATTACATTTTGGATAATCATAAATTTTGGCAGGCTATCTCTCCATATATGCCTGAAGTAGCCTGATGCACTTTTGGAATTTCATCATGATTGAACCAACCATTGCAAACCTTTTTACAAGGTAACGGGAACCTTGGATTAATGGTCATTTCACTAATGTCCCTGCCAAGTCTAGTACAATGCAACCATCAACAACACAGCTGCAGTACATATCACACCGCTACATGAGTGTCATAAAAAGCTATAGAACCACATCAAAAAGACAACCATCTGCTGGGACGGGTATTCACAAAGCTGTTGTTTGTTTTGCGTTTCTTGGAAACTATTTTTGCTGAAAGTTGTTTCTGTCTATCCCTCAGCAATATTATTTTCACATGGAGTGGACCAAAAACTATCATACTGAATCTGACACAGGAAACTTGTATATTAGCAAAACATGATAAAAAAGCATGTGTTAACCTTTGCTAGTTCCTCCCTCCATTCTTGCATTTGTTTTTCATCCACGACGTCCACAATATCATTCATATCACCACCACCTGCCACTGCATCATAGCTCGGTGGTCCCATGTTATCATACACTGAAATAAATAAGTAACAAGAAAATATCAAAGATATGTATAGACCTTTGTCCATATATACTGTCATGTTAATTAGTCCCATGCTGTGCAGGCATGCGCGCGCATGTGTACGCATGTGTGCAACTGTGCATGTGCGTGTGTTTGTCTGGAGCTTTATCTCCAACGCTCCTGATCTGATTCGGTTCAAATCTTAACACAAAAGTATCTTACAATAAAAGAGGATTTCCAGACCGAAAGCCATAATCCGTCTAAAACTTAAATCTTTATCGGAGAAAATTTAGGATCTATGGATATCTCGGACACTAATGGTCCAGTTTTCACAAGAAATGGTGCGGGCATACACTCATACACTAGAACCCTACAACTTTGGCCGTGATCTGGACAATGTGAAAAAACTCCAGAAGGGTGAGGGTAAGCAATCTCGGATTACTCGTGTCGTAAGCATGCGAAAACTCATTGTTCTTTTTCAAGGCCAAAGTAACTCTGACGTTTATGGTCAACGTAACTTTGCAGTTTCAGCACAAAGTAACTTATCTGTTTCAAGGTCAAAAAACTTTGCAGTATCAAGGTAGTTTTGCTGTTTTGGGATCAAAGTAACGTTTCTGTTTCATGGTCAATATAGCTTTGCTGTATCACGGTAACTTTGCCGTTTCAGAATAAAAGTAATTTGGATGTTCTATGGTCAAAATAACTTTGCAGTTTCAGCTCAATGTAAGTTTGCTGTTTCAGGGTGAAAGTACATTTGTAAACAAGAGGCCCAAGGGGCCTGCGTCGCTCACCTGGAACATTTACAACTCAACTAATCTTTATGGAGTTTTACACCAATTAGTGCCACTTCCAATGACTTTCAGTCAAATGGTTATTTTGCAAACAATATTTAAGCAAAAATAGAAGACATCAGTACTAACAACAGAAATTGATGACATGCAGTCAAACTTGTATTAAGACACCCCTCAAGTGAGAATCAGAAGACAGCCTCTTATGGTAGCTGGTTTCTTAACCCTTTAATGGTCATGATTTTTCAGTAAAACTAAAATTCCAGGTTATGTCTATTAGCAGGCCAAGATATGGAGCATTTTGAAAATGTACCACTGGAATGACTGGCTCGATTATCGAGCCAGTCATTCCAGTGGTAAATTTTCAAAAATACTCATGATGGCCTGCAAATCGACATTCCTCAAAGCCACTGCAGAGGCAGGTTTTCGCTGGTTTGACCATTAAAGGGCTAATAAAGTTTCAAATACATTGCTTAATTGCATTTAGCAAATGAAGAAAATAGTCTTTAAAACAGGTGGTCTCTCAACCCTTTCACCCATAAATCCCGGAAAAAGTATATTCTTTATGATATAAAACCTATTTTGTTGAATATTTTGAAATTAATTTGATGCGAAGCCGTTGTGCCTTAGGAAACATTGGCTTTCCGTTAAACTAATTTAAGAAGGGTTAATACAGATGGTCTTTATAGCAGGTTCAACTGAGTATATTCCAAACCATCCTTTTAACACGTGTACATCTTGCTGAATGGCCAAGTTCGCGATGCTGCAGTTTGTTTTTAAAATAATTTGACATAGTCATAATCAAATACATTTCAAAATATTTTAACAGTATAGGTATCAGAGTACACAATACATATCTTAAATATTTAGGCAGCAGTTGCAGGGAAAAGGTTAACCTGTTAATTTAGTTTTTATCTATTATGGTAATAAAAGCTGTCATATGTCAATGGATGGTGGAAATAAAACTCCAATTGCACATTTAACCATTGAATTTAAGAAAAGTTCAATTTTCTCATAAAAAATGTCTATTTGCAGACCAAGACCATTTTTGAAAATTTACCACTGGAATGACTGGCTCGTTAAAAAGAGTCCCATCATTCCAATGGTAAAATTTTTAAAATAGGCTTCATTTGGTCTGCAAATGGACATTTCTCAAGACCACTGCCGAAGCCGTTTTTGGCTGATATGATGGCTAAAGGGTTAACCGTTTTCCTAACCTAGCAAAATAGGTAAGATATTGTGTCCTCTGATATCGATAGCCAGGTGAGCTAATAATAATAAATTGATAAGAAGCGAATCTTATTAACGCATTTAACTGGAAATAATGCGCTAAGCTGTTGCTTAACAGCTGTTGTGTAAGCTGTTTCTGTCAACTGTATAACAGCAACAGCACTGTCTATGACAGCAATGGTCTTCAGCAATGGTGTTTACAAACTGTACACCAGCCTTTCTAATATTGGCTTTGTAACAATTAATCTCTAGACATTGGTGTGACAAGGGTTGAATAGTCATGCTGAAAACTGTTGCTGCACTTGACAGTAACAGACATCATCAGCATAACCATTTTCAAAATGTCCATCACCATGCTACATGCTATCCAACAAAACTTGTGAATAACGCAATACTCAACTAAATTCATTGCTAGAATTAATTGGCTTTAACCCTTTAACCCTCAAATTTATTCAAGACAATTTAAATTTTCTCAAAGAAAATGTCCACTTGCAGACCAAGAGGACTATTTTTGAAAATTTATCACTGGAATGACTGGCTCGGTTATCGAGCCAGTCATTCCAGTGGTAAATTTCCAAAAACCGTCTTCTTTTAGTCGGCAAATGGACATTTCTCACGACCACTGCAGAAGCCGTTTTTGGCTGATACGAGTGTTAAAGGGTTAATGATGAATTAATTAAATAAATCTTTTAGAATCAGTATGTGAATATGGTACACTTCATCAGCTCACTACCTCACAGGGTATTAATTTCATTTCAATCCTGAGAATTAGAGTTGTGGTTTTAAATTACAAGAAAACCACAGATTTCATCTTGAGAATGGCTCTCCAAGTGTGATGCCAGCAATCGAAAAGAAAAAGAAGAATCACAAGATTAAATGTTTTCCTATGCTGGCTAAATATCTAAGATATGTATTGTGTATGCTGACATATATGACTTTGAATATTTTGATATTTATTTGACAGAAAGTTGTTGCATTCTAAGTCAGCAATGACTTTCAGTAAAATTATTATTTTGAACTAGTGAACAACTGCTGCTAAGTGAGTTTGGTCACTCTGTCAAATGATTACAAGGGTTTTAGAATGCAGTTAAACATGCTATAAAGACCACCTGTACTAAATGCCAATTTTATTACATGCCGCCAAGCCGTTTATCTGATAGATTCAGAAATGGCATGGTTGAAATCAGCATACTCATAACCCTGTACTAAACACATTTTTGCTTCAAAATCCATCAAATAAAAAAATCCAATATGGCCGTCAAACATGCTGTATTTTGATTGGCCCACTGCGGCCATGTTTTTTTAACGGATCAACTTCCCTTGAATAAACTTTAATGGCCCTTAATCCCTAATTAGATCTGCCAAATTTCGATCCCTTCAGCGGTTCTGGAGCTGTTTTGGCTAAAACTAGGTCAACCAAAATGGCCGCCGAACCATTTGACCAATCAAGTTCCCTTGAACAAACTTGGTTCAGCTCTTGCCCTAGATCATATTTCATGGGGTTTGTTTCAATCCTCCAAGCGGTTTCGGAGATTTTTAGACGTTTCCAAAAAAAATCGGCCAAAAATCAAGATGGCCACCGGCCAATTGGCTTCGTTTGAACAAATTTGAATCTCTACAACCTAAGGATGCTTCCTGCCATATATAATTGAAATCGTCCCATAAGCTCTCGAAAAGTAGATATTTTAAATTTCCCATTGCTTTAGTATGGGAGCTTTTGGCGGGAAAATGATCCAAGATGGCCACCAGACCGTTTATCCGACAGCTTTGAAAATTGCAAATTTGTGATCAGAATACCCAAAAAAAACTATATAAAACCAATTTCAGCCTCAAAATCCATCAAATAAAAAAATCAAATATGGCCGCCAAACATGCTGTATTTTGATTGGCCGACTGCACCATGTTTTTTGACGGATTAACTTCCCTTGAACAAACTTTAATGGCCTTTAGTCCCTAATCATATCTGCCAAATTTCGGCATGATCCCTTCAGCGGTTCTGGAGAAGTCGTTTTCGCTAAAACTAGGTCAACCAAAATGGCCGCTGAACCATTTGGCCAATCAAGTTCCATTGAACAAACTTGGTTCAGCTCTCGCCCTAGATCATATTTCATGGGATTTGCTTCGATCCACCAAGCGGTTTCGGAGAAGAAGATTTTTAAAGACATTTCCTAAAATCGGCCGAAATCCAAATTGGCCACCGGCCAAATTGGCCGATCGGCTTTGTTTGAACAAACTTGGATCCCTATGCCCTAAGGATACTTCCTGCCAAAGATAACTTATATCGGCCTAGTGGTTCTTGAGAAGTCGTTTCAAGGAAAAAGTTGACGGACGGACGGACAGACGGACGGACGCACGCCGGACTGATGACGGACGGTCGCCATGGCATAAGCTCACTTGGCCATTCTGGCCAGGTGAGCTAACAATGCTGTTTCTAGGACAAAATAACTTTGATCACAATTTAACCCTTTAATGGTATATTTTTGACAAGAAAATTTAAATATCTGCCTATTGAATGTCCATTTGCAGGCCAAGAGAATACAATTTTAGAAAATGTATCACTGGAAAGACTGGCTCCGAGCCAGTCATTCCAGTGCTAAATTTTCAAAAACTGTATTCTCTTGGCCTGTAAATGGACATTCCACAAGCCCATAGCAGAGGTCAGTATGACCATTAAAGGGTTAATACTTACTATTAATTCATCCAATGCAGCTGAGTAGCCTAATATCCCTTATGCCAGTAGATGTCAGTCTGGTTATATCTAAGTAAGGTCTGTTTGCTGTGCATAGATTTATCAATAGCTTATACTATCAATGGACTGGGGTTCATTTATAGTCCATTTGGCATGGAACACATAATGGGAACGTAAGTTCATTTCAAATCCTACAAAGGTGACTATATACTTAACATAATTATATACAGTGTATATATATTATATCCACCATAGAGTAAACACTGTAGGGTTCTATAGTCTACCCTCAAATCACTGACCTCCATTAACTTGACTGTAATCATAGATCATTGCCTGGTCGAGGTCCGTGGGCGAATTTTCACTTTCAACCAAAGATGGTGAATGTACTAATTTTAAATAATCCCGATAGTTCGGGTTTGTCAAGGGAAGTAAATCCTCATAGTCATTGTACGCGTCCGTATTCGAGTCACCATTCCTCATCGTCACTGCAGTAACTGATGACGACATTAGTTACACCTGTACTAGATTGAGTGTCGGTAATCCAGGTACACTATATGTATATCCTCGGTCGTATTGTTGGGATTTTTTTAAATTTTACTTTTCAATACATGTGATTCATTCACTTTATGAAAGTCAGTCATGCAACTGATGAGTTATACAATCACTTTTAACCATTTGCATGTGACTATTAAATTTGTTCAAGAAAATTTAAATTTTCAACTTAACCAGCAAATGATGATTTGCCAAAAAAGAGAAAACTATTTTTGAAAATGTACCACTGGAATGACTTGGTCGATTATCGAGCCAGTCAGTCCAGTGGTAAATCTCAAAAATAGTGTTCTCTTGTTCTGCAAATGGACATTTCTCAAGACCCTGGCCGAAGCAATTTTTGGACAGCTTTGAATGCCACAGGGTTAATCGTCTAACCCAGATGCTACAGATTTTTCATCAAGCTATGGATAAATAACTAGTATATTGAGTATTCTGCAACTACTTTCATTGGAAGATGCTGACAGCAACATCTTTCAGTCAAATTGGTCACTGCACACTCAGGTAGATTTAACCTGTTAAATGTTGGTCAAGCCAGCCAAAATCTGACTCTGCAGTCGTCCTGATGAGTGGCCATTTGCTGGTTAGAAGAAAATTTACCACTTGAATGACTGGCTCGATAACAGAGCTAGTCGTTCAAGTGGTGAATTTTTAAAATTAGTCTTTTCCTAGTCTGCAAATGGACATTTCTATTCAGAAGATTGAAATTTACTTGAACAAATTTGAATACTAATAGGTTCAAATGACTGAACCATTTAATGCTCATATCGTCCAAAACCGGCCTCTCTTATGGTCTTATGAAGTGTCCATTTACAGGCCAAGAGAATATAATTTTTTGAACATTTATCATTGGAATGACTGGCTCGATAACAGAGCCAGTAATTCCAGTGATAAATTTTCAAAAAATCTATTCTCTTGGCTTGTAAATGGACATTCAATGGACACATATTAAAAAATGTTGACCAAAATTGACCATTAAAGGGTTAATGAATGCAACAATACATGATGCTCATTGATTTAACACATTTCATCACGTATATACCATTGAAATTCATCAAAATCTTCATAATTATCTCCCAGGAAGCAGAAGGAAAAGGGTTACAGACATACATATATATAAACGAGGAATGCTGCTTCCTGTAAAATAAAACCTTTCACTACTAAATCCCATCAAAACTTATTTATTACCAACGCAAGTTCGCAAAATAAGTAATACCGGTTGCTAAAATTAAGTTAATAGTTACACTGAACGTATAAAAATTATTTCAACCAAATTAATTTTTGGTCGGTTTGACCAGTAAGGAATTAATATGGGTTTAATCTGGTAGTTAACCATTTAACTCATATCAGCCAAAAACAGCTTCTGAAGTGGTCTTGAGAAATGTGCATTTGCAGACCAAGAGAAGACTATTTTTGAAAATTTACCAATGGAATGACTGGCTCGATAACCGAGCCAGTCATTCCAGTGATAAATTTTCAAAAGTAGTCTTCTCTTGGTCTGCAAATGGACATTTTCTATGAGAAAATTGAAATTTCCTTGAACAAATTCGATGGTTAAAGGGTTAGTATAAGCATAAACACTAAGCAAACATAGACAGGTGTTATTTACACCCATATACATGCACTTGTCCTATGAATCATATATTTATAAAAGGATGTTAATTCAGAATAATACACAAAGAACGTTCCAAAAAACGCATATATCCTTGCTTTCAATGTCAATTCCGTCTCGTCAATCCTTTATAGTATTATATTTGTAAAAGAAAAATTAACACTTAGCTTGGAAAGCATTAAGTGTAAATTTAACCTAAATTCTGTTAAACTCATATTTAAACACACCTATAAGTGGCTAAACTACCTAAATAGTGACAGATCTTACTCAGTGACGAAGACGACGCATTATTTTAGAATTTATACTGGCGGTACAAAGTACACGATAATATTAATTCGGTCTAGATATTGAATTAAGTGCTATCTCAATTTCCGCATGACCAGTATAACACACCATACCCTAAGCCCACGTACAGGTATATATCCGTCTGCATGTCCGCTTGAGTGGATATTTAGAATATATACAAGCCATAAATATGGGAATATAAATCCAGACAATGAAACTTGCATATTCAACGAGGTTGAACCTCTATTGTATTCTTATTATATAGTGTGTAAGAAAATAAAAATAGAGACTGTTTTATACAAATATCAGTAACTATGGAAACAATAGTTGGCTCAATGCCAAGATTATAGAACTGCGTATATGTAACTCTAGCAGAGCCAATCATTCAAGTGGTAAATTCTCAACATAAGGTAATGAAGGCTGATAGCATCTTGGTAGATGCGGATGAAGCATGAAAAGTAGGCCCCAATGAACTACTTTTGATTCGCTACATGCTGTCAGCCAATAATGCATGCATACATTAATTAACTTTAATTACTGTATAAGTCTTGAAATGCCATACATAATAAGCTTTTGAGACTGACTGACTGACTGACCGACAAACTATCTGAAGGATGAGTGGTTTATTGAGTTGTTACCTGCAGCTGACTAAGCAAGATTTTCTCGGCCAATCTTGACCGATGTTAACCCTTTAACACTCATTTCATCCAAAAATGGCTTCTGCTGTGCTCTTGGCAAATGTCCATTTGCAGACCAAGAAGACGATTTTTGAAAATTTACAACTGGAATGACTGGCTCAACAACCAAGGCAGTCGTCATTCCATTGGTAAATTTTCAAAAATAGTCTTCTTTTTCTATGAAAAAACTGAAATTTTCTTGAATAAATATTGATGATTAAAGGGTAAAGTGTTAACTTGATTCATTGAAACTCCAAAGTTTCACCCATACAGATGAGATACACCATGCTTTTTAAGGTGAGGAGAAATACCTGTCCTTTGCTGAATATCTTGAAATTAATCATACTTTCTGTAACTTGCTTCTTATTGAGAAGCCTGGCGACCATGACACTGTGCACCAAAACAAGATGCCACGCCTGTATCGCTCACCTGCAATTATTGACTATTGACATAGCCGAACAAAACGAGTTGACCACTGGAAAAAAACAATATAATTTCTGTGGATAAGGTTTAGCCATGTTTTATTAAAATTGGTCCAGCGGTTACTAAGCAGTCATTTTATGATTTTCTTAGAAACTGGCAGAAAATACAAGATGTCTGCCAAAAACGCTAAATTTTGATTGATTCATGGCAGACTTGTTCACATGTATTTGACATATCAACTTTCCATGGACAAACTTTAATGTTTGGGAAAATGATCCAAGATGGCGCCCAACCTGTTTATCCAACAACTTTACAAATGGCGAATTTGATATCAGAATACCCAAAAACCTATATAACAGCAAAATCCATCAAATAAGAAAATCCAATATTGCCGCCAAAACCGCTATATTTTGATTGGTCCACGGCAGCCTCGTTTTTTGACGGATCAACTTCCCTTGAAGAAACATGTATGGCCTTAGTTCCTAATTATATCAGCCAAATTTCAGCCCGCTCCGTTCAGAGGTTCTGGAAGTCGTTTTTGCGAAAAATTTGTCATCCAAAATGGCCGCTGAACCATTTGGCCAATCAAGTTACCTTGAAACAACTTGGTTCATCTCTTACCCTAGATCATATTTCATGGCGGTTTCACAGATTTTTTAAGACATTTCTAAAAATCGGCCAAATCCATAAATAGCTGCCGACCAAATTGGCCGATTGCCTTCGTTTGAACAACCTTGGACCCCTATGCCCTAAGGATACAAAATATAATATATTTATGCAAATATAAATGAAATCGGACTGGTAGTTCTTGAGAAGTCGTTTAAAGAAAAAGTTGATGGACGCAGGACGGCCGCCATGGCGTAAGCTTACTTGGTCATTCCGGCCAACTGAGCTAACAATAATTCTTATAATAACATTCTTCATGTAAACAAGAGGCCCAAGGCCCTTAACACTGACATGGACCATTAGCATTTGATCCAAAGCATTTGAACACACATAATACTTTAAATTCACCAGTAACAAGGCATAAAATCCAAAATTGGAGTTCAGTAGAAATGATATTTAGTGGGAAATTAATGATGGATGCTGACCACACAATCAAATTTTGATTGGCCCATGACAACCACGTTTTATCAACGAACAAATTCTCTTGAACAAACATTAATCACCCTTAGGTATTGATGAAATTAAATGTAATGAGTTTCATCCTGCTCAATACAGCAATTCCTGAGATGTCAGTTTCGACAAGACACTCGCTGGATCAAGCAGTTAATGAGTAAAGCATTTCCCGCCATTTCTCGGAAAATCCAAGATGGTTACCAAAAATAATGAATCAGTCAAATTTTGTATACCAATTATAAAGTGTACAAGCCTAAGGGTCTTCCAGCAAAGTTTGGTTTAAATTGGCCAAGCGGTTAATGAGGCGTAGACTTTTAACAGATTTGCAACAAAATTTTAAAATCCAAGATGGCAACCAGAAAAATTAACCAATTAGAATTCTGTATAAAATCTCTGAAACCTGCCATCCTAGCATTCTTCCTGCCAAGTCTGGCTAAAATTGGCCCAGCAGTTAACCCTTTAACACTCATATCAGCCAAAGATGGCTTCTCCAGTGGTCTTGAGGAATATCAATTTGCAGACCAAGAGAGGACAATTTTTGAACATTTTCAACTGTAATGACTGGCTCGATAACCTTGCCAGTCATTCCAGTGGTACATTTTCAAAAACGTCTTCTGTTGGTCTACAAATGGATATTTTCTATGAGAAAATTGAAATTTTCTTGAACAAATTTGAGTGTTAAAGGGTAAATGAGGAGTAGAATTTTAAACGATTTCCCGCCATTTTTCAGAAAATTCAAGATGGTTGTCGAAATGTCGAAAAAAATTGACCAATCAAAATTCTGTATACAAGTTCTGAAGCATACCACTCTAGGGTCCTTCCAGCCAAATTTGCTTGAAATCGGGCCAGGTGAGTTACCAAGCTAAATAAACATGCTATGTCTAGTGATAATCACTTCAGCATAACAAGTTTATAGTTTATCATCTAGAGACTAGAATAAAGTTTCCGCAATTGTGACACAATGAAGGTGATCTTTGATCATAAAATCAATATATTTGTTCGGACCATGTGCTACATGTAGCCAACTACATA
Source organism: Chaetoderma sp. LZ-2023a (assembly GCA_034401795.1). Classification (NCBI taxonomy): domain Eukaryota; kingdom Metazoa; phylum Mollusca; class Caudofoveata; order Chaetodermatida; family Chaetodermatidae; genus Chaetoderma; species Chaetoderma sp. LZ-2023a. The sequence continues at coordinate 78,952,320 of CM067375.1, forward strand.
TATGGTAAATATCCCTTCTGTAGAACTCCTTACCATCAGGATACCGTAATAGTAAATTGGTCACCATGATCAGGAGCGTTTGACAGACAACAGTAATACATGGCTTGAAATCTTTTGGCATTACGGCAACTTCTCAGGATATCAGTGAAGATCCCAACTACTGAAGGGCATGAAGGCAACATTGGACTTTCTCGGATAATCATGATCAAGAATCACAATATTCCACTCCACAGAAACACTACAGTTAAAGATTGTTCAAAGTTTGTCTACAGAAGGATGACTCTGTACATGTACTTTGGGTACGCATTGTGTATAATGGGCACAAAAGCATTATAGAAGGACACATAAGACAGTTGTTGGCTTACATATCGACTGGCATAATTTTGAATTTGGTAATTGTATAGCATGTATTGCTATGCAAATTATAAATTGCATAGCTGTCAGCAAAATTATATATGCAATTAACGATGGAACTTAAGACAATCAATGATAAATTGCAATCGCATACAAACTTTGCATAGCAGATGAGGGCCGGATTACCCACTAGGCTACATACATGTAGGCTACAACCTAGGGCCTTGTGAATAAAAAATATTCTTCTCTTGGCCTGCAAATGTATATTGGGTATGCAAAGACGTGAATCTCATTGCTCATTTAATACCACTAAGAATTGTCCATTTGCATGCAGGACGAGAGAATGCTATTTTAGTAAATTTAGAAAAATTGTTTTCTCTTGGCCTTCAACGAATTAATTATCTTGAAAAATCTTGACCAATTAATACTTACTAAAATTATGCCAGTTAGGCCTCAGATTGCATCTCAGAACCTCTGGATTAAAAAATCGAACCCTTAGAGGATCCAAGGGGGCTTCGTGCATTAAACAAAAAATACTTTTAAGGGTTTTCTATAGGCTACGTAAAGCAACAAAGAGACAAACTCGATACCATCTGCACTACAGTAATAGTCGTCTTGGTTAATATCCATTTGCAGCCCAAGAGAGTATTTTTGAAAATTTACTACTGGAATGACTGGCTCGGTTACCGAGCCAGCAATTCCAATCGTAAACTTTAAAAAATATTCTTCTCTTGGCCTGCAAATGTATATTGGGTATGCAAAGACGTGAATCTTATTGCTCATTTAATACCACTAAGAACCATTTGCATGCAGGACGAAAGAATGCTATTTTAGTAAATTTAGAAAAATTGTCTTCTCTTGGCCTTCAACGAATTATCTTGAAAAATCTTGACCAATTAATACATACTAAAATAATGCCAGCTAGGCCTCAGATTGCATCTCAGAACCTCTGGATTAAAAAATCGAACCCTTAGGGGATCCAGCCTAGGGCCTCGCTCCAGCTTAAGCCGGCCCTGTAGCAGATATAGCTTTACATAGCAGAATGTATGGCAAATGGCCTAAATATGTAGAGCAAATTGAAATGTGATACCAGATACATGTGAATTATGCCCTGTATCTGGAAAACATGCGTGGCATACAACACAGTAGAGATCCATTTCTATCTAACCCACACCAATTTCTAGATAAGCCCTGCACAGTTTTTAACTTTAAAACGTGAATTCTTAGCACCTCACTTTGAATGGTGAATAGTACTTTGATACTAATTATCCCCACGTTTTAAAAAAATGTTGGGGGATATTGTAATCGCCTCCGTCCATTTGTTGTCCATCCGTCCATCACGCTATCTCCTCCCAAAACATTGGGTGGAATTAAATCAAATTTGGTATGTGGGTTATCCATATGATTCCGCTTTGCAAGATGGTGTGTGTACGTGCGTGCGTGCATGCGTGTGTGGTCGCAGGAGTTAAAATGTAAAATCAGTTGTAACATAACTCCTCTGAAATCGTAGACAGATCCCATATGATTGGGGAGTGCACGATGCCATTTAGATTTGGCTCCGCCCCCAGTGGGTGGGGAGGGGTCTAAAGGTCATATCTTAACCTGAGATAATTGCTTGTAATGCATCTCCTCCGAAACCATTGGACAGAGTTCAACCAAATTTGGTATGTGGGTTACCCATATCAATGTGGAGTACAAGAGCACATTTACATTTGGCCCTGCCCCAGTGGTAGCTAGGGGTCAAAATGTCATACAATTGATTGTAATGCAACTCCTCTCACACTGTTGGATGGAATTCAACCAAATTTAGTATGTCAGTTACCCATATCAATGTGGAGTGCAAATGTACATTTACATTTGGCTCCGGCCCCGGGGGTGGCTTGTGGGGTGTGTCAAAAGTTCAAAGCGGTGAACGTGGGGATTTGAGATGACATGTCATCGACCGATCAATCTAGTTTGTTGCTGCTGCCTATGGTGATGTGAAAGGATTCAACAAAATGTGCATTAAATTGTAAACAAGAGGCCCTGTGACGCTCACCTGGACCATTAGCATTTGAACCATTTGCATTTAAATAATTAGTGAAAAATCCAAGATGGCCACCAAAGAAATGGACCAATCAAAATTCCCACTTGATATGATGATACCTACTACCTTAGGATCTGTCTACCCAAGTTTCCCTCAAATAGGGTCATTAATAAAGGAGTAGCGTTTTAAATGGTTTCGGAAGTTTTCAAAAAATCTAAGCTGGTATGGTGGGGCAGGTTGGCTTGGAGAAACAATTTGCTTAAAATTTGTTGCTGTTTTAGACAGCAACAAATTTCTTCAAATGGTTTCAACAACACTCCTAAAATAAGTTATTAAAGTTTTGTGGTGACACCTACTGGTTCTACCTCAAACATTAAAAGTTGTTGCTGCAATATACAACAACAAAGCTGGCTTCAAAACAGTCCTCGAGTAATTCTTGTCATGTACATATAGTCATTTAATTTTAATTGGAAATATTTGGCAAATTTTAATGTATTTTCCTAACCCTTTGATTATTGAACCTTTTGTACAAAAACACTATGTAAAGAAATCACCTCCAGTCATGCATGTTATTTTGGGCAGTTTGAATGAGAGCATTTAGTGCAGAAATAGCTTTCATGAAAATTTATTCAAAATTTTAGGCAGATTGTTTTAAGTGTCATAAAGGATTAAGCATAGAAACGGTTCACTAATGATATCCATTGTAATAACTCTAAGCTATGGAAATAAGTAGCTCTTGACATATAACAATGCCAGCCATTTTATGTGTTATTTTGAAATATGTTAATTGTAAATATATACAATGTACCTTATGCAGCATTTTGATACATGAAGTAATTTTATTGTATACCCATGCTTCATGAAATATTTTGTATGTGATGAAAGCTGCTGATTTTATTTTATTTCTTTGTATTAATGAAGTTTAAGTATGTTTGGTTAAAATAAATAAATAAATAAATAAATAATGGGAATGAATAAATAAATAATGGACGAATGAAGGAAAGAATGAATGAATGAATGCATGAAGGAATGAAATTTTAGTAGGAATAAGTCCTGTCTTTGTTGACATTATGTGGAGTTTCTATAAATGAACCACTTAGTAGTGAATGTCCAAAGAAATAGCTATGAAATTAAATATAGAAATTACAAGAACTGAATGTTCACGGTGCTGGTAATTTGAAGGTAGTCAAACTGTGAGTTATTGCTGTCATCCACAACAATGGCTCTCAGAATAAACATTTTCAAAATAGGCAGCCCTAGTTAATTACAGCTCAATAATAACGCCTTCAAAATCATACAGGAGGACAACTGTCAGATGTCAGAACCATAGCTGGAGCTCTTGCATAAGTAGCAACTAATGCCTACTATTGTTTGGTGTCAGCTATAGGTTTGGGCATAACAAGGCTAAATCCAGACATCACAAGTCCAGCACTGATTTCAAAATGGGTTTTGATTGGATAGCCTTTCCATACTCTCTAAACACTCAGTAATTAAATTTTGGTAATATTTCCACATTTTCATGTTTTGACAGGTAAGTAAGTCATTATGTTGACAAACTAATGTCTGGATTTAGCTTTGTTATGCCCAGGCCTATAGCGGTTCTGGAGAAGTTATTTTCGCTAAAACTAGGTCAACCAAGATGGCCACCAAACTATTTGACCAATTAAGTTCCCTTGAACAAACTTGGTTGAGCTCCTGCCCTAGATCATATTTCATGAGGTTTCCTTCAATCCCTTAAGTAGTTTCGGAGAAGATTTTTAAAGACGTTTCTAAAGATCGGTTAAAATCCAAGATGGCCGCCGGCCTAATTGCCCGATCAGCTTCATTTGAACAAACTTGGATCCCTATGCCCTAAGGATGCTTCCAGCCAAATATAATTGAAATTGGCCCAGCGGTTCTTGAGAAGAAGTCGTTTAAAGGAAAAGTTGACGGACGAAGATGGACGGATGGACTGACGGATGGATGACGGACGGTCACCACGGCATAAGCTCACTTGGCCTTTCAGGCCAGGTGAGCTAAAAATCAAATGATTTCTCGCCATTTTTTCGAAGAAGTTAACCGATCAAAATTCTGTATAAAAATTCTGAAGCCTAGCCCCATAAATATAAAATAAGTTGAACTCCACCAAGCGGTTAATCAGGAGTAGCATTTTGACCATTTTTGGTGAACTTTTCATAAAATCTATGATTTTCACCCCAAAAAATTCTGTATATATGTTCTGAAGCCTAAACCCATATGATCCTTCCACACACAGTAGGTTGAAATCCAGTAAGCGGTTAATGAGAAGCAATACGTTGACAATTTCTAGTAAAATTTTCATAAAATCTAAGATTTTCACAAAAACAAGAAGCGCAAGGGGCCTGTATCACCTGGACCGTAAGCATTGCAACTAGAATGTTCATTAACAAGTCCAATATGGCCACCAAACACGCTGACACAACATGTTGATTGCTCCACTGCGCCCATGTTTCTGACGTAGATCCTTCCCGTGAAAAAAATTTAATGGCACTTGGTGCCTAATCATATCTCCCAAATTTCAGCCCAATCCGCTCAGTGTTTCTAGTTGTTTTGGCAAAAAATAGGTTATCAAAGATGGCCGCCAAAACATTTGCCCAAACAAGTTCCCTTGAACAAACTTGATGCAGCTCTTGCCCTAGATGATATTTCATGCATTTTGAATTGATCCCCATGCAGTTTTGGAGATTTTTAAAGACATTTCTAAAAATCGACAAGAATCCAAGATGCCGTGAGAATAATACATTTTAAATTTCCCATCGCTTTAGTATGGGAGATTTTGGCAGGTAAATGATCCAAGATGGTCGCTAAACCGTTTATCCAACAGTCTGAAAATTGGCAAATTTGAAATCAAAATGTGCAAAAACATATATAAAACCAATTTTGGCTTCAAAATCCATCAAATAAAAAAATCCAATATGGCCGCCAAACACGCTATATATTGATTGGCCCACGGCGGCCAGGTTTTCTGTTGGATCAACTTCTCTTGAACAAACTTTAATAGCCCTTAGTGCCTAATCATATATCACAAATTTCGGCCTGATCACTTCAGCGGTTCTGGGTAAGAAGTAATTTTTTGCCAAAACAAGGTCATCCAATACGGCCGCGGAATCATTTGGTCAATTAAGTTCCCTTGAACAAACTTGGGTTAGCTCTTACCATAGATCATATTTCATGAGGTCTGAATTGATACCTCAAACGGTTTCAGAGATTTTGACATTTCTAAAAAAAAAAATCGGCCGAAATCACAGATGGCCTCCAGCCAAATTGGTCGATCTGCTTCGTTTGAACAAAATGAAATCTCTATGCCCTAAAATCTTAACCACTAAAGGTATACAAGAATTACGCGAAATTAAATGTCTAGCCTGTCTCCTGTTTGTCACAGTGGCATTGACCTTTGACCTTGTGATCCCGTGTTATCATGCTGTGTCCTAACATTATAGGTGACCTTGTATTCAAGTTTAGTTCCAATAGGATTAACCAATCCTGAAATATAGATGATTTGCTAAATGGAAAAAAATTAAGGTTGAAAAAGTAGAGGTCAAATAGCAACATTAAAATGGCCTTGACCAGGTGACCTCCATGTCACCATCCTGTATCCGCTTGGTATAAGATACCATGTACCAAGTTGTGTTCCATTAGGGTTGACCATGACCTTCGACCTTGTGACATCATTATACGTAACAATGTATCCAAGTTTACTTCCAATAGGATTAACCAATCGTGAAATATAAACTGAAAAGTTTAGCTAAACGCAAAAACTTAACGTTGAGAAAGCACAGTTCTGTATCAAGGTCAAAAGTGGCCGTGACCTTGTGATACCAACATCATCATGCTGCTTCCTAAGATTATAGGTAACCATGTATCCAAGTTTAGTTGCATTAGGCTTAACCAATCATGAAATATAAGCTGAGAAGTTTTGCTAAATGCAAAAACTTAATGTTGAAATAACAGAGTTCTGTATCAAGGTCACAGTGACCGTGACCTTTGACCGTGTGACCCCTACATCATCAAACTGCTTCCTCTCACTATAGGTAACCATGTATCCAAGTTTAGTTGCAATAGGCATACCCAATCCAGACATATAAGCGGAGAAGTTTTGCCAAACGCAGAACCTTAATGTTGACGCCGTCACCGGAAAAGTGATACCTATGTCTCGCTTTCTGCTTCGCAGACGAGACAAAAAACAGTACTAAACATTTACCTAGGACATATTTATTACCTTTGTAACCAGGTTTTTTAATTTTGGTATGAATGGGATAGCAGGGTTTACTTATTTATTGTTGCTAAAACTATCTGACTCAGTTGTTTTTTTTGGAAAAACTTGTATTCAAATTGTACCCAAAAATATTCATAGCTTTTATTTTATTTGTAAGTTTCTGAAATTTCAGGTTCCTAAGTTTCATACCTTTTCACATGATAACTAGTCTTCATACTGAAAATCAATCCTTGTAGGCCTAAGAAAACAACACTATTTCCAACATCTACATGATCCTTTCTTCTACAAATTTTAATCAATTGACATAAGTGCAAGAAAGGGTAATTAATCCCACCCACCCAGTCTAAATGACTGATTTGAAACATAAAATTCATGGTGAAAAGGGTTTTAAGACTCTGGTATGAGTCCTACAAGCTAGTATAATGGAGGTGTTGTTGTAACTTGACCAGCTCTACTTAGCTTGCTTTTAAGGGGGATAATTGCCCATTCTATTACAGATAAGAATTTGATAATTAAGCCAGCTATACAAGACTTGAGACAGTAGGATTCAGTTAGAGAGCAGTACAGTACCATACATTGGTAAGGAATTGTGATGTAACAGCGAGCAAAGGCCAGACTGGAAGCAAAGCTCATTTCATTCTATATATGCATTGACAATGTGTGGATAAAACACAGAAAATCATAGGAATATTTTGAAAACCAGTTGACTGAAGTTGTCGTTGCCTAAGACCACAACATTTTCAGCTACATTCTATTCAAAATATTCTAAAGATTTCATTCCCATCTTCTTTAAAACTAGGCTGATTAAAATTGAGGATGACATTTGTGAAGTGTATGAAAACAAATTTTTTAAATAATTTCAAGGCAATTTATAACTATTTATAGAAGTATTAGCTACATTCTTAATGGGATGTAGTTTGTGTTTTTATACTAAAAATATCATTATATACCATTATTTAGTCATATTTTAACACTGAATCCATAGTACGGTTGGGCGATTTTTCGATATTATCGTCAATATCGCGATATACCGAATACCGATACCGAAATCGTCATAATTTCGAAAAATCGTAAATATCGTCAATACCGAAAGGATGATATTGCACTTTTAACTGTGAGTATAATATAAATAATTACGTTAGAAATGTCATACTCTTACCTCTATTCGGTCCAGTAATAGTCTTTAAGTAATACTCCAGTCTTTGTCTAAGGTAATAAAAACTTAATAAACTCCAAAGTAATCTGTGCTCATTTAATTCATGGTTTGTTTGCGCTAATAAAATGATTTAAAGTACAAAATAATCCTTTGTTGTTCACTTTTCATAATTACACAAATAGACAACGCCATGGTTTTTTTGCCTCATTCTGAGTGTTAGTCGGTGGGGAATACCATTTGCACTGCCCACATTCCAATCTGATGACGTCATTACTACAGGTCAAGCTATTTATCCATTAGTCATTGATCTGCATGGTTAAACATTCTTCTGACCATGAAAGATTTAAACTTTAAAACTTTTGAGGTCGATAGGAAACCACACACACTTAATCCCTTATCAATACCACAGCTTGGAACGGTGGGTGAGGGGGAAGTTAATCTCTTGCTTTACCGTTATACGTTTTTATGTAACTTTATACAATATATTTAGCATTTTTAAACGAATCAGATCAAAATTCATTCCACATATAACATTACGGATTTATTCTAAGTGAGAAACGTCCTTAAAATAAAGAATTTAGGTCTAATTATTTCCAGTCTTCTATCTGCTGTGGCAGTCTTGGCTGCAGAGTTAACTGGGTTAATTTCACACATCCCGGCTACGCCTTGAGATCAATGGATAAACCCGCTACGTAGTGAGCGAATTTGAATAGGTCTACAATGGGGCAAATTAGTATTTAATATTACAGACCAAATAAAATCTGATATAATTGTTTCCAGTCTTCACGCTGGTTCTCGTTCAAAATCATGCAGTGCTATTTTATTAATTTGCATCGTCTATGCTAGCGGCGGGCGTGATAACAGCTGTCGGAATTCTGCAGTGTGAATTCTGATTGGCTCAAGTATGATACGGCGGCCAATCAGATTTCGCTCTGCGGAATTCCTTTCTGCACAATGAAGTTAATGCGTATTCCTTGCTCAATCTTTTGACAGTTGTCGTGAGGTAAAGATAACACAAAATACAACACAAGAACAGAAGAAAATCCTTTATTTTTCTTATTTGTGATGAATACGGTTAGTTGCATTACATTCGTTGCTTTAAACTGTATATTGAAGGGTGTCAAAGTGTGGAATTTCGTGTATTAAATATGCGGAAATGGCAATCATGGCGTCTCAATTTACAGTTTCAATGTAACAAATTTAATACAAATAACTTGCAGACGCCACCAATTTGAAATACATGTTGTTCTATGTTTACACCCTAACTCCACACCCGACGCAAATGACGATAAATCGTGATACCGCGGTATTTTAATGAGATACCGATATCGTCATGCCTTGAGGAATATCGCCCAACCCTAATCCATAGCAACTATATTTCAAGACAACCATGCATACTGTTGATTATTTTGACAAAGATTTCACTGGAAGGTGTTGCTTCTTAAGACAACAACTCAATCCTGTCAAATTAATTAAAATATTCAACAGGAGTATGTCATGCAAAGAGTTACAGAAGATATGAGAAATCTGTATTAAGTTTTAATTTGCAATGCGCATGTACATGTGAATGTAAGAATTTATCAGAAATAGACAGAAGTATTTTGAAAAGTATTTGAAAATACTCACATTGACAATGTATTTATGTACAAATACAAATAGTTTTGCCTAAATACTTTTCAAATACAAATACTTTCAAATACCTGAAATATGTATTTAAATTACTTGACCATAACCCTGGTATTGACCCACTTTAAGATACAAGGATTAGGCCGTTAGCCAGATATTGAAATTAGGGTATACACAAACAATTAGTTTCAGGTGCATGGGCCTCGGAATTATACCTTTTTTTCTAATTTCCTTTTTTCTAATTTCCTTTTTTCTAATTTCCTGGCTAAATGGGTAAAATTTTGATTAATTTTAAGATTAGCCTTTCTTTAATATTTATTAGGATTTTCTACCCATCTAGAAAAATTTTACCAGCCCAAAGGACACGTGGATGCATCTCTGAATCTGGCTAACAACCTGCCAAGGACCATGGCACGAAAATTACATGTTCCTGCATTTCGGGGCAAACACTTTTCACTGCAGGCCCAAAAATAACACTGATTTCTCTTGGGAAAACTGAAATAATTTGTTATTTTCAGGATCTGCATTTAAAATTTAAATACTCATTGTGAGTATTTATTTAGTCTGTTAATACATATTTTCAACAGAATTAAATCTACAGAAACTGGGCAAACCGAAAGTACCGTCAGGAAATCTACTTTAATACAGTACCATCATTTATTGTGGTGTGTAGAGTTTTGTTTATTTGAAGCCAATACCACCATCTATCTAGATAACTTTCACACCTACACAATAGCTTGATTTAATGATTTCATATCAATTCTATAGACTTGCTACATGTATGTCATTGATGACAACAGTTGGCCAATGCAAGCTGTGATATTAACCCTTTAATGGTCAACCAGGCCAAAACTAACATCCGAGGACCGTCGATTTGCAGGACAAGACACTATTTTTGAAACAGTAACTGAGCCAGTCATTCTAGTGGTAAATTTTCAAAAAAACTCTTCTCTTGTCCTGCAAATGGGCATTCGAAAAGCAAATATTTTGAATTACTTGAGAAAATTTGACCATTAAAGGGTTAAACATTCTATGTAGTCATTATCTCTCTAAATCAATGACATCGCTTTCTCACTGCATTCCTATTGATTTGCATAATCATTACAGCCCACTGCATTTCCATGCACCGTATTCAAGTGTGATCTGTAGAAATGTTGCATTATAGCCTCACTATTCAACAGGAAAATAATGATGTAGCTACATAAATGACCATCTTGTTTTGATACATACATGGTTGCCATAATTTTATTGTAGAGGTGACGCGGAAATTTATTCAAACAGATTTCTTTTATTTTGCATGATTACCATTTTCCACGATTTTTCCATGACCTATGGTAAAAAATGCTAGTTTTCCATGACTTTCCAGGCCTGGAATTTTTATTTTCAAATTCCATACCTTTACTGAATACCGGGAATAAAAACATGAAGAGAAACTGATTCATGCTAGATTCAATTTTCCTATCACAACAACAAATTTTAACCACATCTTTACCCGCATCGCTAAACATGCCAGGGTTAATGCGAGGCCATGGAGTGTGGGTTGTTGTTCTTAAGATAGTTTTTAATAACTATGGTTCTACTGCAGGGAACTTCTCCAAACTTGGGTAGAATCTTGCCCATGGGGTCCTTGTCGTGACATTGTTATCACGACACAGCATACATTTAATTCAGAATGTAGAGATTAAATAATATGAAGCAGGCTAAATAACAGCTAGGCCTATATTTAATCATATTTATAACCATGTAAATGAGATAGGAGGTTTCGTTGGCTGTATCGTATTATTTTTCACACCCATAGACATAGAAAGTCATGGTTGTCGATTTTGTATGCATTTAGCACTGTAACATGAGATTTAAGGCCTGGTACTAGCGTTGGGAATTGGTACACTTTTTGTGATCGATAATTGGTTTTATACACTAACCAATGATCAATTAATGATTGATCATAACAGGTTCTCATTTCCTATCCATTTTGTATGCAGTAATTATAGCAAGTTCAAGGATAATTACCCCTTTCAAACCAAGTCGCCGGTATGACTGATTCTTAATAATTTAAAAGATAATCTGTTGAATATTTTGAAACTAATTTGACTGGAAGCTTCCAGTCAAATAAGTTTCAAAATATTCAACATGTTATTGGTATGGTTGCTTTGAAATTGACATACTATTTCAGTGCTGGTAGAATTAATGTCTTAGACTAAGGCGTAATACTATGTAGTTGTAACAATTAAATTTAAATTCTTTTCCAAAAAGTATTCGTTTTCTAGCTTGACCAGTTAAAATATATTAATAGAGTTAATTTATAAACAACCAAAATCGACTTCTGAAATCATGATCGATTGGTTGGTTGAACATGCAAAACCAATCAATCATCGATCAAATCGATTAATTGGAACAACATTACCTGGTTACCAATACTTACCATGCCATTCACACACGGATGGAATGTGCATTCATGTATAAATTACTCGCAGACATGCATTAATTCATGTTTTTGCAACTTATTGATTGATAAATGCGATTTCGATTTAAAATTTCTTTTGCCGGCTGTAGCCTATAAGAAGTTTACATGTATATTACCTGTCCAAACATTGTATTTAAACTACTTATAAATTTATACTTTGAGCATGTCTTAGTTGCCATGACTGCCCTCTGGGATCAGGCTCTCAGACGCTCTTGTATACAAAACACTTTCTCTATTCATTACCACCATTTGCAAAGGGTGGGGCAGTATTGCAGGTTCTTGTCTTACGCATTCACCTCTGTGTTGCGGAGAAGTCTATGCTGAAGCCAATGTAGCCCCCACTTGTCTTACAGTCTCGGTTGATAGTGTATTCTATCGTATTGTCTGCTTCATTTCGAGCAAATGTATTCATCTCACTGGTTTGGACATTCTGAAATGCAGTAGGTACTGTTGCCAGGGATGCTGGAAAAGTGTAACGGAAACTGGTAACTTTGCGTGTGCTTAATTATCAATTATATTATCGTGTGTGTATATTTATTTGTGCATGTTTTTACTTTAAAAAATATACCTAATTTAATATTCAAAAGAAAAAACTCCATGTAAACAAAAATGGAATGAAATATATACAGGACGAATTGTCAACGACCTATATAAAAAGTGACAGGAATTATGATGACAATCTGACAGATACCGGAAATAGATAAGGGAATGAAAAAGGATAAATTTATAGCCCAAAATCACCAATCCCGCACTGGTGGGATAGAACATGACTCTAAATAAAATGTTTTAGCTAAAAATAAGAAAATAGCCTTGAAAAAATGGTAAATAGAAGAGAAAAACCCTGATAATGTCACCGAGACGAAATGAGACTAGGACGAACAGACTGCCGAACTAGGAGTGTTGACGATAAAAACTGACAGCTACTAAAGAACGACGAAATACGGAAAAGAAACTTATATTAAAGAAAATCACAAAATACCATGAGAGCAAATCTAATCTGACTTTTAGGAAATGAATATTTTAAAGCAAAAGGGTGATAAATAGAGGAAAATAGCCTTAAAAGAACAAAATATTCACGATAAATATAGAATGACAAGTAAATTCTCCTAAAGTTATGAAAGTATGTCAACCTGCCACGTAGATGGGAGGAGGTGTACTATACGAAAAGATGAACTGCCCGAATAGAACTGCGCCTCTAACCCGGTACGAAAAAATCACCAAAACATAGCTAAATATAATTGTGCAGTAATCTGACAGATAGGAAATAGTGCAGGAAGAAAAGGTTGTGAACGAATAAAAATTACTGTAAATTAAATTGTGAGAATGCAAGGCGATAACACGCAGAAAAAGGTGAGAAAGAAGACTGAACCACTAAGATATCGCATGAGAAAGTACTGCTGGATAAGATGATATGCACATATGTAATACGGTGAAAAAAGATCCCATAGAAAAATAAATAACTTATCTAGCTAAGAAAAATTAATATTCGAAACAAAAAAGACGATAGCAGGCCCGAACCCCGATCCAAAGAAATGAGCCGAACCCGGGTCCACACGCCACGGTTCCATTAAACCTGGTTCAGAATCTTAGGCCGTTCAGGACCGGGGAAACATGAGAAAGAAATGCCAAAAATAGCGGAAAAGTTTTAAAAGAAATTAACTTACGACCCACTCGGGCCCGAGAGGATAAACCGAACTCTGGCCACATGGGTGCAGGCTGCGGAATGTTGATAGACAAAGAATGGTCCGATGTATCCTGGAATGGTATGACTGGCTTATGAACAGGCGGCGAACGAGGCCAAACCCGAGTTTTTGCACTCTTATTCTTCCCTATTTTTTGTGGCACCTCTGAAACAATGTAAAACAGTGAGTTGTAATTTATTAGATTTAGAAAATAGTCGCTTCCTGGGAACAGACAGCTCCAATGCTTCACAATCAACGTCAAGTGATGAAGCATTGGTAACTGACTGGTCCAGGATAATCTTATTAATCCTACTGTCAACAGATGAGTCAATATTGTGAACTTGTTTCTGGAGACATTCCATAGATAGTACAATTTTTTCAAAGATGGCTGAATCCGCTGTGGCCTCGGGTTTGGCCTTTATTTTAGCCACCGACCGTGAAGGAGGATTCCCATGAATATTAAGAACTCTGGGAAATTTGGTTTAAAGAATGACATTCTGGCAGATTGGGACCATAACTCACATATCAAACAGGTAGATTCTAAAGTACACGATGGACATTACGAACACACGTGTCCGGGGTGTTCCGTTTTTATGAATCTATGGCAACTGCCAGAAGGACATCTGAAAGAGTGATTCTGATTCTTTTCTTTGACCTTCTCCATGGTCCTCTTCGGAGACTTTCGGAGAGGTTGTCATTGTGCTTATTGACCTACTCAGTGGCTCTGGGTATTGGATTAACCCTCTTCTTGCCTCATTCTGAGATATAGCATTCAAGCGAATTACTATGGATCTCATCTACCTGAAGAAGCCTTCAGTCACTCTGTAACCACAATACCCAGCAAACACTGGCTGTAAAAAATTCATCCTACTAAGCTTCCCCTCAGAGAAGGAAAGAGCAATAGTAATGCAAGGAGGTAGGTATATGTAATTAGTAAAACATAAGACCAGACCCTACGGGTCGTCTGGTCGTTATATTACATTCTACCGAGTATTAATTGCCGTATTAATCAGCTATAGGAAGAGTTTATGCCGTCACTCTCATAGCTACTCGAAGCTCCCCTCCTATTTGTGGATTGCACAATTCTCTAACCAGGTACTACTATTAGCCTCTTCACGCTACTCGGGTAACAACCTAAACTCGTCCTATAGCATAATACATCATGTGATTTCTATTTTATGTCAGTTTGAATTAATTTTGATGAAATAAACAATGTCTATTAAAATATACGCAATACTTTGGTGGTCCCAATTAATAATTTCACTCCCGCAACAATGGATATAAGGTATACATTAAACATAGGCGTAAGATGATAAGAATTTCTAGCGTGAAAAATTTAGAATGTGTGCTAATTTTGTATTAATTTTTGTATCCTTTTTTTTCAATTTTTTCTTGAAATATACCTAATAGAAGTCGTCACCCTTTCTCAAAGGTTTAGATTTAAAGAATTTACAGCCCTTGTCCTATTAGAAGCCACGATTACTAATGAGCATTTAACGGGACCAATTTTCGTTCGTCGGAAAAATGTTTTGCAGTCTTTCTGAACTATGACTGCGTGTTATATACCTGTATAAGGCTTTTTTGGCTCATATTTTGTAAAATTTTGACCTGCATGTTATCTATTCTAGCGCGCAACATAGACACAAAATAACGGTGGTTGCACCAGACCAATGACGTTATAAGATTTGTAGCGATGTATCATGGTGCTCCTCGTTGTTGGAGGAAATACAAACAAGTTCATAGTAACGCTGACCTAATAGAGAAATATTATCCACTAGAATATTTTCAAATCACATTTGTCAAGACATAAGCCATAAAAAAGCGGAATTAATGCATGTCTACGAATAAATATGTGAACGCACATTCTATTCCATCCAAGTGTGAAGGACATGGTACCGGGCCTTAAATTTCCTGTTTCCGTGCTAAATACATGCAAAATTGACAACCACGACTTTCTACGGCCATGGGTGGGGTGTCTGGGTGTGAAAAATAATACGAGACTGAACGATACAGCATGGTTGCAATTACATATACATAAATAGGAATACATATATAGCTTTTACCTGGACTGCTTCATGCTATTAAATCTTTTTACATGCTGAAATAAATGTACGCTATTTTTGTGATGACAATATCACACAAATTTTGGACATTGAAAATGTGCAGTAGGTTGCCCTAAAACAACTAGGGGTACATACGCATAATGAAGTACAATATCCCATAATGAGGGCCCATGAAGTTGTCTGGTTCCCTGTCATTTTCTGTTGATCTTTCCTCATTACACAAATGTACATGTTATCTCTATGCGATCACTTCATTCGCAATGGAAGCCATCGCTCACTGCGTTCGCTAATAAAGGACCCATGGGGCACGCAAGACAGCAGCTTCCACTCACTGCTCCCCCTACCCCATCAACTCCCATCATTTGCACAAGATGGGGAAATTTGACAATTAGGTGCTCTGAGAAGCCATTTCCTGCATATTTAGCGATACCCTCGTATGTCTCCTAAATTTGGCTAGAATTCAAACATGTTTAAGCATAAGAATATCTGACTTTGAGAGACTCTCGATTCAATTGACTTGATCTGATCCAGTTTGCAATGACTAAGCTTGAGCCACTGCGTCTACCCTAATTATTACAAACTGAATGAGATCCAGTCTTATGTGATGACTGTGTTAGGCTTTACTCACCTAACAATTAAGTGCATGGATATGATGCACACACGCACACAATTGGGCTATTTTGAGTGAACAACATATAGTCCATCAGCTATGGTCTGATAAATGAGTTTGAGTACTCAATCAGATGGACCGGCCGAAAATGATATTAATGACTTCCTTAGGTTCTACACATCACATTTGAGTATGATGGGCATGGCGAATCGGGAGCATATGGTCCTTTCAGGGCTGGCAAAGGGGTTGGGTGTGTGGTAGTTTGATAGTAACCGCAAATGGGGAACAGTACCTCAACTTTTTGCAATATCTTTGAAACGAAAAATTTCCAGGAAATAAAACTTAAAGAAGCTTTAGTTTATCATACCGAGTTCAGTTTGAGCCGATTTACAAAATTTTAGATGCGATGCATTATGGGTAGATTCAAGATGGCAGACATTTGGGGTCATCTAAAAGTCACATATTTAACATTTCTCTTCTAGATTTTCAGAAACCATTGAACCGATTTAGCTCACATTTTAGCATAAGGAACAGCTAAGTATCCAAAACATTGGACGTGATAAGGAGAAAAACACACAAAAATCACAAAAACTGAAATATTTAAATCGTATTCAATCGGGTTTTTTCTATATTATATGGGCCTGGGTAATTTTAGAAAATCTTATTATAAGTAAATTGAAAATGCATTTTCTCTAACATCGAAGTATACCTAGTATAAACTTGTCATCTGCTATGATATCTGTATGATATACAGTTGTATAAATATATGCTTGTTCTAGTGATTGAGTATATATGACATTCCTTATAACCAATACTCTAAATAAATTACTGTAAAACAAATAAACAAAATATATGATTGCTTGAATAATCCCAACATCTTATTTTTACAACATATTTTGTTCAAATACACTAAGAATCCACAAAGTTGGACTAGCTAAGAAAAATGCATCGTTCTATCACACGGTCTCGCCCTCCCACTAACGCACCAGTGTCAAGTCCCGTGCTTGCAGGCTTTTGATGTCTGGGCTAGGTTCGCGAAGCTTCATAAATGAGGTCAGTCAACCACTGCCTAATAAAATTGCTCACTTATTATCATCCTACTAATATACTGTCAATCACATAGATTGACATTTGTGTCTCGCAAGCTCTCCATCGATGTTGGCACGAAGGTACGCCTCTATTTTTAGATTTATAGCGAGATTGATGTAGGCAGAAATTTGATTGGCTACCTGAAACCTGGCAGCGAACATTGCGAGAAATCGCGGGTTTGCAAGTAGGGCCTCAATCAGCGAAACGATGTGAGTGGGCGTATGTTAGTATGATGAGAAAAATGTGGTCTGTCTTATTATGTGACTATCACACATGCATCACATAAGAATGAAAGTATAGGCACACTGTTTTAAGTCTGTAGTTTTAGTGTTCCATAATATTAAACAATGGCTGATAGTGAGTTAGGGAACTCTAGGTTGAGAGGTATTTGCATTATTTGCGCTGAAGAGGATTACATGCAAAATCTCAGTGAATTGAAGGATGAGCGTTCTTGGACATCACTACACAATGCAGCGCAGATGAGGCATTTAAAGCCTATTTCAAAGTCAATATCTATTTTCATATTAACCCTCTCTTGGCCATGGCTATGTTACAGTCAGAGGGTGGGAATATCAAGATTCAAAATTATTTATTTCGTGGGGGGGGGGGGGGCGGCGGCCTGGGGTCAGTTACATTTAACTAGTCACAGTTACATTGCACTATGTCAGTTACATTTGTTGAGCAATGTAACTAGTTACATTTCAGTTACTTTGCATAATGTAACTAAAGTTACATGAGTTACTTTGACTGATAGTTATTATGAAGGACTATGTGAACATCAATGTCATCATAAAACCTGTAATGTAGTCAACCAAATTGAGATATACAGTAGAAACAAAATACCACTAATACTAATACCTGATATAATACACTGAAAGAACTGAATCCCTTTCAGATATAATATATAAAACTTGCTGAAAATTCTTCAATAAATTTGACTGAATTTTGTTGCTGCCATATGCAATAACAATTTTCAATCAACTTGTTTTCAAAACAAGAGGCCCAATGGGCCTGTATCGCTCACCTGGAACATTGGCATTTCAACTAATCTTACTTAAGTTTTACATCCATCGGTGTCACTTCCAATGACTTTCAGTCAAATGGTTTAGTTTTCGAGATACTGACAACAATCTCTGGACTGTTTTTTGCATTAGTGATTTTAAACAATGTTTAAGTAAAAATAGATGATATCAGTGCTAACTACAGCTGGTTTCTTAACTGTCTCACTGCTGCAAGCCAGTGCAGCCAATAATTTCAATTTTCAAAAGCTCCTCACTTGTTGAATATTTTGAAAACAATTCGACTGAAAGTTGTTGGCGGCTTAGCCACCAAAAATTTCAGTCCAATTGTTTTCAATATATTTATCAGGTTCAGAGATATAACCTTTGGAATATGTCGTCTGCAAAAACTCAGTCAGACAGCTATTAGAGGTTTAAATACAATTGAAGAAAATGGTCTCTAAAGGCAGGTAGGTGGTCTTTATAGCAGGTTATTCTCCACCACCACACAATCCATTTAACACATGCGCATCTGGCTGAATCACCAAGTTAGCAGCAGAGGTAGGGTGAGCTGGAGTCAGTTTTAAAAAATAATTTGACTGAAATCATTGCTGCCTTGGGCAGCAACAACTTTCACTGCAGCCTAACGCAGCAACAACCCTCAATCAAATACATTTCAAAATATTTTTAAGAGCATAGATGTCAGAGCACATAATACATATCTTATATATTTCAGCAGTACTGGAAAGGTTAATCCGTTAATTTGAATTTAATATCTAGTTTGGCAATAAAATCTGACATAGTGATAAATCAATGGACGGTGGAAACAATCCTATATTTGCGAAAGTGAGACTGCAAATATTTAAGGAGTGGTAACTCTGGCATTTGACGTCCTATCACTTCCATTTTCACAACACAGATATTAGATGCCGACATAAACATTGTGACCAAGTTTGGTGTCAATCCGTCAAGAAATAACACAATGAGCCGCCATTGTTGGTGAGACAGACAGACAGATGGATTGAAGGAAATGTCAATTTCCCTTTCTCCGAGATCTAACAATACTCACCATTCTGTTACTTCTGATATA
Organism: Chaetoderma sp. LZ-2023a; assembly: GCA_034401795.1. NCBI lineage: Eukaryota > Metazoa > Mollusca > Caudofoveata > Chaetodermatida > Chaetodermatidae > Chaetoderma > Chaetoderma sp. LZ-2023a. Next base: position 78,971,712 of record CM067375.1, read on the forward strand.
CAGCTGGCCTTGACAGCGGCTCTAGGATTATAGACTTAGAAAGCTTTACTGACTCCTGGGAACCGGGTACTCGGCTCCCAACTGCAGAGTACCCGTTTACCATAGAGCTCATATTGTTTGCATAGCCACCAAACAAGAGAAAACTATGGCTTGCCTCCGTGGGGCTGGGAGGCTGGGTCCGTAACAGAATGGTGAGTATTGTTAGATCTCGGAGAAAGGAAAATTGACATTTCCTTCATTCTCCTTCGATCAATACTCACCATTCTGTTACTTCTGATATACACCAGATTTGATCAGTAACCTGGTGGGAAGGGGCAAGCCATAAATGCTAATTTTGCCCCATGGAGAAAGATTTTAGACTTCAAACTTGACTAACGGAGACCTAAAAGGACCGTCAAGTTCACGGAACCGAATCACATTCGCGTCACGCCCCCCCCCCCCCCTTTTTCCTCCTAAGAAAAGGGAGAGAACTAACGAACATGTATCTCGCCTGAAAACACCAATATGCCAAGAGGGTTAACTACTCCCTGCATATTCCATGTATTAGCCTGGGAATGAGTATGAATATATAAGATGAATGAACATGATCCATATACATAATACAAAAAACTCTCACTATTGAATTACCTTATGATAATTGGACTTCAGACGTACCGCCTCCAACCATTCACCGGTTCGGCCATCAGTGACACAATCTGGTTGACATCCTCTCGCCTGACCATGCCTGCTTTAGGTTCTTTTCTTACCAAAGTGAAAAAAGGGTGAAGAGCAGTGTGGTCACTAACTATCGTTTCAAAACAGCTAAAGCGAGTGGATTGGCTGAGTCTGACACATCCCTCATGTAGTAATCTGTGAATGAGTACTCACAGTGCCATTGTGCAACAGCCATGATGTCCTCTAACGGAACACCATTGTAAAGGGCGGTCGAGGCGGCTATTCCTCTGACATCGTGTGCCCTTACACCTTGCACCTGGTGCCCAGTCGCCATCTCGTGAGTAGTCTGAATGCATTCGACCACCCAACGAGAGATAGACCTTCTCCAGAAACAATAAATCGGTTCCTCTCTGCCGAAAGCGCATGGATCTCACTGCGCCTTCTAGCTGAGGAAGCTGCCAATAGAAAGACCGCCTTTAGAGTCAAATGCTTTAGACTAGCCGAACGCAACGGTTCGAAAGGGTGCTTGGCCAGTACATTAAGCACTAAAGATAGACTCCAGGCTGGAATGACTACCGGTTGTCTCGGGCAGAGATTGCTCATTCCCTTCAACATCACATTTAACTGGGCCACCTCTGGACTATCCCTGTTGGCTAGACAAGGGATAACTGATGCCAAAGCTGACTTGTATCCAGCAACTGTGACGGGAGCTAGTCCTGAAAAGAACAGCTCACAGAGAAAGTCTGCTATTTGAACATTTCGGCACGCTCGTGTAGGAAGCGTCCCTTGGCCTGGGAGATTATGTTCGGAATCTCGGGCAACTGCACAGGATTTTCCACCAGCAGATCTAGAAGATCCGTGAACCACGCCCTGCTCGGCCAATACGGCGCTATTAGCAGGACCAGACACAGTTCCTCCCTGACCTTCACCAATACCTTCGGTAGAAGAATGGTGGGTGGGTACGCGTAAGTGTGCATCCCTCTCCAGCTTATCGCCAGAGCGTCTGTATCGACGGCGAGACATATGTCATGATTTGAGCATTTTCCTTTGTGGCGAACAAGTCCACGTTGGGTTTGCCCCAATGCTCGAAGATCCGTCGCAGAACCGGAGGGTTGAGGGACCATTCTGTTGGCAGAATTCTCTGTCTGCGAGACAAAGCATCCGCCAGAATCTTCAGAATATGAGCTGCTTTCAAAACAACCGAGTAATTCCTGCACCATTGAATCAAGTGCCACACTCTGATACACAGAGTGGGCGACCTGGTCCCGCCTTGGCGATTTATATATGATATTACTGTCGAATTGTCCGACCGTATCAATATCACCTTGCCCCTGATCATCGGAAGGAACTCTTCCAACGCCAGTTCCACTGCCATCATTTCCAACAGATTGATATGCAGCTGACTCTCCGGGAGAGTCCTTGTGCCCGAGACCTGGTATTCTCCCAGGCAGGCACCCCACCCTTCCAGCGATGCATCCGTGTAGACGGACAGCTGGGATTGAGTATGGGTCTCCATCCCCCTGTGCTCTTGGGGACAAGGAACATGTTTGAATAGAAGCCTGGAGTGTTTCGGTTTGCTGGTTTTATTGCTCCCTTCAGAAGCAAACCCGACACTTCCTTTTGAACGGCTTCTAACTTGTCTGGCTCCCTTGGTACGGGTATCCAGACAGATGCCAAAGACAGATTTTGTGGTGGAAAGTCCCACCACTCCGGCATGTAACCCTGGGATAACCATCCCAGGACCAGACTGTCTGACGTCACACCTCGCCAGGCCTCGACGAAACGCATGAGCCTTCCACCCACCATAGACGCCTCGACGTCTAACGGGGTTGTCCGGCTCGCAGTCCGCCCCCCCCCCCCCCCCCCCTGTTTCTTAACGAGAGAGAGAGAACCATTTTGTTCTAGGCACGACGGGTATAACTGGCACCGCTGTTCCTGTCGCACAGGCGCGGTCCAGGCGGATATGAAGGGAGCTTTCGTACCCTCAGGTATGCTTCGGCCCCTTCTGTCCGCCCTTTGAGGCCTTACCCCTACCCTTCCCCTTCCCGCCTCTAGGGCGGTCAGGAGCACCATTGGGGAGGGTAGGCGCCTCTATAACCTTCCTGGATTTCTTCGCCGGCGGCGGCTCCGAAAACCCAGCTGAAGCAGAAGTCGCAACAGGCCTAGCTTTCGCCATGCCCTTATGCTTCTTCTGCTTCTTTGAAGGTTGTCCCGTTAGCGTTTTCCCCACAGCCCCTAGTGCGTGCGCTTGCCGCACTAGCTCTAGCTGTAGGTTTACCGTTAACCGATTCTGCGCGATACTGGCGGTATCCTCTAAGATGGCCCGCGCTTGGCCACCGAAGATGCTAGGCCCTGTCAGGGGCGTCCCAATAAGACGCTCCCTGACTGCCGTAGCCGGACGCATATGGTCAATGGCCATTTGCCTCCTGGATTTCGTCACTCGCGCTTGCACCCTTGCCAATGCGTCCATAGACAGCACCAGACCGTCATTGACACATGAAAGCGCCACAGCTGGCACAGGGTGGCCTGCCCCCGCTTCAGCCCACACCAACTGAAGGAGACGATAAGAGTGGTTGACAGCGCTCATAGCTGCCCTCACACCCTCATTGTATAGGGACAGGACTTCTTCCTGGTGTACCTGAGACTTGTCCACAAGTGCCGGACCGGGGCCACCCGCCACGCCACTCTGGACGCCCAGTACCCATCGGTCATCCTCAGTGACCGACGGGACTACACCATATCTGTCGTATTCCCCCCGCGGAATACGACATCTTGCCCGCACCTCCCTGGAGGCCGCAGGGAGCTGACCCTTGGTCATAAGTTGTTTGCTATAAATAGCATCCAACAAATCTATGAACCGTGGATCCAGTCCCACTGACTGGATCCGGGCCGCGGGCAAAATCCAGCCAAGTCCTTCTGGGAAAGGAACTTAACCATCATCTCAACGGACCACACTGCACAAACATTACACCTATGATCAATATTACAAAGGGAACACCTAAAACAGACATGGTCCTTGAACACGACACGGACAAACTTATGGCATTCGTCACAAGATGGCGGGGCTGGCTTGGCCTATAAAATAAGCACAAACCTACAATAAACAAGCGGAACGAGACCCTTTCGCCATGCCCTTATGCTTCTTCTGCTTCTTTGAAGGTTGTCCCGTTAGCGTTTTCCCCACAGCCCCTAGTGCGTGCGCTTGCCGCACTAGCTCTAGCTGTAGGTTTACCGTTAACCGATTCTGCGCGATACTGGCGGTATCCTCTAAGATGGCCCGCGCTTGGCCACCGAAGATGCTAGGCCCTGTCAGGGGCGTCCCAATAAGACGCTCCCTGACTGCCGTAGCCGGACGCATATGGTCAATGGCCATTTGCCTCCTGGATTTCGTCACTCGCGCTTGCACCCTTGCCAATGCGTCCATAGACAGCACCAGACCGTCATTGACACATGAAAGCGCCACAGCTGGCACAGGGTGGCCTGCCCCCGCTTCAGCCCACACCAACTGAAGGAGACGATAAGAGTGGTTGACAGCGCTCATAGCTGCCCTCACACCCTCATTGTATAGGGACAGGACTTCTTCCTGGTGTACCTGAGACTTGTCCACAAGTGCCGGACCGGGGCCACCCGCCACGCCACTCTGGACGCCCAGTACCCATCGGTCATCCTCAGTGACCGACGGGACTACACCATATCTGTCGTATTCCCCCCGCGGAATACGACATCTTGCCCGCACCTCCCTGGAGGCCGCAGGGAGCTGACCCTTGGTCATAAGTTGTTTGCTATAAATAGCATCCAACAAATCTATGAACCGTGGATCCAGTCCCACTGACTGGATCCGGGCCGCGGGCAAAATCCCCGTCCTGATCGACGCACGGGGCGCATCTTCATCGGCCGTGGCCGAAACCACAGACGGGTCAACCCTGGCTAGCCACGCCAGAGCATCTGACCAATCTACCTCCGACGAAGACACACCCGCAAACACGTCACCCGTTGACGTGCTCACGGGCCTGCCAGCCACAGCCTCCCGGCAAGGTGCCACGGCTGACACGCCAGGCACTCCGGTACCACACGGTTCCGCCGCCACCCCATGAAACACTCCGGTCAATGGGGTAGGTCCGTACGGTTTTCCGTACGGACCCGTAGCAGTCGCGGAACCATAGCTGGACACGGGCGCCAACGGCACCCCACGTCCGACTGCCGGACCAGGCGAGATAGGTGAGTACCACGCCCGGCCCACCCGTTCCCGTAACGGCTGGTGCCAAACCAAGCCGCACGGAACCGGTGCACGGTACCAGATTGGCCTCAGCCACAGGCGGAGCCGCTGACCTGGCTTGCGCCAAACCAGACAAATGGAGGCCGGTTCCGTCCAGGACGGAATCAACCTCCATATTCTCCACCTGCGGCTTCACGGGCCGCAGCAACCTCTCCTCCTCGTCTTCAGACTCCGAAGACTCGTCACTAGACGAGTCAACCGTGGAACAGTCCTGGCGGACGGCTCCCACACCTGACGGACCGGCCACCGCTACTGGACCACCCGGAGGTGGCCGCAGAGAAACAGAACTCGTCTGGCCGGAGCCAGACGGGACTGCCAGGGGGCCGTACGAGACGGCCCCCCTCGGTAACCAGTCCAGAACCCTGTCCGAAGACAGGATCCGTACCAGGCATGGGGAGAAACTGCCCCCCAACCTTTGGTAGCAGGGATGACACCAGCGTGGGCAGAACGCTATGCAGAAAACCCTGCATAGCCGGACCAAACCACGCCGGCGGTGCCATCTCCGCCACCTCCAGCTGGGGACGTGGAGGACCCCCACCGGCCGAACCGGGCCCTCCACGATTTACTCTCGGACCGCCTGACCCCGCGTCAGACCCAGCCAAGTCCTTCTGGGAAAGGAACTTAACCATCATCTCAACGGACCACACTGCACAAACATTACACCTATGATCAATATTACAAAGGGAACACCTAAAACAGACATGGTCCTTGAACACGACACGGACAAACTTATGGCATTCGTCACAAGATGGCGGGGCTGGCTTGGCCTATAAAATAAGCACAAACCTACAATAAACAAGCGGAACGAGACCCGGATGGAAGGCAGACAATTAATTTTCAAATAATTTGACTCATAAATTAACTGTAACCCTCCCGCACCCCACCCCGCCACGTTACAACAAAGATCGCATTGATTATGACGACAAGAACGAGGCGGGCATTAAACACACCCATAATAGATCCTCCAGGATGTGTAATGGCTCCAGGAATCATATCGCATAGCATTCGGGGTATATTTACTAATCAATATAAATTATACTCCTAACGAAAGCAGCACGATATGTGAAGAAAACAACAAAATGTATAACAAACTGCTGTATCACACGGTAAAACCGCAGACCACGCATCTACTCAAGAATTTTGAAACCACCGATCATTGCAAACCGATCGTGATCACACGTAAACTTGATCATTCTAAAGTTTCCGGTACCATTTTTAGTACGCAGCACCCAGAACAAGATGCGCGAATTAATGAGAATTTTTCTTCACATAAACATCCGAGCGACCGGGTGTGACGTCACCCGCTCGGATCCTACGGAGAACGACGTCAGCCGATATTCGTGTTAGAAATACCGTATCATAACACCTATTTTCATATCTGCCGATCGCCTGTTGGGGGTTAAAGAAGGCGATCGTCTGGCATATATCGTTGTTAGCACACGTCCCAGATTCTATGGGGTCAGAAATTGGAACATGCGACACAGCGAAATTTAGAGACCTAAGTCTTTTAACTATGGATAATAAAGAATGATACAACCTGGTTATCTTCGGCAGTATTCTCCATAGTATCCTTTAGTTAATCCTTTTCAAGAACACACAAACTATCACTACAGATTAAAGACTTAGATTTTCTTTCACAAAAAAACACTAAAATCATCAATGCAGAAAGCATGTATTGCTCTTGTTGCTATGCAAACAAGAATGAGCTCTATGGTAAACGGGTACTCGGCAGTTGGTTCCCAGGAGTCGGTAAAGCTTTCTAAGTCTATAATCCTAGAGCCGCTGTCAAGGCCAGCTGTATATCAGAAGTAACAGAATGGTGAGTATTGATCGAAGGAGAAGGGGTTATCGCTATACGACAGCTGACTGACAAGTAAGCGGAGTTAAGAAAACCAATTTGGGCTTCAGAATCCATCAAATAAAAAAATAGAATATGGCAGCCAAACACGCTAAAATTTGATTGGTCCACGGCGGCCATGTTTTTTACCGATCAACTTCCCATGAACAAACTTTAATGGCCCTTAGTCCATAATCATATCCCCAAAATTTCAGCCCGATCCGTTCAGCGGTTCTGCAGAATAAGTCGTTTTCACGAAAACTATGTCATCCAAGATGGCGGCCGAACCATTTGGCAAATCAAGTTCCTTCGAACAAACTTGGTTCAGCTCTTGCCCTATATGATATTTCGTAAGTTTTGAGTCGATTCACCAAGCGGTTTCGGATTAGATTTTTAGTCATTTCCTAAAATCGGCAAAAATCCAAGATAGCCACCGGCCAAATTGGCCGATCGGCTTTGTTTGAACAAACTTGGATGCCTATGCCCTAAGGATACTTCCTGCCAAATATAATTGAAATCGGCCCAGTGGTTCTTGAGAAGAGGTCGTTTAAAGAAAAGGGTTGACTGACGGACGCCGGACGGTCACCATGGCATAAGCTCACCTGGCCAGAATACATTGATAAGAAGCGAATCTTATTACCGCATTTAACTGGAAATAAGGGTTGTGTAAGCTGTTGCTGTCAATTATATAACAGCAACAGCACTGTCTATGACAGCAATGGTCTTCAGCAATGGTATATCGTACACTTCATCAGCTCACTACCTCACAAGGTATTAATTTCATTTCAATCTTGGGAATTAGAGTTGTGGTTTTAAATTACAAGATTAAATGTTTTCCTATGCTGGCTAAATATATACACCTGTGCAAAAGTTAAGCACCAGCAAAAACAATAGAACGTAGAAACATGATGGTACAACTAGGCTGCCATACTTTTTGTCCCCGCGTTAGCTGACATAATTCCAAGTACGAAATGCACATGCATGCATGACTTCACGCCGCTTGATGTCCGTGCGTGGCGGGAAACAGCACACGTGTTCAGTTATGTAAAAGTCCAGTTTGAGGTGTAGAACATTACATACAGATTTAGGCGACAAGATTAGGAATTTTGTGTTCATGACCGTGGTTTATTTGTACAGAGAGAATTAGCTCTTGATTGTGAACCGCTATGGCAAGACGAAGGTTAAGTGATCGTGTGAAATGGCAAATCATAGGCATGCATACCACTGGTATGTCACGCAGAGAGATTGGCAGACAGCTGAACATTAACCATACTGTAATCAGTCGTTTGATTGCAAAACATGGGCAAACTAACGAGGTGAAGGACAGGCCTAGATCTGGAAGACCGAAGAAGACTACTGCCCGTGATGATCGAGCCCTAGTACGCCTTGTTAGGAGATCTCCATTCACCAACAGCAGAGTGCTCAGCCAGCAATGGGAAACGCGCAATAGAGTGTCAATGTCTACCGTCAAAAGGAGACTGTATGCTGCTGGCATGAAAGCTAGGAGACCTGTCAGACGTCCTCTCCTCACTGCACACCACAAAGAGGAGCGTCTGAGGTGGTGCAACGAAAGAAGACACTGGAACATGAGATCCTGGAGACGGGTACACTGGTCCGATGAAAGTCGGTTCCTGCTTCATGCCACAGATGGTCGAACTCGTGTATGGAGGTCCAGACGCACGGCGTACGACCAACGTAACATCATGGAAGAAGTTCCATTTGGTGGAGGTTCCGTTATGATATGGGGGTGCATCTCATTTGATTGTAAGCTGGATCTGTTGACTGTACCTGGAACACTAAATGGACAAAGATATCAAGATTCCATACTGGATAGAGTTGTGGTCCCTCATTTTGTAAATCATGCACCTGGAACCCACCCTATATTCATGGATGACAACGCCCGACCACATCGTGCTAGAGCTGTGCATGAATACCTCCGCCAGAATGCCATCGAAACCCTACCATGGCCAGCAAGGAGCCCTGACATGAACCCTATTGAGCATATCTGGGACATTCTGGGAAACATGGTGAGAAGGAGGGATCCTCCTGTGCAGAACCTACAGGAATTAACAGACGCACTCCATCTTGAATGGCAACGAATACCACAATGGCGTATCAGTCGGTTGGTGACCAGCATGAGACGTCGTGTCCAGGCCGTCATCCAGGCACAAGGTGGATATACCCGGTATTAATAATGACAGTCTCAAACTCGTGCACAGATGTTAAACTTCGTTTTCAGACACCATTAATGACAATCTAGCCACGTGTGTCAACTGTAGGGCAATAGTTGTCAGTTGTGTCAACGTAACCATATTCAAGCCTCGTTTTCAAGTTCAAACAAAAACATACAGTGTTTCCCCACCATCATAATCAGCATTCCTCTAGTTGCATTATTACCTCTTGCACTAAGATGGATGGGTACATAAATGTTTATGCTATTGCTTTCTTCATAGCACATGAATATACCCTCGCATGTCCGTAAAAATAGGGTGGTGCTTAACTTTTGCACAGGTGTATATAAGATATGTATTGTGTGTGCTGACATCCATAACTTTGAATATTTTGATATTTATTTGACAGAAAGGTGCTGCATTCTAAGGCAGCAATGACTTTCAGTCAAATTATTATTTTGAACTAGTGAAAAACTGCTGCTAAGTGAGTTTGGTCACTCTGTCAAATGATTACAAGGGTTTTAGAATGCAGTTAAACATGCTATAAAGACCACCTGCACTAAATGCCAATTTTACTACATGCCGCCAAGCCGTTTATCTGATAGATTCAGAAATGGCATGGTTGAAATCAGCATACTCATAACCCTGTACTAAACAAATTTTGGCTTCAAAATCCATCAAATAAAGAAATCCAATATGGCCGTCAAACATTCTATATTTTGAGTGGCCCACTGCGGCCATGTTTTTTGACAGATCAACTTCCCTTGAACAAAGTTTAATGGCCCTTAGTACCTAATTATATCTGCCAAATTTCGTCCTGATTCCTTCAGTTGTTCTAGAGAAGTAATTTTTGCTAAAACTAGGTCAACCAAAATGGACGCTGAACCATTTGGCCAAGCAAGTTCCCTTGAACAAACTTAGTTCAGCTCTTGCCCTAGATAATATTTCATGCGTTTTGCTTCAATCCACCAAGCGGTTTCCGAGAAGATTTTTAAAGACATTTCCTAAAAATCGGCCGAAATCCAAATTGGCCACCGGCCAAATTGGCCGATCGGCTTCGTTTGGACAAACTTGGATCCCTATGCCCTAAGGATACTTCCTGCCAAAGATAACTTATATCGGCCTAGTGGTTCTTGAGAAGAAGTCGTTTAAAGGAAAAAGTTGACGGACAGACGGAGAGACAGACGGACGCCGGCCGGTCGCCATGCATAAGCTCACTTGGCATTCTGGCCAGGTGAGCTAATAATAAGACACTAATTGTAGTTTAATTCCACAGCTATCATAGATGTACAGTTTCTATCTGAAATGGTCTAGGAGTTGCGTTACAATAGATTGGTGCCAACTTTTGACAACGCCCACCTCCCCCCACCCTCAGTTTGACCCAAGATCAAAATAATTATTCAACTTTTAAGGCTTGTAAAAATTGTTCTCACTTTCCACTTCAAGAGTAGGAAAATGAATGAAGTCTTGGTTGCTATCAACAAGGTCATGTGATACTGATAGCTATCAGCCAATAATTCCCTGCACTGGAGTCTACTCATCATTGTCTTGAAGATGATATGCGACATGACAAGCTTTGGAAAAAATTTTATTCTTTACCCCCACATTTCCCACCCCCAGGGCCATATCCCTGGGGTCATGCCAAAATTTCAAAAGTGTTATGCACACCTCTGGCCATATGTGCAATCATCCCCAAAGTTTCAACTTTCTATCTGAAATGGTCTAGGAATTCCATTACAACAGATTGGCACTTTTGACCCCGCCCCTACCCTCAGTTTGTGACCCAAGATCAATATAATTCCTTGTACTGTAGTCCACTCATCATTGGCTTGAAAATGATATGCGACATGATAACCTGTGGAAAAATTTAATTTTTGACCCCACATTCCCCACCCCCCTGGGGTCATGCCAAAATTCCAAAAGTATCATGCACATCCCTGTCCATATGTGCAATCATCTCTAAAGTTTGAAGTTTCTATCTGAAATGGTCTAGGAGTTGCATTACAATCGATAATTACTGGCCAAAACTGCACTTAAAAAAAGATTAAGAAACGTTAACGAAAACTGCACTTGCAAAACACATTAAAAAAGTTCAAGTCCAAAAACGTGGGAAAAAAAGGTTAAAATGCCCCAAAATTAAATGTGTTGTTATGTAGATCACGTCGCTGTATAATACAGATCACTTCTGTATAGTTTCATTGAGATCGGATGAGCCAGTGTTGAAAAATAAGTTGATTAAAAAACCTTAACCAAAACTGCACAAATGATGGACGCCGCCGCCTCCGACGGAATTAGTGATCCCTATGTCTCGCTTTCTGCTTTGCGAAAACCATGGAAAATTCAGCCCAAAGTTTCCAAAATTAAAAAAAATACTGATGGCATATGCTTTCCTATATTATAGAGAGCATGTCTGTAATGTTTCAGCATGATCTGATGGGTCAATGCTGAGAAATAATGATCTCTAAAAACCGTAACCATAAAAAACCTGTACGTTTTCTATGTTGAAAACCATGGAAAATTCTGCAAAATGTTTTCAAAACTGTGTTAAAATATTGATGGAATGAGCTTCCCGACATTATAGATAAGATGTCTGTAAAGTTTCAGCAAGATCTGATGGGGCAATGATGAGAAACCCCCCCACAGACCCCCCTTGCGGGTTGGTCTGTTGTTTTATTAACCACTATAAAAACATACTTACCGTTCAATCACTACTTACTAAATCAATTATTTGCATTTTGCTATCAGAATAAGATTTTTATGCCTGCATACACACCTCCCCATGCCTAATCCTATTCCTATGGACCCTCAACCAGGCTACTGGTTGAGTCCCACCTCCAGCCTACCATCAGGTATAGACTGGCACCAGTCTATACTCACCTCATAGTGACGCTTGTCGCTATGCGCGCTCACGCATGCGCATCAGAGCCCGAATAGGAAACAGATTCACTTTTCTAAATTTAAGTGCAAAATATTTAGTCTGATTCTCAAATCTTACCACGCGGGGTGGTTGAGGCCGGGTCGTAGTGATTGAACGGTAAGTATGTTTTTATAGTGGTTAATAAAACAACAGACCAACCCGCAAGGGGGGGGGTCTGTGGGGGTTGTTATTACACCACAAAAACATCCATTACCGTTCAATCACTACTTGCTAAACCCGTAGATTTGGTCAGTGCCCCCTGTCCACATAAGGATGGAGGAGATTTGAGAATCAATAAACCAGGATAAAAATCAAACCAATCTTATCCCTATGTTATTAACATAACATATTAGTGTATTTAGCTCAATCACAACGTGATTAGCAAATAAGAACAAGTTGAACTTAAAGAAATAACTAAAAACCAAAAGAAGACTCACCATTTCTCACCGACGCAGTCTTTTAACGAAATGGTGGAAAGTGATTGGTAAATAGTCTTCGGCTTTTTTGGTTAACAAACAAGGATAAATTAAATCAATCTTATCCAAATGTTAACAACATAACCTAATATAGCATTTAGCTCAATCACACCGTGATTAGCAAATATTACCAACTTGAACTTAAAGAAATAACTAAAGAAGACTCTCCCCCTATCTCACAGACGCATAGTCCTAACGAAAATGGTGGGAAGTACTTGGTAAATAGTCTTCGGCTTTTTTAGTTAACAAACAAGGATAAAATTAAATCAATCTTATCCAAATGCTAATAACGTAACCTAATAGTGCATTTAGCTCAATCACACCATGATTAGCCTGCACTCTGGTCTTTGAGTTAAAAGGATGTAAGGTGTATTCACATTTCCCTCCTGCTACCTGCATGATCTCATCTAAAGACGATCCCTCAAAAAGAGCGAAAGAAGTAGCCATACCTCTAACGTCATCGGCTTTAATAAGGGAGAGATTAATTAATAACAACGATTAAGTATTCTCTCAAAATCCATCTGACAATCGAAGAATTTGAGACCGGCTTAGATAAATTTTCCTCGTAGGAAAAACATAAATGAGATGTATCGATTCTTATAACATCTGATCGCTGATTGAAGGTTCCTAATGCCCTAATAGGACACCAAAATTTTTCGGATGGCGACAGACGAAAAAGATTTTAAAATGATCGGACTAGCAGGATAGCGGTTAGTGCTAGTTATAGATAAAAAATTCCTTCTGGGATATCAAAGCCGTCTCCTGAAACTATAAATCTCTCCTTTTCAGCAGAAAGAGCATGAATCTCTTGAACGCCTTCTAGCAGAGGCTGTAGCAACAAGAAAAAACAGCTTTGACAATTAAAAACAAAACTAAGCTTACTACTGGTAGAAGAAATAGGTTCAAAATGGCGCCCTGCCAAAACTTGAAGAAACAAAGCCCAACTCCAGGAAGGAAAAGACTTAGCAATCGGAGGACGAATATTACTTAGACCTCTAATAAAGCTATTAAAAGTCTTAGTATCCTTGACATCGGCATACAGAAGACAAGGAAGGGATGACACCAGAGAACATCTATACTCCCTGAACGTAATAACTGACAAATGAAAATACCCAAACAGATAAGGTAAAAAATCTAATAATTTGGGTATCGAACCAGAATCGGGCACGAAACCTTGGTCTGAACATCATTCACCTAAAGTTTCAAAATCGACCCTTGTAAACTCAACGGGTCGAATCCCTTCTGGCAGAGTCAATCATTTCCTGATATCAGAAGAAACCTTATTCTCGAGGACTTCAGACTCGAGATTCTCCAGACACACAGACTAAAATTTATTGAATTTGGATGCACACAAAGACCTCTTACTTAAGATAGAAGATCCTGGTATACTGGAATAAGAAGAGGGAAATCTACCAGAAAATCTAGAAGGTCTAAAAACCAAATCCTCTTTGGCCAACAGGGAGCTATCAGAAGAATTTCGCAAACCTGATCCTTGACCCTCTTCAAAACCAACTGAATCAAAATCATTCGAGAGAAGGCATAGGCGAACATTCCTGTCCACTACTGAGACAGAGCATCCACCCCCCACCCCCACGGGGTTGACTGTCCAGAAAAGGAGACATGTAAGAGAAGATCTGAGCATTCAGAGAGGCCGCGAACAGCTCTACTATAGGACAATCCATAAGACTAAACCTCATTCCTCCTTCTAAAAATGAAAGAAAAACCCATGGCCATGACTGAACGAATCAAGATTTAGAAGCCTAACGGACAATCCGACCAATGCACAGACCTGGATCTACTTTCCAATGAATAGCCTCTTCTATAGACTCCCTGACAATCATAGACAAACAACAACCCCTCTAAAGCTAATAGCTTCTAATAATAATGAACAGAAAACCTTTTTGGAAGAGGAGACTACATAGAAGGATTCTACATCCAGGAATATCTAGCCCCTTTTAATAAGGGTCCCCCCTTAAAGAAGAGTCAAACTTACTATATGCTAAAGAGGAGTGCTCATAGAAAACACATAGATTACATATGCCAAAAATCCTGGCCTATATCATAACGCTTATACCTCACTAAATAGGTAACTCACGTTTATTATGGATATTTTAATAATACCGCTTACTCTGAATGGAGACCAAAAAGGGTGATATCAGAATAGCCTAACTTATTAATAATGCTAAAGACTCTGCAAAAATTATAGATAATATTATTTACAGAGATTTAACCAGAGATTGTGGCAAACCAAAACCCCATAGTAAGTCTTTGGGAGTGCTTAGAGTCAAGATATAGCCAAATCATGTGCCCGAGATCTACATGAACTACGGGAAAGTCACTAGTGATGACCGTCATCACAATTCTATGAATAGCATACATGACAAGTCACAAGGTCCTGATAAGAGAACTATGGCCCACATTAGACTATCTAATTTAAACATCGTATAACAATGGAGATTTAATAAAAAATTGTATTGAATACATCAACGGTTGCCTAGCCGCTCGGGCTTGCTGATAAATTAGATATCCTAAACAATTCGATATTTATGCCACGAGGCAGAAACTTAAAAGATTTTAATAAATTTATTGATTCTTATATTCATAATCTTAGCATTAATAATTTCATCTTTGTACTAACAAATGACATTGTGTTAGAAATCCCCAAGAAAGATTGAGCACTGATACTAGATATTAACTGATTGAATACTGAATTTTGCAGACGACATATCACAACTGTAATATCTCTGGACTTGCAAAGATTTAGAAAACATTTTGACCGAAATAGTTGGTGGATGCTTAAATCCAAAGATTCTCGTCCGCTCTTCCCCCCTCCAGCGCAACCCCAACCCCACTCCAACCGGCCCGCCGCCAACCCCCAGACAACAACCTCAACGAGCAAAAACCCAAGACTCACCGAATAATCCGACCGAAAATTGCCGGTGGCATCACCAACAACCTTCAGCCAAACTGCCCCCAAAATACCCAGCAAATCCCGAGCCCCCCCCCCCCCCCCCCCCCGAAACCCCCGTCCGAAGACCCGCAGCAACCCAGTCAAAATAGAGCAAAATTTACGCTATAAAAGGAAAACCAAACAAAAATCTGGATTGAAAAATGAAAACAAAACAAACTCACCGAAACTATGTCAACGGAGAAGAATCCGACTCATATTCCTCCTTCCTGCCCCTTTATCCGATTGATTATCCTTTCTAAGCGAATAATGTACTTGTAGACATTAATCCTGCACTCATAATGATCCTATGAAACCTTTACTGAATCTAATTCTTTTCAGCGACTGACGAAATTATACTACGATTTACTTAAGAATCAGGGAGATCCCGTCGACAAATAAACTCCCGTTGGGTTAAATAAATATGTCAACCTGCCGACATAAGAGGTAAAATGAGCGAGAAAAAAACGCTGAATGGCCCGAAGACAACTGGCCATCTAAAGTTGGATGAAAGCAAAAATCGTATCGAAATAATGCGTAGAATACCACCTGACTTAATCGGCTTATGAAATGCGCATAGAAAATAATCTGCAACAAAATCCCATATGGTAACCAGTCAGGAGTCTTTAATTACGCTGAAATTGTCGCTGATAAACGAATAAATGTCTGAATAGACTACCATTCCAAGAGAGACTACAAGACTGGCAATGACTTGGAATGACTATTTTCAGCAATTTAACATTCCCAATATTAAACAAAAACTGAAATAAGACTAATTCTTAGGCAAGAAGATGACTAGATTCTAGGAATGCGGATATGGAAAAAGGGAAACGGAAATGCATAAACCCGGAAGTATACTACCGGAAACTGATCAAAATCCTACAACCCGGATGTACAGAATTACCGGAAGAGGAAGCTGAAAACCCGGAAATGGATGAACATGTAATGCCGGGTAAAACCGGAAATGACCCTATCCCCGGCTGTACGAAATCCGGATGTGGAAAAAAGGAAAAAGAAATGGCTAAAACCGGAAGTAGACTACCGGAACTGATCAAGATCCTACAATCCGGATGTACAGACTAACCGGAAGAGGGAACTGAAAAAACGGAACCGGAAATTGGTGAACAATGCAATGTCGGATCCAACAGACCCGGATATGCATTCTTCCAGAAGCTCTCATGAAACCGGAAACGGAAATCGGAATTACATCCAGGTCTGACCGACCCGGAAGTACACTTCTAATACGGAAGCGGAAGTAAACTGACTAGTGTCCACCCCGGAACCGGAAACGCCTCTACCCAGAATTCGGAAAATAAAAAGAGTCGTCAGACTCCGGATATCCGGAATGGCCGGAAGCGCTAAAAGACCCGGAAACGGAAGTAGACACTAGACCGCTAGGACCCGGATGTCCTACATAACCGGAAGACAGACCGGAAGTTACCGAAACGGAAGTGGTAACCGGATCTTGCCCGTCCCGGATCAACCCCCCCCCCCCAAAAACCGGAAGTCCTTCCGGAAACGGAAGCTACCGAAGCCGGAACCGGATCTTGACGACCCGGATGTCCTGCTAAACCGGAAGTCCGGCCGGAAAAAGAATGAGAATCGTAAAACGGAACTAACCGGAATTAGCAAGACTATGCAACAACCTCTCAACAATGGGCGCTTTCGAGACTACTTTAACCACCGGAACCACCGTTACATTGGCATTTTCATAAGTACTAGCCTTATGGATGCCAGCTTCCGCCGACGCCACCACTGCTTGAAGGTTATGCCCGTCACCTTCTAGTCTAACGTGGATTTTCTGTGGTGCACCCTCCGAGCACACCTTCAAGAGCTTAGATGCTCTTGTCTTCTGCTTTTTTCGGTCGATTCCATCACCTGTCTAGAGGACAGGGGGACCGGCTTCCCCCATTTGCGGGAACGCCCGCTAGCCTTTGGGCTATCCTCGGAGCTTGACGAGCACTCCTTCCTTTTTGCCTCTTATTGCAGAAGAGATCCTTTCATCAAGTGATTTCGTCAAAACGGTGGCAAACGACTCAAACCTAGCAAAGAGCGCCATCACGGCATCCGAATTTCCCGATGAATTTCCCCCCTCCGTTGCTACCGATAACGGAACAGAGGTTGAAGCAAAGGACACCGCCCTTGTCTTGCTAGCAACGGAGGAAGGGGAACGACGACCAGAGGCAGCGATTGTTAGACCGACAAATCTTTAAAGAACGCTTTCGCTACCGAAAACCGGCCACCCTTTACAAATCACACATATAGCATTAGTAGTACAGGACACTTCGCACAAACGTGCCCGGCGAATCGAGTGATGAGGATCACATTTTGCCGACAAACATTTAGTTTTATCTGACCTTTTCGCTAACTCCTACAAACGAAAAAACGTAACAATGAAGCATACTGCTCAAACTCTCACACAAGAGACACCCTCAACTCAGTTCTAACGGCGGGAAAATTCTAATTTCCTTACCAGAAACTTTCAAGGGATTTTAATATAATCCTTATAATGCTCTAGAAATAACTTCGTTACAGGCTCTATATATGGACTGGACATTATCAATGATGATGATGATCTAGGATAGGCATAACAATCAAGATACCACGAAGCAAAAACGATCTTCGCGAAAACCGGTAATATATAAATTCATCTATAAGATACCATATAAACACAATTATACTCCTAGACGTAACTTAGGGAGGATTGACTTCATATTGGGCATATTGGTCCAAGATATAAAGTCAAAAGGTATCACTGCCACAGCGCAAAACACAAAAACTTTTATAAATATTTTTAGACAACTATTCTGCATGCAGAATAATTGAAAAGTGAATCTGTTTCCTATTCGGGCTCTGATGCGCATGCGTGCATAGCGACAAGCGTCACTATGAGGTGAGTATAGACTGGTGCCAGTCTATACCTGATGGTCGGCTGGAGGTGGGACTCAACCAGTAGCCTGGTTGAGGGTCCATAGGAATAGGATTAGGCATGGGGAGGTGTGTATGCAGGCATAAAAATCTTATTCTGATAGCAAAATGCAAATAATTGATTTAGCAAGTAGTGATTGAACGGTAATGGATGTTTTTGTGGTGTAATAACAACATTGATATTTAAAAATGATCCCTAAGTCTCGCTTCTGCTTCGCAGGCGAGACAAAAAGAACAGGACATGCTGTTAACACACTGTCATACTGTGGCAGATTTTACTTTCTTTACAATTCAACATTTGCTGTTTTTAATCCTTTTACCCATTTAACACTAAAGCTGGACAAAACAGCTTTTGCAGTGGTTTTGAGAAATGTCTATCTTCAGACTCATATAAGATATTTTTTGAAAATTTACCACTGGAATGACTGGCTCAATAAACAAGCCAGTCATTTCAGTGACAAATTTTCAAAAATAACCTCTTGATCTGCAAATGGATCTTTTCTATGAGAAAGCTAGTTTCCTTCAACAAATTTAATCTTTAAAAGCTACGTTAATTCTATAATGATTTAGTAAACAACCTGTTTCTAAACTACATTGTAGATTAATAATGTAAAAGCTGTATAAGATTTTGATTAACGGTTGTTGTTGCCTGATGTAGCAATAACATTCATATCATTGCTAAAATATCACATATACAGAAATAGAGTGGGTTAACCCTTTAATGGTCAAGATTTGTCCAAAAATTTCTATTTTGTACACTACAAGATTCATATTTGAAAATTAACCACTGGAATAACTGCCCTAATAATCAAGCGAGTTATCTAAAATAAATATCACTGATGCTTGGAAATAAAGTTGTTGCCCATGGCATTGACATCTTCTATGGAATAAAACTGGCTTAAAATATATTCAACAGCTTACCTGACTGATTACATTGAAATTAGGATATTGGTGTGTCACATGCATAAGAGTAATTATGTGGCAAATTAAGAAAATTGTAATAAAATTGGTAGAAAAGTTTGAAATGTAACTGAAAAGTAGATGAAATTTCAGTTACATGAAAAATGTAACTGGTTACATTTCAATTACAGTAACTAAAAAGATTCTTCAGTTACAAGTTACTTGGGCTACATGAAAAAAGTAACTAAGTTACAGTCTGTTACAGTTACAAGTAACAGTTATCCAGCTCCTGGGGGGGGGGGGGGGGGGGAGGGGCCGCTAAGTATGCAGGAAATGACTTCTCAGAGCATTTAATCTGACAAACACACGACCCACCCTCCCTGGGTCCCCCCCCCCACCCACCCAACACACTGGGGAGGTTCCCCACCCCATGAAACCCCGATTCCACAACATCATAGGCGCGCCAGATGAAGTAAACTATATAGATTACAGACGACGGTATGTCAGTGCCATTGATCTAAAAAAATACGAAATCTTGAAAATGCCACGAAAATATAAATATTTATTAACCACTTCAGAAATCGAACTCAGTTTACTTACCATTTGTTTCATTTCTGTTTCCAAATAGCTCCGGTTCCTTTTCGGAGCTTGCCATCTTCGACTAAAACGTATTTACTCAAATATATTTTATGCAACTAACTGGTAAAACGTCAATTTAATTTTCTAATCAATGGCTGTTCGATGACGTCATGGCCCAAGTATTTCCGGGTGTGGATAAAATACGGCATCGTCATATGGGAGGAACGCAGAAGTAATCATATCGTGTCCTGGGGGATTAGACGCGTACCTCGGCGCATGAAAAACGAGTCCTCGTGCAAACGGATTACATCAGGTACAAATTTTATCAAAAATGACGAATACAGCAGGTGAATTTTGCATCATTTCCTCTAAGTGGGTGTAGATAAATGCAAATTTTAGTTTCTCTATTGATAAATGTGGTAAATCCTTACAAAATTCTTAATATACTTTACATATATTTTATCAACAGTCCATATAGTATTGAATAATAAAAGAGATTAAAGATTTATAATATATACTTCTAAGGTTACCAGTTTTCGCACATTGCCACTTTCTCTAGAATAGATTAACACGTTTTTATGTATATATATTTATATATAAATGTTTAACTTAAACAAGTGCATGCACTTTCCTAAATACATATAAGATCACAAAATAAACAACCCACTGTGATAACTTATGGTTAAATTGTATATGTAGCTGTATTATATGTTATAATAGCAAAATACATAGTTTTACCAATACAAATCTGTTCAGGCCAACCAAAAAAAATAATAATAATGATAAATAAAAAGTATAAATAAATAAATAACTTGCTTTAAAAGTGGTAAGTATACGATAAGGTGTTAAGTAACTAAATAGAGATCTAAAATCTAATTTATATTAAGTAATATTCAAGACCAAATCCTAGTTAAAACACACACACCACTAACATTTTATAGGCACGGATAAACACAGTAACACACAGTAACAAACAAATTGTAAATGTAGAGTGCACGTTTTCTGTCAGTCCATTCTGTCTAACATCTGTATATATGTATATATATACAAGCCATCCTTAAGGTGTAAAGTAAGCAACTGAAAAGCTGTACACGTTACACAATGAAACAAATTTCATATTATAAATGTGGTATAAGAAGTCCATCTGTCATCAATCGTAATAATGATGACTTCCTATGTAGCAGATGTGAGGGACAGAGACTTGAGGAAGATCGTCAACGAATGATGGACAACTCCTTACCTCAAACGTTTTCAGAGGAAGCACGTAAACAAAATAGGATAATGTGCAACATAGGTAGCTCAGGAGTGCTTTCTTCTTCACCTCCCATCTTTACACCTGCTCCATACAGATTAAACTCTTCAGCTCTAACACATCCAGTTACACTAAATACAGGCAATCCTCCACCTCCAATACTACCATAGCTAACATTTTGCACACCCTAATCAAGAGCAGATGCTGATAATAGTATGACTTCCGCACACTCACTTGCATCTCCTGTTTGTACACTAACTCAAGTAGGACTATCAACTAACAATGAAATAGCTACATTTGATAGTAACAATGAAACTATGAAGAAGCAGGTTGGAGAATGTCCCTGTGGTGAAGCTGACAATAAATTTATGATGAAATGCTCAGATTGCAATATATGGTGGCACTACAATTGTACTGACCTTCCTGTGTATATGCTAAGTGCCTTAATTACTTCTAAGCATAAATATACATGCATACTATGCACCCTAATATCGGATAAAATTGGCGACTTTCTAGAATCGTATACGTCTTATTACGGTAAGCAGTACACAGGGCAGGTAAATGCCATGCATACACCTCCTACCAATAATTGTACAAGTAAGACTATATTAAATATAAAACACTCTCACACACAGACTGATTCAGATGAAGATTCTGATTCAGTGCAGTGCACATCTCCAAGTATAGTCACAGCAGATAAGAAGCTAGCCCAACCTCATCAGTCAGACCAAAATAGTGATGTGTTGCAAGCAATACTGCAAGAAATTAAGGTAATAAAGGAACAAGTACATGACCTACAAATACAGAATGAACTGCATCCAAAGCAGACTGAAACTAAATGTATACCAGTAGTTAGTACACGACAAAACAACAATAATGTAACAACCACAGCTAGCAGAGAAATATGTCAAACTTTTAACAGCAAAAGTAATAATAAACATGTGGCTCAATTCCAAGCCCCATTTCACAGTCAGGAAACACAAAACAAGTATAATATGAATAAATCAGGCAATGTTCATGGTCCCATGACTTACAGAGAAGTGGCTTCCAAAAACACAGCTCCCTCTTCACAGCATTCTCATAATAATCCTACAAGATCATATCATGAGGCTAGAACTGTTAACAGGGGAATTGCAGTGGGGGCATAGCTATGAAAGGAATAACCCACCCAGCATGAACATGATCAACCCTGAAGCTAGAATGAGAAATGTTGAATTCCGCCAAGGCAATTTTAGGCAAAAGAATGTCTTGATCATTGGCAGCTCCACCCTTGGAAAATTGAGTATACGATATATGTCCAATAATGAATATAATGTGTCAATTCGAACAATACGTGGAGCACGAATAATTGATTTACATGATCAACTTGAAAGATACATGACACAGAGCCATTATGATATTGTTGTGGTACATGTAGGCAGCAATGATACAGGCCGCAGGAAGCCAGGGAGCATGATAGAAGATTATGACTCTATTATCCAATACATCAGGCACTTGTCACCAGACACACAGATTTTAATCTCAACTTTACTACCTAAACCACAGAATAATCATGAAAACAATCTAACGAGTCACTTTAACAGTTTGTTACACGGTCAGGTGGAAAGGAATGGGGTGTTATTAGTAGACAACTCTACCCTTTTTATGATTCATATGGTTACATATGTACACAGCTATTTTTTTTATCACATTCATCCTAAAGGAGATGGAACAAGAGTTCTTTCAGAGAACATAATGAATTATGTTGTCTCTCTAAGTAGTACTCCGAGTAATTTTAATGAAAGTGATGGAGTGGAATTGTATAATAATAATGCTTTGCAACACAATTTTCGCAATGGGAGGACGAATGGGAGGAGCCATCAACCACTACAATACTAGGAACAATATGCAAACAATTTCCCTTATCATCGCATGTAAGACTATCTAACCGCTTCAAGGTTCTAAATAATCTGCAACATTCAAACTACCCAAGTCAAACAAACTATGTTGACAAAACTAAAAACTCAACAGTTAACCATATGTGTGCTAAAACTGTAACTACCAGTAACATACAGAAGTCCAGGCATATATTATGCAAATCAAATGAAGCACCCTCTATGCAACCACAACAAAATAAGTTAAAAGTATTTTATACAAATGCTGACTCTATCGTAAATAAACGACAGGAACTTTTAGTAATGGTTCTTGATACACAGCCAGATATCATTGTATTCACAGAAGTACTTGCCAGTTCCCAAGCACTTCAGATTCAAGGTGTATAAAGAGGAATTACAAATTGATGAATATTCCTTATTTACAAATGCAGAAGACTATAGCAGCCTGGCGAAAGTAAACCGGGGTGTGTGTGTGTGTGTGTGCGTGCGTGCGTGCGTGCGTGCGTGCGTGCGTGCGTGCGTGCGTGCGTGCGTGCGTGCGTGCGTGTGTGTGTGTGTGTGTGTGTGTGTGTGTATATATATATATATATATATATATATATATATATATATATATATATATATATATATATATATATATATATATATATATATATATATATATATATATATACACTCAGTATTCAATCCAGTAGAGGCTCTATTAACAATAGATAACCTACCAGATGAAATAGTGGTAGTGGAAATTAAGCTAAAACAAAGGGACAAATAGCTAATAATGGGAACGTACAGAAGTCCAAACTCAAATGAAATAAATGATAACAGATTACTGGATACAATTAAAAGATCTGTTCAAAGCAAGCATTCACATTTACTACTGATAGGTGACTATAATTATCCTGAAATTGTCTGGGAGATAGAACCACAAATTAGTAAACCATCAATAAGAGCATCTAAATTTCTTGAAGCAATATCTGACGCTTTTCTCTACCAACATGTTACCATTCCGACTCGTTATCGTCCAAATAACGAACCTAGCACTTTAGATTTAGTCTTCACAAATGAACAGTATATGGTTGAAAATATTTCTACTTTTCCTGGCTTGGGAAAAAGTGACCATATCTGTTTTACTTTTGATTTGATATGCTACACCAAAATAACTCAGAGTAAGGTTACAAAATTCTTATATGACAAAGGAGATTATGAAGGGTTATGTAGGGAATTGGACAAGAATTGGGAGACACAATTTAAAGGACTGTCACTGGATCAATGCTGGGTGAAGTTAAAAGAGAGTATAAGTCAAGCAATGCCAATATATATACCGCACACAAAAAATAATTCCCTCAAACAAACAAAGACCACCATAGCTAAATAGACAATTACTTAGGTTAATAAGAAAAAAAGAAAAGTACTGGAAAACTTATTTGGGCACACAAGATACACATCATTATAACAAATATGCACAATGTAAAAAGTCAGTCAGGCTCTTTGAAAGAAACATCGCGACTAACATTAAAAAGAACCATAAATCATTTTGGCGCTATGTCAATAATAAACTAAAAACAAAAGAAAGTGTAGGAGATCTTGAAGACATAAATGGTAACCTTACTGTAACAGACCAAGAAAAAGCAGAATTATTAAATCAACCTTTTTCTAGTATATTTACCCAAGAAAATATGAATATTATTCCCATTATGAAATTTAAAATCGAAACCAATGCACTGAGCAACATTAAAGTGAATCTGGATACTGTGAAAGAAAAACTAGGCAACTTAAAGCAAAACAAATCCCCATGACCTGATGGTTTACATCCTCGGCTACTCAAAGAATTAAAGGATGGCATAGCAAGGCCCTTGACACTTATATACCAAAAATCATTAGACACAGGTTCAGTGCCGACAGATTGGAAATATGCCCATGTCATACCGATACATAAAAAGGGGTCAAAAAGACAACCAAATAGCTATAGACTGGTTAGCCTTACTTCCATTTCCTGTAAGGTACTGGAGAGCATTGTGAGGGACAAGGTAATGGCCCACATGATAAATAACAGGGTTTTTTTTACTGAATATCAACATGGTTTCATGGCTGGGCGATCTACAGTTACACAATTATTTGAAGTGTTAGAGGCCTGGACGACTGCTCTAGACAGGGGTGAAGATATAGATGTCCTGTATCTTGATTTCATGAAGGCATTTGACACAGTGCCTCATGAACACCTTCTAAGTAAATTAAGCCAATACAAAATTTCAGGTAATCTACTAAACTGGCTAAGATCCTTTTTAACAAATCGCCAACAGAGGGTTGTAGTAAATGGAGCCTTTTCGTCATGGACACCTGTTTTGAGTGGAGTTCCACAGGGTAGTGTACTCGGTCCAGTACTTTTCACTATTTTTATCAATGACATGCCATCTGCGATTGAATCTTTCATGTTTTTAATTTGCGGATGATACTAAAGCTTATAGAACCATAACACATGCAGATGATTGTAAAGAACTACAACAAGACCTTAACACACTGCAGCAGTGGTCAGAAACATGGCAGGTCCGATTTAATCCTAAAAAATGTTCTGTAATGCACATAGACCTTAATCACTTTAATACTTCCTATCAAATGATAGATGATGGGAAACCCCTAAAATTACATGACGAAAATATAATCAATGACCTAGACGTGTCAATAGATACAAAACTAACATTGAGAGCCATATAGAGAAGATAACTTCCAAGGCTAATAAAATGACATGCATAATATTGCGTACATTCTAATATATAGATGAAAACCTGTTCATGAAACTTTATCCAACATTAATCCGCTCTCACCTGGAGTATGCTGCCCAAGTATGGTCACCAAACACACGGAAACAAGCAGAAAAACTTGAAAAGATTCAGAGACGAGCTACGAAAATGGTGTCCAACTTAAAAAATCTAAATTACCAGGCAAGATTAGAATATTTAGAACTACCAAGTCTAGTATACAGAAGAATAAGAGGGGATCTTTTAAATGTCTATAAGTACATGCATAACCTGTATACCGTGGACTCTAGAAAATTTCTAATTATCTGTCCAAGAAAGAGAACTAGAGGTCATAAATTTACATTACTAAAACCAAGAGCAAATACATCACTTAGACAAAGCTTTTTGCTCTAACCGTGTCATAGACTGGTGGAACTCCCTGACGCCTGAAGTTGTTGAAGCGCCATCTCTAAATAGTTTTAAAACCAGACTAGATAAACTATTTATTCAACATCCTGTATACTATAATTATAGAGCTCTAGACAAACCATGTAATCCAAAAATGACTATTAGATAATGTAGCTCATCACCAAATTTATTGAATTAGCTGATAATAGGATACAATGTCCTAAAAAGCTGTGCATGTTATGATTATGATCATGATTATAATAATTATGACATTGTGCCTATAGAGCGCAAGAAACATCTAGCTTCGCAACAATGCTTCTTGTTTTATTATATATGGAGATTGTATTTCAGACAATATAATATATTCAGACCTCCCAAATCATATTGCTGTTATCAAGAAAATGCAAAATCATTTACAATCTTGTACAATTTAAAAGTGAAGCCAGGGGCGCGAGAAGAAAATTTGAGAGACGTGAGCATGTTCCACAAATGGGCACGCTGGATGGCATTGTCTGGAGGAAGATATTAAATGCCCCTCCCCCCTCCCCCACCCACCACCAGCAGCCTCTCGTAGAAGGGTGTTTGAGGATACCCACTTACCTAACCACCACGAGAAAAAACATTGAAAGGTGCAGGCTCATGACTCAATTTCATGCATTTTGGGTTTCTTATGATTACGTGCACATACATTAGAGTGATGTTAATCGAAGAACTTATGTATTGTTTGGTCAATTGAACCTATTCCCAATTCATAAGTTGAGCAAGCGGCGGGTGGGTTGTTAAGTAAGATGCACACATTGTGTGTGTGTGTGTGTGTGTGTGTGTGTGTGTGTGTGTGTGCGTGCGTGCGTGCGTGCGTGCGTGCGTGTGCATTAGTGCATGTATCTGCACGGTCGACCTGCACAGTTTGTGTTGAAAATATTTAATTAGACAATTGTTCCTAATTATATTTGCAATCAGCGGGATTCAGTAGAAAAGTCGTTTTTGTGAAAAGTAGGTTATCCAAGACAAATCTACCAATCATGTTGAACATGTGAACAAGGTTTGTTCAGCTCTTGCTTTAGATAAAGACCATGAAGTTTCGTGAGTTTCATGTCAAGCAGTTTCACAGGTCTTCAAATGTAATTCTTAAAATAGTGCAAAATCCAAGATGGCCACCAACAAAATCGATCAAGCAGCTTTCCAGGACCAAGCATGGATCTGAGCCTATGGATCCTTCCTGCCCAGCAGTTCTTAAGGACCCATTTAAAGAATACGATTGTCATATGCTGGATGAATAGACAGATGGTGTGGCAACACAATTACGTCAAATTTGTAACAAACTATTCAACAGCTAGTCTGTATGGAATAAGTAATATAAATTATGATTTCACAGCCTCTTGCATGGGGTCATATTGGCGTGTGAGTGTCAGAGGTACATTTGGCCAGAGCTATTCAAAGGAGGCCTTCAAATGTCTGATTTTGTTTACGTGTGGATAGTGGCATCTTTTGGGGGGGGGCAACACATCTTAGATCTACATTCCTCAAATACACCCACCGACATTGTACTTTGCCCATGTGTATGCAACTTATTTCTACCTTTGCATCTGCTTCACATGTCAATTAAAGATTTGAGTTTGAGAGTTGCTGTTAATTCTAATATCACTTAGTGTTTCTAAATTGCTGCACCCAGTCGACCATCATTGCACATATATTTTATTCTACCCACTAAGCACGCCATTAATGGAGCGTGGAGCAGTAGCACTTCAAAAATTCAAATACCATATGACTATGTATCTTACCTTTACTTGCAAAGATACATGTGACGTTTACAGATTAAAAAAGTCAATATGTCACATGTAACTGCCACTACATAAATGGCGTTTGCATTGATGATTTGATTCGGGCTAGAAGCACTCCAAAATTACTTTATGGAATTATGTTAATGTCAAAACAACCGAATCTTAATACAACTGCTACGCCTGCACTGCATATTCTAAAAATCTTGCTTGAAGTTCTAAAGTAAAATTACTAATTTTTCACAGAGAAACGGGTAAAGGGCACAGTTGCCCCACTGCCACCACCCCCCCCACCGGCCCAAAGGGCAATGAGGGCAGCTGCCCCCACGCTCCCCGTGCTTCCGGTGCCCCTGAGTGAAACATATTTCAATGGAAATCAAGATGGCTGTGTCTTGCAAACGAATTGGAAATTGCTCAAAGGCTTTATAGAAAACACCACTAACAGAAACGTTCCAAATAAACAAAGTAAATCCATAGGCACTGTCCAATGGATAACTGACAAAATATGATGCATGTTGTTGTTGTTGTTGTTGTATTTCAATATTCCTCCTCTTGATAGGAGCACCATCTAGGTCGACATCCTAGCTGTTCAGTTTGGCCCATTCTGTGCTATACAGTGTGCTATTTACATGTTCATATATGGAGCCAGAGGCCGCTTGAGCTGTTGACCGAGACGAAGATACAGTACAGTATTTTAACTTATTTACAGTAGGGGCCTACTATATACACTATCAGGGCGTATTCACAACTGAGGTCCTGATACAAGGCCTCACGCTCAGAGTGGGTGTCTGCCACAATAAGTCATTACTTCTGATTAACAAAATATGAAACGCGAAAGCAGCATAATGTATGATTGTCAGAGATTTCAACCTACCAAATATTAACTGGGAAATTGGAAACTCAACACATCAAACCAGGCAAGTGTTTGTCAATTTACTAGAAAGACAGCAACACAGAACCTTCGTCGTGCACGGCGTCAGTTAACTGCTGACTCACGTAATCAACTACACAGTGAAATTATGTATGCATCAAAACACAATCAACAGTCTATGCTCAAACTAATCCGTAAACATCGTTCTGGAAGCCACGTTACAAAGGCCACTGCAGTTGTCTTTAGGTCCTCATTAGGTAATTCAGAAATTAAAGGCTGTGCAGACTACTATGAGGATCTTGCAACCATCAAACACCACTCTAGTTTCAGCCAGGAGGCACTGAACTATGCAACGATGGTCTACTTATTACTCAGCAGCGTGTCAGCTGGACATCATGGTTTCCCTGATATCTCTGACCAAGAAACAGAAATACATATCACCTCAATGAAAAAGGGAAGGCGCCAGACCTAGGTGGACTGAAGGCAGTGCAAGTAAGATATGCCTCAAAGGAAATTATTGCCTTAGTCACTTATTTGATCAACATTATGAAAATCTCTGATAGTATGAAGAAAGGCTTAGGCATGCCAATTTTAAAAGAAGGGCAAACCTGCCAGTAATCCAGATAGCTACAGGCGTATCACAGTCACATCCTTGCAGTGAAAATTTTCTAGAGAAGGAGCTGCTCAAGCAGACAAGAACTATCACCGATTCACTCCAAAGCAAACACTAGTTCTGTTTCACTAGTGGCTGCTCCTCAGTTTATGCAGTATTCCTGCTGACAGAATGCATAGCAGAAGCCAAGGATATGAAGTTTCCACTGGATATATCGTTCTTAGATGCATCAAAAACCTTCGGCATTGTCTGCCACAAGAGTATCTAAACTCTGCTTCTACCCAGGGTGCGGTGGGGCAACAATGGGGGAGTATTTAATAGCATGTACACAGGGATCACTTCAGAAACAAGTGGCTTGGTAGAGTACCTAGACAGATTAATGAGGAACTTGGAATAAGACATGGTGCCTATACTTCTCCAGACGTGTTCAAGCTGCACAGCAAACCATTACTGAACAGGCTTGTTGCTCATCCAGGAGCCTCCCATATATGATATATCCCTTGGCAACAGCTACTCACCATCACAGAGATTGATGCGGCCAATGAGAGGTATTTGTTCAATTTAACAAAAACAAAGACGATGATGCAGAAAACAGCCCCTGGCTACCAATACCCAGAAGTTTCTTTCAAGCTGAATGGTAGCTCATTGTAATTATCAGAGGGTGAAGTCCACCTTGGAATCCACATAACTGTTGATACAAAAAACCTGCAGACAATCACTTCTCGTATTTAGACAGCACGACGTACTGCATACTTATAAATGGGAGCTGATATGCACAGTCTAAATGGACTCAACCAAAAAACATCAGGGAAATATGGAATGTATATGTCACACCAGCTCTACTACGTGTATTGGAAGCTTTGACACGTTCCAAGACAAAGATTCAACTGATAGAAGACTACCACAGAGGTTCCATGAATCAGATACAAAATTTGCCTGTGTCAACTGCAAATGCAGCTACCTATCCTCTTCTTGGAATTATTCCAATCAAAGGGCAGTTACACAAAATAATTTTCACCCTGCTCGTCAACATACTTCGTCGATCAGATTCCATTGAGATCCTGGTTATCAGACATCAATTAGCAGTCAAAGATTACAGCTCACATAGTTGGGTGATAATGGCCAGACAACTCCTTTCTCAGTATCAGCTTCTGTCAGCGTTTCAGCTACTGAAAAATCAACCATCCAAGTACTCTTGGAAAGTTTTACTAAAACAGAAGGTGAACCATTATTGGAGGGACTATTTGGTAACTGAAACTAGTTCTAAAATAACATTATCATTCATCAACTTGAAAGTCCGCACTATCAACAGATGCCATCCTGTTTGGGATTTGGCGAATATAGATACCCTAACGGTCCTCAAAGCAACAGTGAAAGCTAAGTTACTTACACAGAGCTATAACCTGTTCGGTTGATCTAATTGTAATCGTTACCTGAGTACCAACTGCCCCTATGCAAACCTGCAGTAAAAACAGTTGCTCACTTCATCTTGTCCTGTCCATGCCTCGAGGATGTTCGCAATGCTTGTCTCAGTAGAATAAATAATATACTCCAAACAGCTGGCATACCAGACAGTTGAGACAGTCGACAGAGGAAGATGCGATTAAACTAATCCTAGATACAACTCACTTCGTTGAGATAAAAAAATTCGCTCAGAAGCCTTCATGAAGAAGGACTTCTGCTTAAACTTTAAAGATTCATGATTCAATATTACTTATTCAGTAGCAAAATATATATAAGTCATGGATTCACCTAGGCTGTCCGCTGAAGGCAATGCCTATTGTATTGGCGGACACCTTAACCATATATACATATATCTATATAAATAAATTAAATAGGACATTTACATCACAAACAACAGTTCAGACATTACATTTACACGTTTTAAGTTAAGCGCATGTTATATTATTTTAATTAATTCCAATTGTGTATGTTATATATTAAAGGTGCACATTCACATCAGAATGCTTGAAAATAAAATTGTTAAAATTATCAAAAAATTCCCCATGAATCCCAATTGGGGAAAATGCTTTTTTTAGCAAAAATTCAAAATGGCCACCAAAATGGCTGAAAATTATACATCTCTAGATAGTTCAGTTACCATATAAGCTAGAGTGGCGATTAAAACCTCTAAAGTTAATGTTTTTGGGTCAAGGAATTGAATTCTGATATTATTTCTACGGAATAACACATGCTAATTATGGTAATTTATTCAAAATAGCGGGAAAACGTCAAAATGGCCGAAAATTATACATTTCTAGATAGTTCATTTACCATATAAGCTAGAGTGGCGATTGAAGCCTCTCAAGTTAATGTTTTGGGGTCATGGAATTGAATTCTGATATTATTTTTACAGACTAACACATGCTTATTATGGTAATTTATTCAAAATGGCGGAAAAACGTCAAAATGGCTGAAAATTGGACATTTCTAGAATAGCTAAATGAGTACTTATTAGTCATCGGTATGAAAAAAGTTCATGAATCACTGTAGATGCTGCGTCACAGATGAGGATCGTGAGATGGCACGATTCTGGAGTTGCTGGGAAATCTGTAGTGCGGACCGACCAGATGGGTACTGACCATCCCAGGAAAGCTGGGTATGGAACGGCTGCTCCGGATTCACTCTAAGTACTCCCCCCCCCCCGCCCTAGGTCGGATAGTATGCATACATAAGCCCTATGAGAGAGGTTTCTCGTCAAAATCGACTACGTCCGATAAAACGCGTGGTGCGCATGCGTGCATGTCAGAGCTTCCCTGACAACACGTCTCGGAATTGGAAGCGAGTGCATGCCCGTAGTGTACCGAGTAAGTACTCATAAACGCATATAGTTCATCTTTTCTTTGTGCTGATTAGGACCAGAATTAAACGAGCTTTCTTAACTGTAAACCATTTCAAAATCAGCCCATAAATGGCTGAGTTATCGTCGAAGCTCCCAACTAAATTATACTCAGAATATTGCTATAACGTCGTAATCGCGTGTATATATTAAACTAAATACATAGTGATATTGTACACATGGTCGGTACGTCACTAGTATACTAGCACGCTGATTGGCTGGCGCTCGGCCGCTGATTGATTGAGACGACCAGCTCCGACGTCACAACAAGTATAAAAGGGGTGAAAAATCGAAGATCAGGAGCATCGCCACGGTGGAAGCCAGCCCGCGCAGGACCTCTGCACCATCAGGAGGACGGATGTAAACTGCTGACCTAGTAGTGATTCTCACTTCTACCGGTGTCTTACTGATCCCAGCACATCCGCGGTGCTAGGATGTCGTCGGCTTCCACCAGTTTTTGTATACTCCCGGACGGCCATCCGGGAGCAATAAATTAATTTAAAGTTAGACCTTCTGCATCCGGGCTTTCTTAACGCAACTTCTGTGGGAGGGGCCGTGTGGACCCGGAATGTTATCCTACATGATGTAGAGCTACGGTGATTCTTGGTGGACAATCGTGTCTGGGAAGGATCTTGGTATCTGCCACGCCCTCACGGGAAGGACGCTCATGATGGATATTTGTCTCTCTATCCCCACCTTAATGACAGGTCAGTCATCAAACTTGCTTATGTGAAATGTAGCCTTTGTCCAGGTGATGTTTTATGTGGTTGCGGAGCAGGGTAGCTGGATTTTCATCAAATTCAGATGCGCTGCGATGTAGCATGTACGCATACTGTCCATGGAGGTAGATGCTCTTTCAAAGCAGCCTACGGGAATCTAGGCATCTGCGCCCGTTGGGCAGCTTTATCTAATGATAGGTAGGAATCCCTGCCACTTGCAGCCAAAGCTAGTTTTTGTTTCTAGCAAATAAATGGTAGGTTAGACTGTAGCAGAAGGCCCACATAAATAAAGCGGCTTCTACCAATACAGCATCTTGGAACTACATAAGACGGTGATGTGGGAATTCTTCGGAAATCACTCGTTCCATCTTCACATAAACCAGTACGCATCACATTAATTATGGCTTCACTAGGACTTTTCAGTACTTATCATTTTCTGTTGAACAAAAGAGTGGCCCTTTTTGCAAACTCTTTTCCTCGTGATCTGTGTGGTACCTCCGGCGACACCACGTAGAAAGGACACCAGCTAGCTCTATATTGTGTATTATTGTGCTCATTCTGCTGCCAAACGATTCACCTTGTTTGTATAGTACTTATTTATATTTCTAGTATATTATTCTAATTGTTCCATTCTCTAATTAGTATGGATAGACACACAGGTGACACAAATAGTTGGGACGACACTGTGTGGTTCAATCTCGGCGGCAATGGTTGCACGGCCCCACTGGAACATCAGTGTCCCACCGGCTCTAGAAGTCGGTCTTTGTATACTCCCGATCCAGTGGAATCTCTGTTTGATGTGATTCGATGTACGCTCTATGGCTAAATGTCCAGCATTGTCATGCAGTTGTGGAAGTATGATAACACGATAGCGCTCAGGAATCACTATCCGGTTACTAATGTAGAGGACGCCACCTTGTATATGACGTTCTCCAAACCTTTGATAGTAATATTTAGCCGTTGCAGAAAGTGAGGTAACAGATTCCTTAGGAGGCCATACACCCACCTGAATCCACACATATATATTCTCTGTTTGCGCATTTGTTGCTTGTTCATGAGCGACTGTCTCCATATCCCACTCTGCACACCGCAGTTCGGTAAACATGGGAGATGGCTGTGTTGTATGTGTCACGGTGGTGGCCACTTCTTGTTCATCCTCGAGCCCGATTCTGCTCAAGGCATCAGCATTTCCATGTAACTTGCCAGGTCTATGAACAACATCGAAGTTAAAGGCCTGCAGGGATTCCTGCCACCTCACTACCTGGCCCTCTGGATTTTTTACGTTTCTGAGCGAGCGTAGTGAGACATGATCTCTACGGAGTGTAAATGGGCACTCGTACCGAAAGTGCTTGTAATATTTGACAAAATACACAGCAGCTAACAATTCCCCCTTCGTGGTCGCATAACGTTTCTCTGTCTTATTCAGAGTATGCGAGTATGACCCAGTACCTGCTCTGTTCCATCTTCTTTGACCTGAGATAGAACTGCACCTATTGCATAAGCGGATGCATCAGTGTCTAAGATGAAATCGAGGTTATGGCTAGGATGAGCAATAATTGGTGCAGTTGTCAAATGTTCCTTCAGCGCCCTGAAGGAACCTTCACACTCACTTGTCCACTTGAATGGTCGATTTTTTTCTGGTGATTTGGAATAATGGGGCTGCAATCTCACTAAAGTGACAGATGTATCGACGATAGTATTGGCAGAGACTGAGGAAACGCAGGGTGTCGGTGACTGAACTGGAGGTTTGCCACTCTGCTACTGTTTTGGGTTTTGACTGTTGTGTAGCTACTCCATCGGAGGATATGACATGTCCCAGGAACTCGATGCTCTGTCTGAAGAGATGACACTTCTTGGGTTTGCAGTATGAAACCACATTAGGACCTTGTCCAAGTTGGACAGGGTCTGCTCAAATGAAGAGCCAATGACGATTACGTCATCGATTTAACAGAGGCAGATCTTCCATTGTAGTGTAGTGAGTACCTGCTCAATGAGACGTTCGAATGTTCCAGGATCATTGCATAAACCGTAAGTTATCTTGTGGAATTGGAAAAGGCCATCCCTGCATACAAATGCGGTTTTATCCCGGTCAGCCTCGTCCATGGCTACCTGCCAGTACCCACTAGCTAGGTCAAGGGTACAAAACCACTTGACTCCGGACAAGGAATCTAAAGCCTGGTCTATCCTGGGAAGCGGATAGGCATCTTTGTCGCTAAGATTATTTAGGCAGCGGTAGTCAATGCAAAACTGCAAAAATCCGTCCTTCTGCCGGCTAGTACAATGAGACTGGCCCAGGGGGATACCGAGGGCGCTATGATGCCTGTCCGCAACATGTCATTTACTTGCTGATGTACCTCCGCCTCCTTGTGAATGGTAAGACGTTGTACTGGTTGTCGAATGGGTTGATTATTTCTGGTGTCAATGGAGTGTCGCATGAGGTGAGTTTCTCCCAGACCCATGTCTCTGGCTGAAAAACTGTTGCGATACTCCAGTGATATCACATCCACCAGATGGCCACAACAAACTCCCGGTACTAGTGTTATTGCATACTCTAAATGGTATATGATCCTTGATGGTGGTGTCTACGATCATCCGGGGACTTGCGCATTCTAAGGCGATCATATAATCGGGGTCAGGTTCCAGCATGGCTGTGTGTGTGTTGCTTCCTAAATGTGGTGTGGTGGTGGCGTAGTTGCCAAAATCACTGCACAAGTGTCGTACCGTGATGACTCCGGTCCAAGGGGTATGCGTCGGCCATGATGCTTAATTCCTGTTGTCTGCAATGGATGATGGTTTCGCTGGCACTGAGGAAGTCAGAACCTAGCAGGGCATCGTTTTGAATAGAGGCAATTACAACTCGCTGTATGAATTGCATTTCCTCTATCTGTATCACGAGGTTTACCATACCAGCCACAGGAACATCAGTTCCGGTAGCTGTTTGTAAAAAGACGTTTGTAGGCCTAAGGTGTGGCTTTTTATGAGGTGGGATGCTCTCATACAAGCGCTTGTTAAAAACGGTGATGGAAGCTCCAGTGTCTACGGTGGCACTGGCCGAAATGCCACTAAACAAGCAAGCACACTTGTTTATTACTTTGCGGTGTGCTTATGGAAGAGTTTCCAATGATACTGCCTGAGGGATTGCTTTTGGTGCAGTATCATCCTGTATATAATCAGTTTGCTTTTGGATAGCTTCCGTGAGTGCAATCTGTGGCCGAGTGAGGAAGGGACTAACTCGTCGTCACTGCTGCTGTGATTGATTAGGCGATGACGGAGCTGGGGGTTGCAATGGCGGAGTTGTTGAGCATCCCCCTCAGAAAGGCAGCGAGCAGACATGTTACGGAGTGGCAGTTTCAGAATCATATAATGATCCGGTCACATATCACACCACAACCATACACAACATCACTAGGACGGGTCAATATTACACAAGCAATTTGAAAAGCGCATAAAAGTTTATGGTGGGAGTGAGAGGCAGATATCCATCTCCAGTGACCTCCCTGTGAGGGCGTGGTGGGTTCCAAAACCACACCCCATCACTGTACTGAGCTAGATGGAGATCTGCATCCCATCCGTTACCTGGTGTGTTGGGGGCAGATCATTTCCAGATCCGGCTCTGGGGAACTAACGTTTGCCTGTTGTTAGGTTTAAGTTCCAGGATGCCCAGAGATGCACTGCTGGTTGGTTAAAAATAATATCTTTTTGCAGTGCTTCCTACTTTGGCGGGGTTATCTATGCTAACTTGTATCCGAAGATACAGAGGAGGTGTTTGCAAAATTGACACTTTGGTTTTCACCGCTTGGAAACCCCAATAGTTTCCCAAGTCGGATCATGCCAATGTGTCGATGGGAGTTCCAAACAATTAATAAGCCTTGCGGCTGGAGGAGCGTAGAAAGAGACAATCACTCAATATAATAAGAGACCCTAAGGTATCTGGCCAATTTTACACAATTTAGCTGGTGTGTGGTGTTACATATCCGCTACATCCAGAAAAGAGTCTTACACAAATGTCTCCTAAGGTGTGGTTGTCCCTAAGTACTTTTAAACCTATCCTATCGAACTAGAATAGCCAGGTTTAGTCGATCACATGTCAGGTTCGTGCAATGAGAAAATGAACAGTGACCTCAGTGTAAAATTGATGCTGGGGAAAAGTGATGCAGATTTATTGTTGCTGTATAGTATAGCCTAGCATACTAGCGGTCCTAGTGTTTTATATAAAATAAACAAAAAAGTAACTAGGATGGCTGCTGACATATATAACTAACTATCACAGTATTGAGAATGAACCAGGTCATAGGACCTTGCAGTGCTTGATAGTCATAAGCACAAAAATATGGGTAATATTTACAGCAAAAAATATAAATTATAAAATGCAGTGTCAGATGACCGGCTGGTACCTGTTAGTCATCAGTACCTGTAAAGAAATGAATAAATACAATAGCTAAATGAGTACCTATTAGTCATCAGTACGGAAAAAGTTCACAATCACTGTGGATGCTGCGTCACAGATGAGGAACGCGAAATGGTACGATTCTGGAGTTGCTGGGAAATCTCCGCAGGCAAACTGTTGATGCAGCTCACTCTCAAAGACGGTGAAGAGGAACGACTGTAGTCGGATGTCCACATGATAGTCATAATAGCTAATGCAAATAATTAACAGAATTTTAGAAAGTTCCATAATATATCAGAAGTTTGAAGGTTGCCTGTATCATGAAGAGCTAATGTTGAAATTTATAATTAAACAATGCATGTACATTCCTGGGTACACCGTACATGGTACACCACATACATACCAGGCAGAGTCCCACCAGACTGCGGCCTAAAAGTTAATTAACACACGACATGCTGCACGGAAGTTTGATCGCCACTTTTGCGTGGTGTGGAAGCTCTGATGAGTTGTCCACCAAGAGTCACCACTCATTCTACATACTGGAGAAATTACATCGGGGGCCACAAGGCCCATCCGCAGGAAGGCTCTTCGGAAGTGTTCGAAGTGAGGAACTCTTCTATTTAATTGGTTGCCCCCGGATGGCTGTTTGAGAGCTTACAAAAACTTAGATGTGGATGTTCTGATTGCGGGCCAGAGACTAAGACCTGAAATCCGAGAGGCACTGCTGCGGCTAATAGGGAGCAACAGTCAGTAAGCAGTTGCTCACGTCTTGCACTGCTCTGTTCTCTCTCGCCGAGGTGTGGTCGCGATTTTTGATTTTTCGCTCATTTTATACTACTCGTGATGTCATAGGCAGGACACCAGCCAATCAGCAGGTCATCTGTAGCCAATCAGCGTGCAAATAGAAAGAGTGAGGATGCTATCACGTGATAGGCATCTTCCCCATTCATTTAGTACATACACGTGTTTACGACATCTCAGTAATATTTTGAAAATAATTTCAATTAGCTATATTAGGATAACTCGGCCATTTCTGGTCCGATTTAAAAAAAGGTAAATAGTTTTGGAATCCTCGTCTCATTCCGGTCCTGATAGATACCAAGAACGACGAGAACAGTTAAATTTAAAGGGATTACGTGCACCAACCCGGTACACTTTAGTATGCATTCTCTCGCAATGCTGACACGTGTTGTCAGGGAAGCTCTGACGCATGCGCATGTGCTCTACATGATCTTACGGACTTAGACACTTAGACAAGCATCTCTCAGATGGCTTTATACACATGTACTATCCTACTCAGGGGGGCGAGCTTGGAATGTACCCGGAACGGTCGTCCCATACCCAGCTGAGCTGGGACCGTCCGTACCTGTCTGGCTGATCCGCGCTACACCATGCATTGGTGTGATCAGCGAACAGTATTACTGACATGTTTTTGCATATATTGGGCAGATCATTCATATACAAGAGGAACAGCAGAGGGCCAATTATGGATCCCTGAGGAACACCGCAAGTTAATCTCATATTTTCAGTGCACACTGCATTAAATTGCATACATTGTGTTCTCTCGCTTAGGAGCTTTGAAACCAGTTGAGTGCACTTCCTTGGATTCCATAATAGGAAAGTTACACCACGCTCGTGCATCAAAACTTAGCGGAACATCGCAATATACCTGTTTACGGCTGAAAAGGCATGGTACGAGATTTAAGTAATGTTGACATGACCAATATACAGTTTATGTCAGTCCAGTCCTGGCTGATGGTTCTCCTTCTTCTTCTTTCATAGATTCCTTCCTGTGGTAGGAGCACCGTGCGGAAAAATAAATAAATTTCCAATATATTCATATAACGAATGTTACAAGATAAGTTGTTTGATAGTTCCACACGTCAACTTATAGGTTAATAAGGTATGTACACGTTGTGATTATGTAGTAGTGATGTATTTGTTGTAAAGTTGAGTCAGTTGATGATTTGTTGCTGATTTACTATTATGATGTGTATTGAAGCCTTTTCTATGGAGGGCGTGTACTATAGCAAGGCTTTGGCTTTCAAGGGTCAGAAAGGAAATTGTTTTCAAGTGGTAGAATATCAGTGTTTTCCAGTTTTTGACAATCTATAATAAGCTGAGTAATAGTTTCCTGATTTCTGAAGATTGTGTTACTGCATGTTGGAGTAAGTCCTTTGGAGATGAATTCTGACGTTTGTTGCTGGAAGTAAGTTATTGATTCATCTTCTACTTTACAGGCAAGATAAGTTGCTGAGACTGTGTAGCTAGAGAATCTTGATTTCAATGATTGTTAGTGAGGACTGTCTGTTAGCAGACAGATCCCCAAACTGGGTGAATAGCTCCAATTTGACAGCCTGCTTTGGCCAGGTAGAGTAGACAGGATTTGTTTTCATATTCCTGTGTTAAGTTTGACGCCCAGAAGTTATTAATAGCTGTTCTTGTATTTTTCTTTCAACTCGACTTTGGTGGAGTAATGTAGAGCATGGTGTGGAGATCGGGTAGAGAATAGAGGTCTAGTAGATGTGAGATTTGGATGACGAAGATAGGGATATTTTGAGGCAGTACTGTTTTTGAAGTGTTTGTAGAAGTATTTTGTTGTTGTGCATTAAGATTGAATGGAGGAGACTGAGCTGATGTTTTCAGTTGTTTCAGTTGACTGTTCATCAGTGGGAGAGTTTCCAGACCAAATAGTAGCCGGGGTAGTACGTAAGAAAGGTAGATTATGTATGATGTCTTAGGATTTAATCCATTTGTGCCATGCATCCCAGTGTTGATTAAGACATAGACATTAGTAGTGGTAATGGGGTATCTACAGGACAAGTAACAAGTAACAAGAAGAAGAAGCCGTAAATGCAGCAATATATGCAAATCGACAGGATCCCAATTCTATGCCGATATATCCAGTATCACGCTCAATGGACCAAAATTATCCTACCATGTATGCAAATGTAAGCTCGCATACATGTCAACAGATCCAATCGGCCATGCCTACAAACCAAGCAGGCTATGGAAATCAACAAAGTCTGATTACCATACCTGCTCATCAAACCACGTATACCACATCATCACCAGTCAATCCAGCTCAAACAAAAGTGTTGACTGCACCAGCGGTATATCTGCAACAAGTCGATATAGTCCAGACACATTCTCTATCTCAGTTAACCATAGCTTTAGCAACATCTATCATAATACATGGATCTAGACAAATAATCCCACATGAAGTGAGAGCAGCCTACAATGGTCCTCATCAGTACAGCCACAAGAGTCAACACAAGGAAAGATGTCAAATCACATACATAGCCACAAAGCTTAGCACAGGCCAAATGTAGTGCGCTCAAAGAAATGATCAGAGTGGGCCAGTAAACAGGGGCTCATGTATGCCAATGAACAGAGATGTGGCAGTAGGGATAGAAGTAAAAGATCAGATAAACCACATTATGGCCACACCTACGTAGCATTACAGTTTTCTGTGTTTGAATACAATCATTGAGGAAAAATACCTGGTGATGAGAATCTGATGCATTCTGTACTATTACTGTTTTCTGTCTTTGAATATATGGACTTAACACAGATACACATCCATATGCCACGCAGTCTGGGCAACAGGTAGTTTTTAGCAATGACTTAAATGAGGATCATGTAGACCTGAACAGTCAAACAAAGCCGTGTGGACAGCAGGCAGCGTCAATCAATGACTTAAATTAGGACCCCCCTAGACTTGAACCACCTAATAGAACAGTTATCTGCATTGACAATAACCAAAGAACAGCTGTCAGATAATAAGGACAGTTATATCTTGTCAAATCAAGTAATAGCTGAAGGACAGTCCTCACTAGCAATCAGTTGAGAACATCGACCAAAAAATAAGACACCCCCCCCCCCTCAAATTTATCAAGTCAAGTAGCAATTGAAGAGAACTTGAATGTAAATAAAGGAAATTATTATTTTTAGCAATGGACAGACAGACCAAAGAGCCACCAGATCAAGTCAACCAGAAACAAAACCCTGTCAAACCATTAAAGTAACTACAATTAA
This sequence comes from Chaetoderma sp. LZ-2023a, assembly GCA_034401795.1. Lineage (NCBI taxonomy): Eukaryota > Metazoa > Mollusca > Caudofoveata > Chaetodermatida > Chaetodermatidae > Chaetoderma > Chaetoderma sp. LZ-2023a. Next base: position 79,012,911 of record CM067375.1, read on the forward strand.
CATCGAAAACATCAAAACCAATGGTGCATACCTGAATGAATTAATGCACTCAGAGCACAGCATATTATGTGTACAAGAAGACTGGCTATTCAAGCATGAGAGCTCTTTTTTCAAGAATGCCTTCCCTCATTATGAATACTCCGCCAAGTATGTAAATGAAGACAACCCCATTCCGCCAAAGTACAAGCCACGCGGAAGTGCTGGGGTAGCAATTTGGTGGCATCAGTCTCTTTCATAATTCATTGAAGTCCTACCTGATGGTGGTAACAGAGTACAAGCAATCCGTATAAGAGCAATCCCAGAACCAATAGTTATTATTTCCACATATATGCCTGATGAGGGAACCTTAGACAAAAACATCAACTACAAAAAAATACTTGACGACGTCTTTGAGATAACTAGACACTATTTGGTGAGAGCAAATATCTTATGGATGGGTGATATAAATGCAACAGGACATCGTGATAAACCAGCACGAAATGACAGAACATTCATACAATTCTGTAATGAAAGTGGATACAAAATATTACCATTAATGCCAGAAAACCTGACATACTCTCATTTTGCATGTGACTTACCTCTCAACTTGACTTGTTTATGGAACCATCCAACTGGCCAAGTATCATCACTAGCATCAGCATAGATTGCAAAATTTGATAAACAACAGTAGTCATGAGCCCTGTAACAGGACATCTACGAATTACCTTAGTAGATCAATCTTATCAAAATCATGTTCAGGAAACTACAAGATCAGTTAAACACCGTATAAATTGTGATAAGATAGATATAGAAAAATACAGAAAACTAACAGCACTATGACTAAGACTTATACTTGGTATCGCTGGCCAGAATCCTCAGCTGTCGAATTAAGTCCAACAATGACGAAATCAAAACCGAAACGATAACACAAGTGGAATGCAAAGCTTAAGCCATTATGTCAATAGATAAAAGCTATTCATAAAAAATGTGGAAAGACCTCGGACGCAAAAAACATGGAACTGTTTGGGATGAGATGAAAAGCACAAAGAAGCAACTGCAAAGAGTACAGAGAGAGAGCTAGTAGCAGAACAAAGGAACAAACTACATACCAGTCCTGGATGCCAACCAGTACAATAGAACTAAAATGTTTAAGACAATTAGACAATTAGACAGCTACACAATGATAAGTCATCCAACGATGTGCTGATGAATCTTGAATGCGTGTGGTTAGATGTATCTCCGTTAGACTGCTGGGCAGCCTATTTTGGTATGCTTTATACTCCTACAGATAACCCAACATTCGATCCAGAAATAACAATATCTACAGAATTGTAACACCTACTGACCATGATTACCTCTGCATCTGAGCCACTAACACCAATTACACTAGATGATGCAGTTCCATTATATTCCAGGACTGATGTAAAACTGTCACCAGAATTACACTGCTTGGCTACTAGCTTGTTGAACAATGTCTTGTCACAGATTGAGGCATACATAATATCTTGTAGTTGTTATTTCTCTCCCTAGCCGCCAGCTGTTTATTTAGGGAGTGTAGCTCTTTCTTTGTCACTTTCATATATTGGTAAGACCCGTCGGAGGAAGGTTTGTCCTTGCCCTGCCACAGCTTATATGCCTTCTTTACCTCAGCTTGAGCTGCCACAATCTCTGGAGGCTTCAACACTATGCAGGAGCACATAACTCCAGGCCTCTTCACCGCCTAGTCAGAAAGGGTTAACAAACCACCATCTGCCATCTTGGAACATTCTAACTGGCCGAAATCAAATGTGTCTGTACAGCGATTCTCCAGGCTATCTAAAGAGCTATAATCTGCTGTTACCTCGCTACCTGACCACCTACACTGAACAAGTTCATTGCTTACTTCCTCAAACACAGATGCCATGTTCTGAGGAGTGAGTAGGTTTAGGTAAGGCCTCTCCCATACACCTGGTTGGTCGCCACACATTAACTCACAAGTTTCTAGCTCAATGTTTCCTAGAAGCTCAGGCCTAGCCTCCCCCTACCTAGAGGATAGGTACAGGGCCATTCAGAGATGTTTATAAGGTCGCTACATGCAGCTGCAGGAGGTCCCACCTGCAATTCATCTGCTGTCACGGAATGTGAATCTCCAGTCATACCACCCAGATGAACTTGGCGTGTCTTTTTGTGTGAGGTAATACCATGGTTATAATCGAACACAACTGTTCTTTCCATTTCGCAAGGTGCAACCATCCCTTCCTGCATACTCCTTACTCTCTCCTCCATCTTCCATAGGGCTATTTCTTCCCCACCATGAGAAAATGCCTGTCTGTGCACCCTATCATCTACTTATTGCCGGCGAAATATGACAGATCTTTTATCATGATAAGCATGACCGGTGGATTTTCTTTGGGGCCCATCATATTGGTGGTTCGTTCTCCTTCTGCGGTCACTTTCTTGACTCTGATACCTACTTCCCCTCGAATGCGCCTTCTTCTCATGCCAATTAGTATATCCTTGCTCTTTCCACTTTGCTTTCCTCTCTTGTTACCTACTCTCGTGAGCGGCTGATTTCCCATCCTGGTCTTGCTGCCTTATTTCAAGCTGTCTAATTCTGTTTAGCAACCGTCGCATCTCCCTTCCGTTTTCCCTCTGTCCACACCCATCATACTTTGCCTCTCTTTTTTCTAGCTCATCTCTCGTCTCTCGCACTCAACACCCAATAACCACTGCTCCTCTCTCTCTCTCTCTCTCTCTCTCTCTCTCTCTCTCTCTCTCTCTCTATTTCTTTCTCCCACTGTCCTCCCTCTTCATACCTTGCCTCCATGCTAGCCAACTTCATCCTTTCATATCACATCCTTTCATCTCTTTCCTGCTCTACCCATCTTTTTTCTGTACACTGCCTCTCAATCTCCACTTCAAGAGATCTGGCATGCCCATTCAGCATCCAATTTTCATTCTCTTGCTCAAACGTTCCTTTCATCATTGCTTTTTCAACCCTGTAAATCTCCTGAAATAGCACCATTACAGAGGGCTCGTTACTGTAGGGGTTTGCTGTATGCTGGATGGTTGAGTTGTCTCGATTGCCATTAATCCCAGTACTCTGTCCCTAACCATGGGCAATGCATAAGATATTTCTCATCTCGTTAACATCAGTCTCAAGTTTATTGATGTAGGCTGTAAGCTGCCCTTCTCTTCTCAACAGGCCATCTAGGCACTTAAGCTTCTCGTCGGTCACCTTATCCCCTGCAGGATTCCTTCCAGTTGTTCTGGGTCTTTCTCCATTATTTTCAGCCAGTCTTTGAAGCCTTGGACCTTCTGGAGCCCCACTACTTGAGGTTACCACTGGTCTTTCTATGCTATCCTGATCTTGTTGCTGAGGCGATACATCTTCCAACACAGCGTTACTCTCCATGGTGTGCTGCGACGCTGTCTTCTTAGCTGCTGGTTTTGACTTGTTTGTAGCCACCACTGTCAAGTTGGTATCTATCAATGACTCTGCCAGAACCTTCCCTGCATGACTCACACTACTCTTCAGGCTTTGGTGTGTTAGGCCTTCTGCTATATCACTGCTTATCATAGTATCCTCAAAATGGCATAGTTTTAGAATTTTTAAGTGACTTGTTCAACATCTTGCCCGACTGCCTAGCACCCCAAATTGCCCTTTCCACCACAATAGCTGGCCTCTTTGCAGCATTGCCTCCATACCCATGTACCTTCAAGACATCACTAACTCTGCTTGCCTCATCATCCATACTACAAGCAAGCACACTATTCATAATACACACAGAATCATATAGATTGACCTGGTGGACCTTAGTAGATACTTTAGATACTGAGTATTTCTGCTCTTTAGTGTCTCGAAGTAGTGACCAATAATTGACCTCATGAGCTCATAAAAGCCTGCCTGAATAAATTTACACTCTAAGCCCTCCTCCTGTTTGTGGAATTCACATAACAAGGACTGTCTATGTTAACGTTACCCTGCATATCGTCACTTCCAGCTCTGCCACACCTACTACCGATGTCATTCTTCAGTCCATTGCAACATGTACTGCTAATACATACACAGCCTCCAGCGCCGACTCCGCTACGTCCGACATGGCCATCCACCATGACTTACCCGCCTTTACATCTAGCTCCTCCTCAGGTGCCGTCTTCAGTATACTATCCGCCAGTCACCACATCATCTGCCTCAATGTACATGTATCAGCCGCCTTCAGATGTACAATTGTCATCAGCTCATCAACCATCCATAATCACTCCACCAATGCCAACATTTATGCCACCACCACTAAGCACAACTAAGACGCACACGCCCACTAGTTCAGGCATCGAAGTTTACAGGCCAGCCGTCATCTTATGGTTATGCACTGTCTCAGCCTCAGCATACAAGCTACATACCTTATCCGCCGCCCCCATATCCAACGGGTGCCTACCAGCGGCAAGACCAAGCAGCATATCTGATTCTACCCCACAGTCCTTTCACCAACCTGATACGGCTGCAAGGCCACTACCAGGATTTGTCACACAGCAGGCACATTCAACCCCCACCTGGTTTCAGTATACAGCCACCACAGCGATCTAACTTAAGGTTATCACAGTCAGTGAAACAGCCCAATGCAATGCCACCACCTGGATTCACCATTCGGTCAGCAAAGCAATCCAACACAAGACCACCACAAACACCTGCCAGCACAACGATCCACTGGAGTGCCTCTTAGCCGCAGCATCTTACAGAGACATGAAAGGGATCATAACCCTACCAAGCCGTCAGCAGGAAACCATCCTGGATCTGCTCAGAAGCAGGCCGGCAAAGCCAGAATTAGCATGCCTAGAGGCCAAACCAGCACCAACTCATGAAGCCAGAAACCCTCTCAGAGCCAGCAGCGTGATACAGCCAATGAAAACAATCTGGCAGCCACCATACCTAGCGAAAACACACCACATAACACGAGTACGCCTAAAAACCAGACATCTCTCCATATAAATGAGCCTAGTCTTGACAGCCCATTGGATATAACCCCAGATGTGCAGCATAGTGTGGACGAAAAATGCACACCAGACTCATCTCAGTTTTTAGAGCAGAGCTCAAGGAAAAAACCAAGACCGATGGAAAGGAATCATCAACACCGGCAGTCAATATAAACATTGCCACATATAATATCAAAGGGGCACAATTCAACAAATCCAGCCTAGTAGAATTATGTGACTTAAGCAATATAATCGTTCTGCAGGAACACTGGCTACATATGTATGAATCCCACATTCTATCTGATTTCCATACAGATTTTCATGCAGAAGTCAAAATGCACGATGATGCTATCCCCAATCATAGCCTTCGCAGCAGAGGTCAAGCAGGTGTCGCCCTACTCTGGCATAAACAGTTTGATCAACTCATTAACCCTCTGCCTGATGGTAGCAACATAGTAATATGTGCGACCATAAAAGGACACAAGTCTAATTACCTACTAGTAAATGCATACATGCCATCATATGACAGGTCACGCCCTACCGAGACACAGCAGATGTACCAAGGAATTTTAGCTGAAATCAACGAGATCATGATGAAGTATGCTGGGCACAAAGTTATCCTGTGCGGCGACATGAATGCCTCTCTGCACCGCAACCCACCAAACGAGTCTGATATTGCCTCCAGGGAGTTCTGCAGCAGCAAAGGTATAAGCCCCATTGCCACCTATCCAGTAAAACCAACCTTTTCTGGAATAGGAAGCGGGACAACGTTGGTAAGGAACATGAACTCCACACATCACAAATAGACTATGTGCTCTCCACCTGCAGCTCAGTCATAGAAGAGGTTTCTACACTTGACTATAGTACATTATTTGGCCAGTCCAATGGCTCAGATCATGACCCGATTATAGCAAAACTGTCTATTGCAAAAGCAGAATACACACACCAAAAATGATGTCAAGCATGTAAAGAAGTAAGGAAATCCTCATGGCTGTGGCGCAAGGCAGACATTCAAAGCTACAAAAATGAAGTGGCACTCCGTACACAACACATACTGGACTCTCAACTGGAAACTCCAGAGAAAGTCGAAGTAGCAGTCAGTGATCTCAGACGTGCACTCACAGGAGCCACAGCAAAAGCCATCCCTCGTAACACCATGATATTGAAGCGAGGACTAAGATCAATTTCGAAGCATATATTGACCCTACATAAACAGTCCAAAGCAGCCTTCTGGCACTGGTAGACAGCGGGGAGACCAACTAAAAAAGAATGTCCGCAGAGGACAATGGCAGGCGAGAATAGCAAAACAGAAGGATCTATATACCCAGATACAAGAGGCCAGCACAGGCGATCAAGAGCTGTTTTTCAAGCTAGTGAACCGGCAAAGAAAGTGCCAAGCAGACGTCACCACCGAGTTAATGGTAAATGGCGATAGGCACAAAACCACAGACTCTGTCAGACAAGCGTGGGCTGATTACTTTGAGAAGCTTGCTACACATTTGATAACAGCAACTTTAATGAGGAGTACAAGCGACAGGAAGAATCTGACATCACAGGCATAAGACATCTGGCTACAACGAATACAACCCACATGAAACTAATAACGGCAGAGGAAATCTGTAAAGCATCCAGAAAGCTTCATAAAGGCAAGGCTGCAGACAAATATGGTATTGCATCTGAACACCTTATCTACACCATTAATATCCTATCAGTGATCCTTACACATATATTCAACACAGTACTTGACATCCAACAAATCCCTCAGGCTTTCAAGGAAGGCATCCTTACACCAATTCTCAAGAAATCTGATAAGTGTAAAAAGCAGCCTGACAACTACAGAGGCATAATGGTTTATTCCATTATTGGGAAACTCCTGGAGATTGTTCTAGTTGAGAGGATGTCACCCTATATAGAGCGTATCCAAAGCCAACTACAGCGAGGGTTTACAGAAAGTGCAAGTTACCTACACACAACCTTTGCCGTTTCTGAAACCATTGCAGAGTTCGAAGAAGCAGGTGATGACCTCCTGTTTATCACCTTGGATGGCCAAAAGGCATTTGATGAAGTATGGCATTGCGGCCTCCTCTTAGAACTATATAAGTTGGGGATACCTACACAGATGTGGAGTCTGCTCGACGATTGGTACAAAGGACTAACCGGCCGAGTAAAGTGGGAAGGTGAGCTGTCCAGACCATTCAAGATTCTCCAGGGTACCGTGCAAGGGAGATCTTTTTCTCCAAGCAATTATAAAGTGATCAAGAATCCCCTCCTCAAGATGATTGAATCTGCTGGAACAGGAACCTATATTGGAGATATCTGTGTAGCCGCACCAACGTGTGCAGACGATGTCGCCCTCCTAGCAAAACACCAGTACCCAGATACTCAAGTCACATTAACAGCAACTCAGAATTTTGCAAATAACCGTCGGTATGTCATAGGGATGGCTAAAACCAGTGCGATCATTTACGGTACACCCTTGCAAGAATCCGGCGTGAGCTACAAGAACGAGAACCTGGCAGTGTCTAAGGAGACCACACACCTCGGCACTCTAATGAGCACTTCCAGCAAGATGAACCTGAAAAGGGTGGAATAGAAGTGCAGCATACAGTCTCTTCGGTGCCGGCTTACACGAAAAAAATGGCCTGAACCCAGTTGTCTGTTGGAAAATCTGGTTAATATATATTCTGCCAAGGCTAACTCATGGATCCGAGCTTTGGAAATTGACCACCAAAGAAACTGAGCCACTAGAGATTTTTGCCAGATCAATCCTGAGGCAGTTACAGAGCTTGTCTCCATGTACAACAAACCCAGCTGTATATGGGCTTCTCGGAATCATACCTGTCGCCGGTGAAATACACAAGAAGGCACTCACTCTTCTAAGGAATCTGGTAGCAGACTCAACGCGTCGAGAGCATACAATCATACTGCGACAACTTGCAATGAAATCTCTCTCCAGTAAGTCATGGCTGTCATACATACAACAGCTCCTCTTGAAATATTGTCTACCATCGGCCCTTGTTCTCCTAGCAGAGCCTTCCTCAAAATTAGAATGGAAACATTAGGTCAACAAAGGAATAGCAAGCTCCTGGGCTGTGCAGCTATGGGACACAGCATCTGGAATGTCAACCAAGCAGTTTATGTCACAGTCAATGATCACACTTGAGAATGGTCTAGCTCCAATCTGGTCAGAGTCCACAGCAACTCTATGGGAGACTAAGAAGGCTATCGTCAAGGCCAGACTCCTGACCGGAACCTATCAACTCCAGTCTATCTTGGCAAAATGGAACAGAAAAGGCACCATCTCTCCAGTCTGTTGGCTATATAATGACGGCAACGAAGATACCTCACACTTCCTGGTATCCTGCGCCACCTTGGCAGAGACTCGACAGCCACACTCTCCAACTGTACAGCAATCCAGTGCAAGCCGAATGACGAAACCGTGACCCTGCTGCTGCTCAATCCACTGCATCCTGACATACCAGCGTCAATATCAGTAAAACCCATACCCTTGATTGAACGAATCAAAGATTCAAATTTTTTCAAGCATATCCACAATGGCAAGCATGGTAGAGTGTTTTTCTCTGAAGCCGTACTGGAATTCATAGATTATTGAGTTTTTATTCAGAAATGTTATAGTTCTATTGTAATATAATCTTTCCAGACGTTTAGAGAAAAGCGGAAGTACTGAGACTGGCCTATAGTTATTAAAATTAGATGGGGCTTTAGCTTTGAATATAGGTGTTACGCATGCAGTTTTTAATCGGGATGGAAATATACCCTGTGAAAATGATAGATTGCAGATGTGATTCAGTGGAGTTAGTATTTCTCTAGCACAGTTTTTAAAGATTTTACATTTAAAGTTATCAATGCTGGCACTCTTAGTTGGGTTAATTTTCATTAAGATTTTGTAAATTTCTTCATTGTCAGTAGGGGTCAGGAACATTGAGGATTGGTAGTCGCCTGTCAGATAGTCTTGCACATTTATTCCAGGACTGGTATGTATTTTTTAAAGATAAATTAGGCCCAATGTTTATAAAGTATTCATTAAATTTATCCGCAAATTCTTTTTTGTCAGTTATAATTGTATTATTATAAATGAACCGGGATGTTTCTGAACTGCTTTTTTGTTTATTCAATAGTGTTTTTATTATTTTCCATGTTTCTTTTATATTGTTCTTTTGCTCTTCAAATTTATAATGATAATAGTTTATCTTTGCCGTCCTGATTATCTGATTTAATCTGTTTCTGTACTTTTTAAATTGTGCATCATTATTTCTTGTTGGAAATGTTATAAAATTTAAATACATCTTATTCTTCGTATGACGGGCAGCTATCAATCCTGTTGTTAACCAGGGTTTAGTAGCGTTTTGTTTAAACTTTTTTAGTTTTTTTATAGCAGAGACTGGATTCTAACCTGTCACAAAGAAAGAACCCGTCTCCTGACAACTCTAGGTCAGGACCACTGACCCACTGCACGTACATGTTTCTTCGTTCCTGTTTGCTGTTGTGTTTTTGCGTCAAAATCAACTATCGTTATCGTGTTGCTTTCCATATAAACTGTTTTAAAACTCCACACGCAGGTGCTTCATCACTTGGGAGAATCTGCATGTAAAAGAAGAAGAACAAGAAGAAAAATGGCGATGAATAGAAAAACAAACGTAATATTTTTAAATAATCAGTTTTCTATTCCATATCTTACATTTAGAACCTAAGATGTCATGTTGCTTCATTTGTCTTATTCACTTGTTGTTTTAACCGATTAGCTTCCATATCATTGTCATAATATCTGTGGCACCAGTTTTCGTACTATCGTATAGATTCAAGATTCTTTATTTCCATATAGGTAAATAATTCAACAATTCAATACAGGCATCCACCAAAGGCAAGGCCTATGATGCGGTGGACCCTTGACATATAACAAATTTATAATATTATGTTAATACATATAACATTTATATACACGATCATATTACATGTACCACAGGCCCTGAGCCGGTGACAGGCAGTTGAAGTTTACCTGCCTATTTCATATTATTAGCATATTTCATATACTACTATATATATATATATTATATATATATATATATATATTATATATAATACACAAGGTGGTCAACGGAGATCACGGAAATACAATACACATGAACAAAAACAAAGCAAAAATCTTAGTCCTAAGCCTCTGCGTTCAGGATGAAAGCGGTGTGTCTTGTCCTTTATACCTGTCTAACACATCGACACTAGTTTTGCATCGCTCCTACAAATAATTTAACTTTATTACGTTTTTTGAAGCGAATTGTAAATGTTCCAGAAACCATTGGGGAAAACATGAGCCATTGCTAGACTGGTCCCTGGCGCTTTGTATCTGTTTTCTGGACCTTTCATCTCAACACCAACAATATGCATTCAGATTCAAGATGAATTATTATTTTACTTCACTTAAAATTTTATATTTTGACATGAAATATTTTAATTTTCATTTGAAATTTTCAATTTCCCACAACGCGAAGTAAAGAAGAAAAAGTCTTGCCAAGAACCAGTCTATATTGGAGGCTGATAAAGAGTCAGTTGAGCGTAGTAAAAAAATTAAAAGCCTGCCTCCTTAAAGAAAATAGAATGATTTAAGAATAGTAAATATATTTATTAATATAATAATTCGCTGCGGAGCATAACTGGGCCAGTGTTTCCCCAATGGTTACTGGAACATTTACAATTCGCTTCGAAAAACTGTAATAAAGTTAACAAAATTCTTCATACTCAGACACCCACCCATGGCCATGGAAAGTCGTGGTTGTCGATGTCGTATGTCTTTAGCGGGAAATTTAAGGATGGGTAAATTGCCATTCACAACTGGATAGAATGTGCATTCATGTATTTACTCGCAGACATGCATTAATTTCCCCTTTTTTTTGCTTATCGTAAAATTGTGTAGATATTGCACACTTTTACTCAAATTACATGTTATAAAAGGCTACTGCGCACTATATACAAGGACAAATATTTGTCACAGTTTTTGCCTCAGAATTTTTTGTCAGAATCTCAAGATTCAGAGCTGAAAATGTGATTTTATAGATCGGGAATCAGTCGGGAATAAGGATCGCTTTCTATCATGTCTATAATGGTACTACCTCAACTGGATCGTTGAAATGTCTTACTACTGTCTAAATATTGTGTTATACCTTTATTAAATATGATATTAGGGCTGGGCAATATACCAGTTTCACACCATATCACGGTTTTTTATGGCGACGATTTAAAAACCATTACGAAAAAAAATAATAATGAAAACCGTCCGTAAGATCGCCATTGCGCGAAATCTGGTGACTCTCCTAAGTATTCCTTACGGTAGTTTGTTCTTGACTTGCAGTTTAATTATTATCATCTAGTGGGTAACCATTTGCTAACAGGACCATAAAATACAGTCATCTGTTAGCCGTAGGAAAGCAAGGATGTTGGGTGAAATCCCAACAAATCGGCCGAGGACCTGGGTTGGGGTCAATTCCGTTTGGAATTGATCAGTCAATTCCAATTCAATTCCGGAATTGGCATTGGAATTGATAAATCTGAGGACTCCGGAATTGAAATTGATCAATTTTAAGACACCGGAATTGGAATTGATAATTTGAATTGACCGTAATTGGTAAATTCCAACTCAATTCCAGTCATATTTGTCATAGATTTACTGAACACTGTTGGCTATAAAATGTACATGTAATATCTTTAAATTATACATTGCTCTTTATATGCCCTTAATGCATTTCATCCTAAATGATCTATATGATACCATTTACCACATTTCATTCTATATGCAGGTTGATGATATTTATTATGGCAGCTGTTATTAGATGTTTTATTGAATATTTTACAATTTATTTGACTGAATACTTTTGTCTTTCTATTAAAATAAATTTTAACAACTTAGTTATATGTTTGGAATGAAGACTAGAATTTGAGATACTGATAATTCAGTGATGAGCAAGTTCGCTCTTAAACCTTTAACACCTAAGCCAACCAAAATACCTTCTGCAATGAGTTTGAGAAATGTCCATTGGCAGGCCAATGGAAGACTATTTTTTAAAATTTACTACTGGAGTGGCTAGCTGGATAACTGAGCCAGCAATTCCAGTGGTAAAATCAAAAATAATATCTCACTCTGAATTGACAAAATAAAGATCTGATAAATGCTATGAACTTTAATACATTATTGAATTAACTCGATTCTCCATGACCAGTGACCAATTAAGCTTTTTATCCTATGTGAGCTTTGTACCTCATTTATTCAATCAAAGCCACTTGAACTTATTTCATTCTGCATTCCCTGGAAACAGGGTTTCATCTCTATGAAATCATGCCATCTTAAAAATCATACAAATTAGTTAAAATGATTTCAAATATATATGCTAGAACCCAAATAACCAAATTGTGTTAAAATTATTCAACAAAATGTGAGCAATAGTGTTCAGTAAAGTAATATCTTCATGGAATGAAATGGGTGAAGAAAGCAGTACATTACAAGATAATAGACCTGTAATTATACCCTCCTACATAACAAAGGAATCATTGAACAACCCCCTCTGTGAAATGTCTCAGCTTTTAAAACACAGACACCTGGACTAGAGGTGTTATTCAAACTCTACATACATGTGCTCAGTACTCTCACTCAGTACTGTATTATATACATTGTATTCTAATGCTTTTTAATGCAAACATTTATATAGCAAAGTTTACATGTATCTATAATAATTAGACATGGCATTTAGCTTTATCCCTATTCATCAGGGAAAAAATCGGCATTAAGCTATAATTAAGTCAAATGAACTAAAAATAAGATCTGCTGAATGTTGGCTTTTTGGACAATGATTTGACTGAAAGATATAACTACCTCTTGGCAACAACAATTTTTAGTATAATTGTTTTAAATATTAACGGAGAAGCCAACCAAAAATGCCTTCTGCACTGGTCTTGCGGAAGGCTCATATCTATGTATGCTAAGAGACTATTTTTGAAAATTTACCAGTGGAATGACTTATTCCATAACTGAGCCAGTCATTGCATTGTTAAATTTAAAAAAAAATAGTCTTCTCTTATCCTGCAAATGGACATTTGCTGATGATGAATCTAGTTTTTCTTGGCCAATCTTGGGCATTAAAGGGTTAAAATATAACAAGTCTCAAGTAAATATTGGTATGGAATTGGAATTGATAAAATGGAATTTGAATTGGAATTGAACTTATCTGGGTGGAATTGGAATTGATAAATCTGAGGACTCCAGAATTGGAATTGATAAATTTTAAGACATTGGAATTGATCAAATGGAATTGACGACATCCCTGCCGAGGACGACACTCGGAAAATATGATTTGATTTGCCAGCAGTGAATTTTACATGCCGTAAGCTCTGCGGTTTCAGGGTAAGATTGAATAATTTGAAAATCTAAATTTCTTCTGTATTTCTGTAACAAATAATTTTGTAATATGTTTAACTAGGATTCCAAATGTGACACGATACAGAAAAATTCAAGAAACGCACTAGGAAAACAACGACGTTATGCAATGAACTCCCAATCCAAGCATGTCATTATTTCTCTTAGATTTCGACAAACATAAAATGATCCAGCACGGAATAAGACATACAAGATAAATTGCTTAAACGGCCGAGAAATGTAAATGATTAAGTCGCTTCTTACGTTGGCGGAGCAGTTACAAGTAAAATAAACCTCTGCCTCTGAAATATGAGCAGGCGTAATGTGATTGGTTGTTATAGAATTCTTCCTCCGGGATATTCACTACTGGTGATTTTATGATAGAGATTCCTGTAAATCGCAGTATTTTTTATCACATGACTTTTCTGTTCGATAGGTGTTAGAATCACATCGTTTTGTTTTATGGACCGGCCCAGTCTTTTTCATCTTCATATATCTTCCAGACTACGGAGTATTGATTTAAGTTAGATTCACGAATCATTGCGTTTATGTTGTCAAATTATCATAATTTCTTATTATATGACATATGAACCTCGAAAAATAGTCAAACATGCTTTTTGTGAGAATTCTTGAGGTACGATTTCCAGGAAATGACTACCCTTTAGTTACGTGCTGAATGACATTCACCCGTGTGAACAACAGTTTATTGAGGAGTATTGGGTCATTCCATCTCATATCACCCAAGGGCGGAAATGGCACCGACACCAATATTGACTAAATTTTGTCTATATATTATGTCTGTCACAAGAAACAAAAATATTAATTTTTATCGCGATCTGCCCAACCATTCAAGAGTTATGGCCCTTTAAAAGTTGTGAAAAATCACAAAAAACGTAAAAAATGTCCGAACAGCAAAACTTCAAACAACTATATCTTTTGAACTAGTGGACCGAATTGGTTGTAATTTGTGTCATTTGAAAGGGAATAACACAAGGATTCTAAATATGTGATCAGAATGAGAATAGGACTAGGTTTATATATGATGACCTTTTGACCTTTGATTGACCTTGAATTTGACCTTGTGGGCAACCTGCGAATAAAAAATTTGATATGACAAATTACACCTATACATGTTTTGTACATTATGTTAAAATTTAACAGGTATAATGTTCCTAGTTTTTGCACATTTTATTTATGAAAATGGCATGCACCAGTAAAAGAACAAAAATGAATGTGTTTTTGTTCTTTTACTGGTGCATGCCATTTTCATAAATAAAATGTGCAAAAACTAGGAACATTATACCATACATTATACAGGACGGCTCCACGGTTGACTCGTCTAGTGACGGCTCTTCGGAGTCTGAAGACGAGGAGGAGAGGTTGCTGCGGCCCGTGAAGCCGCAGGTGGAGAATATGGAGGTTGATTCCGTCCTGGACGGAACCGGCCTCCATTTGTCTGGTTTGGCGCAAGCCAGGTCAGCGGCTCCACCTGCGGCTGAGGCCAATCCGTTACCGTGCACTGGTTCCGCGCGGCTTGGTTTGTCACCAGCCGTCAGGGGAACGGGTGTGCCGGGCCAGGCGTGGTACTCACCTATCTCACCTGGTCCGGCAGCCGGACATGGGGTGCCGTTGGCGCCCGTGTCCGGCTATGGTTCCACGACGGTTACGGGTCCGTACGGTTTTCCGTGCGGACCTACCCCATGGACCGGAGTGTTTCATGGGGTGGCGGCGGAACCGTGTGGTAGCGGAGTGCCTGGCGTGTCAGCCGTGGCTCCTTGCCGGGAGGCCGTGGCTGGCAGAGCCATGAGCACGTCAACGGGTGACGTGTTTGCGGGGGTATCTTCTTCGGAGGTAGATTGGTCTGATGCTCTGGCGTGGCTAGCCAGAGTGGACCCGTCTGTGGTTTCGGCCACGGCCGATGAAGATGCACCCCGTGCGTCGATTAGGACGGGGATTTTGCCCGCGGCCCGGATCCAGTCAGTGGGACTGGATCCACGGTTCATTGATTTGCTGGAGGCTATTTATAGCAAACAACTAATGACCAAGGGTCAGCTCCCTGCGGCCTCCAGGGAGGTGCGGGCAAGATGTCGTATTCCGCGGGGTGAATACGACAGGTATGGTGTAGTCCCGTCGGTCACGGAGGATGACCGATGGGTACTGGGCGTCCAGAGTGCCGGGTCGGGTGGTCCCGGTCCGGCACTAGTGGATAAGTCCCAGGTACACCAGGAAGAAGTCCTGGCCCTATGCGATGAGGGTGTGAGGGCAGCGATGAGCGCTGTCAATCACTCTTATCGTCTACTTCAGTCGGTGTGGGCTGAAGCGGGGGCAGGCCACCCTGTGCCACCTGTGGCGCTATCGTGTGTTAATGACGGCTTGGTGCTGTCAATGGACGCATTGGCAAGGGTGCAAGCGCGAGTGACGAAGTCCAGGAGGCAAATGGTCATTGACCATATGCGTCCGGCTACGGCAGTCAGGGAACGTCTTCTTGGGACGCCCCTGACAGGGCCTAGCATCTTTGGTGGCCAAGCGCGGGCCATCTTAGAGGACACCGCCAGTATTGCGCAGAATCGGTTAGCGGTAAATCTACAGCTAGAGCTAGTGCGGCAAGCGCACGCACTAGGGGCTGTGGGCAAACCGCTAACGGGACAGCCTTCAAAGAAACAGAAAAAGCATAAGAGCAAGGCGAAAGCCAGGCCTATTGCGATGTCTGTTTCGGCTGGGTTCTCGGAGCCGCCGCCGGCGAAGAAACCCAGGAAGGTTGTAGAGGCGCCTACCCTCCCCAATGTTGCTCCTGACCGCCCTAGAGGTGGGAAGGGTATGGGTAAGGCCTCAAAGGGCGGACAGAAGGGGCCGAAGCGTACCTGAGGGTACGCAAGCTCCCTTCATATCCGCCTGGACCGCACCTGTGCGACAGGAACAGCGGTGCCACGTATACCCGTCGTGCCTAGAACGAAATGGTTCTCACTCTCTCTCGTTAAGAAAGAGGGGGGGGCGGACTGCGAGCCGGACAACCCCGTTGGACGTCGAGGCATCTATGGTGGGTGGAAGGCTCATGCGTTTCGTCGAGGCCTGGCGAGGTGTGACGTCAGACAGTCTGGTCCTGGGATGGTTATCCCAGGGTTACATGCCGGAGTGGTGGGACTTTCCGCCACAAAATCTGTCTTTGGCACCTGTCTGGACACCCGTACCAAGGGAGCCAGACAAGTTAGAAGCCGTTCAAAAGGAAGTGTCGGGTTTTCTTCTGAAGGGAGCAATAAAACCAGCAAACCGGAACACTCCAGGCTTCTATTCAAACATGTTCCTTGTCCCCAAGAGCACAGGGGGATGGAGACCCATACTCAATCTCAGGCCATTAAATTGGTTTATCCATACGCCTCGGTTCCAGATGGAAACGCCGAGGTCGGTAATGGCGGGATTGAGGAAAGGAATGTGGTGTGTATCGATCGATCTGAAAGATGCATATTTCCACATTCCGATGAATCGGAGTTGGCACAGGTTTCTGAGATTTGCGTTTCAGAATCAAGTATGGGAGTTTACAGTTCTCCCGTTTGGCCTGTCGACAGCTCCGAGGGTTTTCACAAGAGTGGTCCTTGCGGTGACAGCGTTTCTCAGAAAAGAGAACGTGGCGCTACACACCTACATAGACGACTGGCTGCTCAAGGCAGACTCGGCAGCCAGGTTGAACGTGGATACTGCTCTGACTCTGAAGTTACTTTCAGATCTAGGCTGGATAGTCAACGAGGAGAAATCCGAGTTGACGCCCACTCAACATTTCGTTTATTTGGGGATGCGATTCGACCTCGAGGAGGGCAGGGTTTACCCATCAGAGCCCAGAGTGGTGTCTCTGTTAGCCATCCTCAGGAGTTTTCGAGTGGGAAACCACATTCAGGCGAGGCGGTTCCTTCAGATGCTGGGCATGATGGTCTCCATGGAACAGGTTATCCCGTACGCTGCTCTAATGCGAAGACCTATCCAGTTGTATCTGATGTCTCTGTGGAAACAGAGAACAGAACCCCTGTCAAAACTGGTGCCAGTTTTGGAGCCGATAATATCGCATCTTCTATGGTGAAAACAGCGTCAGAATCTCCTAATAGGGGTTTCGCTGCACCTACCCCACCCCCAGCTGTCCGTTTACACGGATGCATCGCTGGAGGGGGGGGTGCCTGCCTGGGAGAACACCAGGTCTCGGGCACATGGACTCTCCCGGAGAGTCAGCTGCATATCAATCTGTTGGAAATGATGGCAGTGGAACTGGCGTTGGAAGAGTTCCTTCCGATGATCAGGGGCAAGGTGATATTGATACGGTCGGACAATTCGACAGTAGTATCATATATAAATCGCCAAGGCGGGACCAGGTCGCCCACCCTGTGCATCAGGGTGTGGCACTTGATTCAATGGTGCAGGAATTACTCGGTTGTTTTGAAAGCAGCTCATATTCCTGGCCGATTGAACATTCTGGCGGATGCTTTGTCTCGCAGACAGAGAATCTTGCCAACAGAATGGTCCCTCAACCCTCCAGTTCTACGACGGATCTTCGAGCATTGGGGCAAACCCAACGTGGACTTGTTCGCCACAAAGGAAAATGCTCAAAACATGACATATGTCTCACGATTCCAGATCCAAATGCCGTCGATACAGACGCTCTGGCGATAAGCTGGAGAGGGATGCACGCGTACGCGTACCCACCCACCCACCATTCTTCTACCGAAGGTATTGGTGAAGGTCAGGGAGGAGCCGTGTCTGGTCCTGCTAATAGCGCCGTATTGGCCGAGCAGGGCGTGGTTCACGGATCTTCTAGATCTGCTGGTGGAAAATCCTGTGCAGTTGCCCGAGATTCCGAACATAATCTCCCAGGCCAAGGGACGCTTCCTACACGAGTGTCCCGAAATGTTCAAATTGACTGCGTGGATGTTGTCAAACAACGTTCCACGTCGGAAGGCTTTTCTTGACAGGCTGCTGATTTCATCGCGGCTGCGAGAAGGAGGTCAACCTTCAAGTCATATAACAACAAGGTTAACAGATTTGCAGACTGGTGTGAAGAAAAGGGTATTGATACCTTTCAATCCACTATTCAGCAAATAGCAGACTTTCTCTGTGAGCTGTTCTTTACAGGACTAGCTCCCGTCACAATTGCTGGATACAAGTCAGCTTTGGCATCAGTTATCCCTTGTCTAGCCAACAGGGATAGTCCAGAGGTGGCCCAGTTAAACGTGATGTTGAAGGGAATGAGCAATCTCCGCCCGAGACAACCGGTAGTCATTCCAGCCTGGAGTCTATCTTTAGTGCTTAATGTACTGGCCAAGCACCCATTCGAACCGTTGCGTTCGGCTACTCTAAAGCATTTGACTCTAAAGGCGGTCTTTCTATTGGCAGCTTCCTCAGCTAGAAGGCGCAGTGAGATCCATGCGCTTTCGGCAGAGAGGAACCGATTTATTGTTTCTGGAGAAGGTCTGCGTCTTCTGCCAAGAGCAGAATTTATGTCAAAGAACCAATCTTTGAGATATCCCGGCAAACCGATCA
This sequence comes from Chaetoderma sp. LZ-2023a, assembly GCA_034401795.1. Lineage (NCBI taxonomy): Eukaryota > Metazoa > Mollusca > Caudofoveata > Chaetodermatida > Chaetodermatidae > Chaetoderma > Chaetoderma sp. LZ-2023a. Next base: position 79,031,782 of record CM067375.1, read on the forward strand.
TTATACCGAAGTTAACCAGGTTTGATCGTGATGCCAGTGTCTGGTGCCCGGTCCGTGCTTTGACTAAGTACAAGAAACGGACTGACTCGTTACGGTCGAACGATAGACATCTGTGGATCTGCCATAAAAAGCCTTATGGCGCCGCATCCATGGATACTATCTCTCGTTGGGTGGTCGAATGCATTCAGACTACTCACGAGATGGCGACTGGGCACCAGGTGCAGGGCGTAAGGGCACACGATGTTAGAGGAATAGCCGCCTCGACCGCCCTTTACAATGGTGTTCCGTTAGAGGACATCATGGCCGTTGCACAATGGCACTGTGAGTCCTCATTTACGGATTACTATATGAGGGATGTGTCAGACTCAGCCAATCCACTCGCTTTAGCTGTTTTGAAACGATAGTTAGTGACCACACTGCTTTTCCCCTTTTTTCACTTTGGTAAGAAAAGAACCTAAAGCAGGCATGGTCAAGCGAGAGGATGTCAACCAGATTGTGTCACTGATGGCCGAGCCGGTGAATGGTTGTAGGCGGTACGTCTGAAGTCCTGTTATCATAAGGTAATTCAACAAGTGAGAGTTTTTTGTATTATGTATATGTATCATGTTCATTCATCTTATATATTCATGCTCATTCCCAGGCTAATACAAGCGATATGCAGGGAGTAGTTAACCCTCTTGGCATATTGGTGTTTTCAGGCGAGATACATGTTCGTTAGTTCTCTCCCTTTTCTTAGGAGGAAAAAGGGGGGGGTGGCTGTGACGCGAATGTGATTCGGTTCCGTGAACTTGACGGTCCTTTTAGGTCTCCGTTAGTCAAGTTTGAAGTCTAAAATCTTTCTCCAAGGGGCAAAATTAGCATGTATGGCTTGCCCCTTCCCACCAGGTTACTGATCAAATCTGGTGTATATCAGAAGTAACAGAATGGTGAGTATTGATCGAAGGAGAATGCAGGAAATGTCAATTTCCCTTTCTCCGAGATCTAACAATACTCACCATTCTGTTACGGACCCAGCCTCCCAGCCCCACGGAGGCAAGCCATAGTTTTCTCTTGTTTGGTGGCTATGCAAACAATATGAGCTCTATGGTAAACGGGTACTCGGCAGTTGGGAGCCGAGTACCCGGTTCCCAGGAGTCGGTAAAGCTTTCTAAGTCTATAATCCTAGAGCCGCTGTCAAGGCCAGCTGTATATCAGAAGTAACAGAATGGTGAGTATTGTTAGATCTCGGAGAAAGGGAAATTGACATTTCCTGCAGTTTGAGACATTGGGGTGCACTATTTTCAATCTGGATTGTTCTTGCTATTAATGCGTGCGACCAGCAAACGGTAAATTTTATTTTGGCAGTCGAGCGCTTTGATAAACAGAGTCCAGACAAAATCCGCGAGTATTTAAACGGGGCGAGTGTTGTACGCTTTTATTTCTGTTGGAGTCGTATATTCTGTTACTTGCGAAAACAGGCCTATGCACATACATATAACACGACATTGAATATAGCCGATTCCAAAGCTTCTGATAATTACCGAGTACCCGATGTGCAGACTCATTACTCGCCATGCTTCACGTGAACAATACGTGTAAAAAGCTATTTCCACGAACTTCCGACGTGTAACCAGTTGAAAAATGAATTACAAAAACTAAAACACTATAATTTTTAGGTGTCGTTACATAAACTGGATTTAATCCGTAAAGGAAATTTCTTAAAACAAGCCAGAAAAATTAAAAATAACGACTTCAACGCTGCTCGTTGTTAATAAATTAGCACGTGAGCAAAACGGCGAGAGCGAATACTACGTTTTAGTAAATTTTCATTGATAAATTCAGCATATTAATGTATTTTCCCACGGTCTAGTTCATGAACAACCAATCAGATACGTCTGCGAGATCGCTGTTGTGTTTGAATAGCACGCAGTTTGTATGTTATTTTGTTATTCTAGCGTGTTTGTTCGGTGACAAAATGCTTGGAGTAATAAATTACAAATAATAGAAACGGGAATAGGGAATATATTATAGTGTAATTACTACCGGCGGACGGCCAGAGAATGAGTTTAGATGTTTTAAATAAAACAATTTTACCGTGAGACTTTCAAGACGTACGTTTGACATACAATTCTGCCTGTCATTATTTTGTAATTGACGTCTTGATGTTTGTTTTTACAACGACCCTTTCACCTCAACTCGGCTAATAGTTAGGGATGCCTGTATTTTTGGCACTATTAGCACTTATTTACCCTTGGTCAAGTCAGATTTTATGAATATATTTCTCAAATATTGCTCAAACATTATGGACAGTATTCACGGTATTTGGAAATGCCAACAGTCACGGTATCGGTTCACGGTGTACCGCGGTCCTCACGGTACTACCGTCAGACCGCCCAGCTCTACCGATCACTCACGCGCATAAGATGCAAAGTAAAGGAATCGCTCATTAGAGATAAATTGATGAACCACTTTTACATAAATACCATAGATAAACATGAATACTCGATTAATCAGCTTGAATACAAATTACCAAGACAACAATAAAAAAATATTAATGACGAAAATTGTGTTTAGAAATGTCCTTTTGCAGGGCAAGAGAAGAGTATTTTTGAAAATGTTTCACTGGAATGCCTGACTCGATTCTCGAGCCAGGCATTCCAGTAATACCTTTTCAAAAATACTCTTCTCTTGCCATCCAAATGGACATGTGATACATTCACTAAGCAAAACGTAATTTTTCTTGACCGATTGCATTAAAAAGTAATTGAAAGTTAGGTTTTGAAATGTTTTATGAAATAGATTATATTCACGATTATCTGATTATTTAATTTTTGATGATATAAATTCACGATTTAAAACATAATCACAATTTTTGATTTAATCATGTAATCGCGCAAGCCTAGGTGGGGCAAAGCTAGAAATGGATCCCTCTATTATACATGATAATGTGTTATGACGTAGTGACTTTCTGCGCTTATTATTAATGATGACCGTTATATTTGCATACACTTTAATCATCCATACAGTGAGAGAGTCACTGATCACGTGACTTGATGCTGTTGCTGACGTAAATAAATAAGCAGACAAAGTGTTTCCGTCAACTAGAAGTTTTACATAACCTATTTTTGTGAGTTCAAGATACATTTTGGAAGTAAACATACACAAGTCGATGCAGATGGAAGCTAGATTGACAGTGTGAGAGCTACGCTCCAGAACTTCTGTTCAGGAAATTGATTGGTAATTTTTTTGGTGAAATACTTTTGGTTAGGGTTATTTCAATTTTCCCATGTAAAATGGCCATTTGCAGAGCAAAGTGAAGGTTATTTTTTTAAATTGGTCACTGGAGCGACTGAGTTGGTCATTGAATCAGTCATTCCTGTTGTAAATTTTCAAAAATAACCTCTTAACATGCTTTGCGTGGAATTGAACATTTCTCAAGACAGTTACGGCTTGGCATGTTTTGGCTAGCTTGACCAGTAAACCTTTAACTCTTAACACACTGATGTCAATATTCTATCTTTTACGGTGTCAATAGCAAAGAAACTGGTGTACATTTTTCAACAATTTTGGGAGTTCATCTTTTACTTTAATTTGAAAATTAAAAATTTTGATGGCAGAGTGGTAAGGGTTAACACTTTTGGTCTTAAAAAGTCCATTTGCGGACCAAGCATGTCAAGAGAAGTTTATTTGTGAAAATTTATCACTGGAATAACTAGTTATTTCAGTGATAAATTCTCAAAAATAACCTCTTGCTTTGCAAATGTACATTTTCTCTTATTTTTAAAAACGAATTTGAAAATTAACGAGTTAAAGGATTAGGCATCACTTCATCAAAAACAGGAATCAGTGAGATTTGTATTGCGTGTAATCTGCTGTTTGAAGGAAGCTTTCTCAGACATGTAAACAATTTGACAGTCACAACTAAAAACTTGCTGATTTATATTTCCAACATTCATTATCTGTATACTTATAGGTGCGGCTTCCGCCTGAGGTCAATCGCGTCCTGTACATACGGAACCTGCCATACAAAATCACAGCGGATGAGATGTACGATATATTTGGCAAATACGGAGCGATCAGGCAAATTAGAGTGTAAGTCAGACGGGTCACAGAATATATGTTACAATAGCTTTCTTCAATAACATTTTATTTAACCCTTTAACCGATCAATTACCTATATCTAATTTTCAAGGCAATCATACAGGAAAATTGTTGAATATTTTGAAATTAATTTGACTGGAAGCTGTTGCTGCCTTAATGGCTTCCGGTCAAATTAATTTCAAAATATCCAACAGACTAAGTTTTATATCGTAAAGAAGTTACTTTTTCAGAGACCTGTCGGTGAAAGGATTATCCATTGAACTGTCTGACTGCTGCAAGCCACCAAATAATAATTTCAGTGGGCAATAACGCTGGACCTACTGAATATGTTGAAAACAATTTGACTGAAAGTTGTTGGTGGTTTAGCCACCAACAATTTTCAGTCAAATTGTTTTCAAAATATTCTGCATATCAGAGTTCAACATGCGGATAGTTACATGTAATGGTCAAGCTGCTAAGAAACGCCTCTACAATGTTCTTGAGGCAACAGAGCCAATCATTCCAGACATGCCAGAAGTAAATTTTCAATAATCATCTTTTCCTGCCCTCTAAATGGACATTGAATAAGCAAATATTTAGATGGTCTTATTCCTGTTTTGACACTTAAGGCATTACGTACCACCTGTATAGGTAAATGTCACCTACAGTACAGCTTATAAATAAATTTTGTTTCCAAAACATTGTGACTTGCAGTGATGCAAGAGGTGGTGGGGTTACCAGTCAGTATGTCTGATGCCGATTGGGTCCATTGGAATGGATCCAATGAGGTTCACGTTTCCACGACTGGCTGATATGTTGGCGATGTTGCGGGATCGTGTAGAAGCACTACGATAGCCCTGTCGTACCCCAGGAAGATGTGTGTTACCACGGGCTGTGGTCCGCAGTTCGCCACACCCATGGTGCTTGGTGAAACACAAACCGTAGCAGCTAGGATATAATATCTGTCATCGCTAATCCGTGTTTGAAGGCTGACATGTTTCTATCAGTGTTTGCTTGTCTCCAGACTCAAAGCTACCTCATCTTTTAGGGTTAATTCTTCATTCCTCTGGTAGAACTCAATGGCTGATTTACACCTAATGAGTTGCAAAGCGGACAACCACTAATGATGCAATTGGTTCCATTGCGGACAACAGTTTCATAGCAACCTCAGGCGACTATATACGGCTTAAGACCTGATAAGCTTAGCATTCTGAACTTGATTTAGACTGAGATTAGCGTCAGGTGTAAGTCAGTCATTGAGTTCTACCAGAGGAGTGAAGATTTATGTTTCTAAAACAGAAACATGTTAGTTAGTACAATTTTGAATATGATGTAAAAAATGTTCTGTTTAATATTTTGGATTGGAAGACATTGCTGACTGAGGCAGCAATGTCTTAAGTCCAAAATATTCAACAGTATGTTTTATTTTGTTTTGGAAATATGTTAACTTATTTCTGAGCCATACTGTAGCAGATCATCAGGAATCGTGGCATTGGAACTTTCCCTTGGTGTGAACGGATATCTTGATCTTGTGGTCAATATATAACTAGAATGTGCGGTCAATGGCACGCCATCTTTGCTGGGTTTTGTGTGTGTGTGTGTGTGTGGATAATACCACAGAGCTCTAAGCCCATACGCTATCCATCACTTCCATTTCCCTAAACACTTGTTTTCACTGCCGAAGTCGTGTCACTATTTTAATGTTGCTATCTGTATTCTTTTTCAGTGGGAATACAGCAGAGACAAAGGGTACTGCGTTTGTCGTGTATGAGGATATATTTGATGCCAAAAATGCATGTGATCATTTATCTGGTTTCAATGTCTGTAATCGGTACCTTGTCGTGCTTTACTATCAATCAAATAAGGTGAGGAAACTGCTTGATCTATTGAATAAAGGGATCCCATCTGTCACTCAAGTATATGACATCATAAGGCAACTAGAAAACGTTGTTTGACTCAGAGTGCCGCGCAATCACTGAAAATAAAATAAAGACATTTTAAAAACAGGAAATTGACAAAAATCGTAACTTTTTGCATTAAAACGCCCATTCTCACCCAAAATTTTGGACCTATAAAGTTTAATCCGCCAAAGGGCAGATCTACCCATCATAAAGAAGCTACTTGTTAAGTTTCATTAAATTATTTTAAGCGAATCTATATGATATGGTGTTTACCAGGAAATTGACAAAAATAATGAGTTTTTTTAGCCCATTTTCACCCAAAATATTGAACCTATAAAGGTGAATCCTTCAAAAGGCACATCTAGCCATCATAAATAAGCCAGCTGCCAAGCTTCATTAAATTATGTTAAGCGTTTTTGAATGATATGGTGTTTACGAGGAAATTGAGAAAAACTGTGAATCTTTGCATTAAAGCTTTATCATTAAAAAGCCCATTTTCACCCAAAATATTGGACCTATAAAGATGAATTCTTCAAAAGGCACATCTACGTATCATAACTGAGGCATACATCGTTTCATTAAAAGATCTGTCAAAGCGATTCTGTATGATATGCTGTTTATGTGGAAATTTACAAAAATTGGGTATTTTGCATTAAAACGCCCATTTTTACTCAACTATTGAACATATAAAGGTGAATCCTTACAAAGGCACATCTGGCCATCATAAAGAAGCCAGCTGCCAAGCTTCATTAAATTATTTTAAGCTATTCTGTATAATATGGTGTTTACGAGGAAATTTACAAAATTTTAGTTTTTGCATTAAAAAGTCAATTTTCACCCAAAATATTGGACCTATAAATGTGAATTATTCAAAAGGCGCATCTGCGTATCATAACTGAGGCATAGACCAAGTGTCATTAAAATATCCGAAGTGTTTCTGTATGATATGCTGTTTACGAGGTATTGTTGACGGATAGACTGATGGACAGACGCGGTGATTACCATAGGGCTTCCTAAATATGTCACTTGTTAGATGATGTCACAATCAGATGACGTAGGTCTGACATGAAACTGACAACAGCCAGACAGTAACACTTTGAATTGAATGTCTCATGAATTTACAGTTTAATAAACATTCTGTTGATTCAACAGTGTTGAATGTTTTGAAACTACTTTGACCGGGAGTTGTTGTTGCCATATTTTACAGCTTACCTGTATACTGTATCTTGAAATTGGGATCCTTATATTGTTAACATTGATTCAACTTCGCATACTTAACCATTTCATGCCAGCACTGGCACTGCAGTAGTATTGATTAATGTCCGTTTGCTGGCCAAGAGAAGAATATTTTTGAAAATTTACCTCGATAACCGAGCCAGTCATTCCAGTGGTAAATTTTCAAAAGGAGCTTTCTAGCATGCAAATGGACATTCAATAAGCAAATATTTATGTTATTACCAAAACATTGAATGTTTAAAATAACATTATTTGCTTATAAGACAATAGTAGGATCTATTTATACACATGCCATGCCCATTTCTAGTTTAGCTCCACCCACTGCATTACCTGTGATAGAATCAATTTATATATGGTTGGAATCTTGAATTCCCAGAATCCTAATTTTAAGCTAACTATATAGGTAGGCTTTTGAATATTTTGAAACTAATTAGAATGGTATGGTGCTGCACCCAGTCAAGTTATTTTCAAAATAGTCAGAATTGTTATTAAATTGTAAATCCATCAAAGACATACGATTCGTACAATTGACAGACTTTTTAAGCTTCATGACAAAGTTATATTAAACTACTATGTATTGTGACATCAGTCTACATATGATGTAATTTATTGTGATGTCCTATCCTTGAGTGACAGATCAGATCTCGCCATAATATTATTGGTTTATGGGTCAAGTTTTATGCAAGCAAGTGAAAAGGTCCTGTAAGCCCAAATCATATTTCTGTGATGATGTGTCAGATGTAGATACAATATTATAATATATTCTAGTGAATTGCTAAGACTAATCTAAATGCCACAAAATTAGGTCGCATTTGATTTGTATAGTTATTAACGAAATAGCTATTGTTTCCATTGATGTTATTTTTCATCTTAAACTTCCCCGAAAGTGGCATAAAAAGACATTAGCCATTCCCGCTATACAATGATATAACTCAAATTTTAACACAACAAAGGATCTTAGAGATTTCCAGACTTGATCTGGATAAAAAAAACCTATTGAGTCGGATAAAATTCAGGATTTGTGGATATCCCCAGATTAACACAAAAAGGCTGTGACCATATACTACCATTCCACAGCTTGAGTCATAATCAAGAAAATGCGGGAGTAATTGTACACTGTGACAAAGACAGGAGGATGAATGTCTGCAATCTCTGCTTGCAGTTGTTGTTGATGTTTGGGCTATTTTTGAAGGTGGAGTAGGCAAGTGGAGAGTGAACTTGCACCCGCTCTGATATATACAAGACGATGTAATAGTTTGATGTTTCTGCTTCTTTATAGGCCTTTAAGAAAATGGACCAGGATAAGAAGAAAGAAGACATAGATAAGATGAAGGCAAAGTATGGTCTCAGTACACCTGAAATGAAATGAAAGACAAGATATGGAAATAACACGCCAGAGATAAGTGAAAGATGAAGGATGATCTCGATGATAAAATAAGACAAACTACGGCTGTACACTATAAGAAATCTTTTAAGTTTATGTATTTATGAAAAAATGCTTAGTGCATCAGTATTGAAGTTGATCTTTTCATAGTGGTTACAAGGCTTTAGATTACCCCTTATGATAACTTTACAAGTCATGCCCAAATGAAATCCGCCCATATAAGTGAGTCCAAATTAAAATCTTACTGGCTGCTATGAACAGTAATTAACTTGTTTACAGTCAATTAAATACTCAGAGGTGGATTGTGCGGCATTTTATGACCATTCAGAGATCCCATGGTGCTATTAAAACTAAAATGGCTCAAAATCCATGTCTAAGATTTAAAAACACACTAGTTTCTAGAAGCATTGATGGATCCTGGGCCAGATAGGTGCTGAACCCAAATAAGGTCAATCTAAAACACCCAGGCCGGTCACAAATGGCTTTGGCAGTGCGCCCCAGAATTCATATTCTTTTGAATATTTTGAAACTATTTTGGCTGGGAGCTGTTGCTGTCTGAGGCAGCAACTGCTTCCATTCAAGATTGTTTCATGATTCAAGATTATTTATGTCATGCTTAATATCATATACATATATCACAATTTGGAAGCCCATCAATGGCATAGCCTATAGGTTGATGAACCCCCTTACACACAAACAAATACAAGATTGTTATCAGACAGCAACAGCTTAACCAGGCAAATTAGTTTCAAAATATTCAAGGCAATACTTTTTAGGTTGAAATTAATTGTTCCATTCATTGAATATATAGCAGATGAAGTTTTTATCCATAAGAGAAAGTCTCAAGTGGTACCAAGTATAGTCTGGAAATCTAGATATGGTACTGTATCAATATCAGGTGGCACGGGTATCACTGATGATTGATCATTGACTGTACTTTGAATTCATTAATACATTTGTATTTGTAAATATGTGTATATAGATATCATTACCGCTAAAATTGTATCAATGGTCTAGATGGTCAAGAATATTGAAATCTTTTGTTAATAAATGTCCATTTGTGGGCCAAGAGAAGCCTATCTTTTGAAAATTTACCACTGATATGACTGGCGTAAGCCAGTGATAAGATTTCAAAAATAGTCTTCTTGTCCCGCTTGACATCTTTCAAGACAGTTAACAATGTACACATGTGGCTGGCCGGCTTGACCATTGAAGGGTTTAAGTCAAGAAAGCCATGTATATGACCCTCAATGTAATGAACACATGTTTATAACAGGACAGTTGTATTGGCCGATTTGTCTGGTTGTCCTTTATAGAGAGGTTAGATTGCAGGCCTGAAATTGTTGTTGATGTATTCCCATTAAAACTCAATATTTAAACATATACAGGTAAGGGCGGCGGAATGATTAAAAATAATATTGGGGGGGGGGGGGGGGGGCGAAGCGAGTACATTCAAAATATGTACTGCAGTAAAATTTGTGCTTAAATGTAGAATTTAGCTTTTTTAAGATTCTTAGAAATGTCACTTATTGTTGGGGGGGGGGGGGGGGAGACAGACATAGCATATGGTTTATTATGGGTGGGGGGTGGGGGTGTGATATGTCCCCAGGTTCTGCTGCCAATATATACAGGTCCCTACTAACAGCACTTTAAATACGGAGGCAGGTACTATGAATATATGTATGGCTCAGTTATTTGTGAAATCTTGTGTGTTTTCCTTTAACTAAATCACCGTTTTGCAGTCAATGTACTATGAATAAATACACTCGCATTCCTCTGCTTGGAATGGTCAAGCAAGCCAAAAACGGCCTCTGTAGTGGTCTTGAGGTATGTCAATTTCGTGGTCAAGAAATTTTTTTAATTTCCCATTGGAATGGCTGGTTCGATAATTGAGCCGGTCATTCCAGTTGGTGAATTTTCAAGTCGTCTTCCCTTGACCCTACAAATGGACACTCATTGACCAGATTTTCTTGCCTCTTAATAAGTTAAATGGCAATTTCAAAGATTCCATATTATAAAATGGTGCTAATTTTGGAAACAATATCGCTGTTTCTGTCAAACAACTTTGAGCAACATTGTTTCCTAAATGTATGTGTCTGGTCACTGGCAAACTTTCTTCAAAAGGCTGTAACAGTTAACATTTTGTTACACCTTAACACTCATATCAGCAAAAAAAATGGCTTCAGCACTGGCCATAAGAAATGTCCATTTGCAGACCAAGAGAAACCTATTTTTGAAAATTTACCACTGGAATGACTGGCTCGATAACCGAGCCAGTCATTCCAGTGGTAAAGATTTAAAAATAGGCTTCTCTTGGTCTGCAAATTGACATTTTCTATGACAAAATTGAAAAATAGATTTTCTTGAACAAATTCGATGGATAAAGGGTTAATATGGTACGGGCCAGAGGGAGGTTTGACAAAAGATCATTATCATAAAATCTCATATTTAGATTGAATTACAATATTGTTATCATTGTAAGCATCATGTTTGTGTATTCTAGTGTTAATTCAGTGTGTATCACCTGTAATAAAGTGATATTGTCCATTACTGATACCATTAAATACATGCACATATTCTAATCTTGTGTTATTTCAGGCCATTGCATAAAGATTGCAAATAATTTACAATAATATGAATGGGCATCTATCGAATGGAGGATTCCAGTTTATCCACCAATCATATGGCTTCATTATCAACTATGTAACGTGTATGTCATAATCAATTACATGGTGTGTGGTATGAGGTTATAATCAATTACATCATCAATGTCGTAGCTAGGTTTGTCACGAACGCTTAATTTATGACGGACTAAGCATTGTTGTACAAATTGTATGTCTAATGTCTTTACTATTTAATAAACAACATTCTGTGGGCACCTAGTCACATTAGTTTCAAAATACTCAACAGCTTACATGTATAGTTTTCCGGAAATTGATAGTCAGGGAGATCCCAACATGTGTGAATTGTGGTTGGAGACTAGCCAGAGATTGGCAGAGTATAGCTAACACCATCTTCCTATCGCACGGTCTCGCCCTCCAACTACGCTCTCGTATCGAGTCCCGTGCTTGCACGCTTTTGATGTCTGCGCTAAGTTCATGAAACTTCATAAATGCGGTTAGTCAACTACCATTCAATAAAATTGCCTGGTTATTATCATCCTACTATTATACACCCAATCACATCGCTTGACATTCGTGTCTCGCGAGCTCTCCATCGATGCTGGCATGAAGCCATGACTCTATTTTTAGATTGATAGCTAGATTGAAGTAGGCAGAAATCTGATTGGCTGCCTCCAGCCCACTAGCGTAATGTTACGTCACATAGCGAGAAATCACAGGCCTGCAAGTATGGCCTCGAACGGCGAAGCGATGTGAGTGGGCATATGTTAATACGATGAGCTAATGCTGCAATCCTCCATGACCTCATGGATTCAGAAATAGCATTCTTATTTACCCAGAATATTTCTGGAATAATATCAGCTCTGTCTGGTATTTTCGAAAATTTATCATTGGAATTGCTGGTTCTTTTACTGTGCCAGTCATTCCAGTGCTAAATTTTCAAAAATGTTTTTATTGCTCTGCAAATCAATATTTTCTGAGAAAATTGACATTTAATGGTTAACTTGTTAACCCTTTAACACTCATATCCACCAAAAATGCCTTCTGCATTGGTCTTGAGAAATGTTCATTTGCAGACCAAGAGAAGACTATTTTTTTTAATTTACCACTGGAATGACTGGCTCGGTAACCACCGAGCCAGTCATTTCAGTGGTAAATTTTCTAAATTAGTCTTCTCTTGTTCTGCAAATGGACATTTTCTATGAGTAAATTTAATTTTTTTAAACCAATTCGAGGGTTAAAGAGCCTAGCCATGTCTGCAACTAGCACAGCTTAATCCATATTGTGCAGTTAGCCACAACACTTGTGAAAGTTTGTGAGTGTTACCATTATCAACAGAAGATATGCATGTGCAGTTTCCTCCATTGTCTGATTGGTTATTAGCTCACCTTATGTCAGTTTATGCCATGGCAATCGTCCATCATCCATCCGTCCGTCCATTGTCCATCAACTTTTGCTTTAAAACACTAGTCCTCATTAACCACTGGGTCGATTTCAACCAAATTTGGCTGGAAGGACCCTATGGTCATAGGTTCCAGAACTTCCATTCAGAATTTTGATTCATCAATATTTTTGGTGAAAATCTTGGGTTTTATTAAAAATGTACCGGAAATTGTCAAAATGCTTCTTACTATTTTGACTGATTTCAACCAAATATGGCTGAAAGGACCCAACGGTCGTAGGCTCCTGAACATCCATTCGGAATTTTGATTCATTTGGGTGAAAATCTGAGATTATATGAAAAATGTACCGGAAATTTGTCAAATTGCTTCTTACCATTCTGAGCGATTTCAACCAAAATTGGCTGAATGGACCCTATGGGGTCGTAGGCTCTAGAACTTCCATTCAGAATTTGTATTCATTAATTTTTGGGGTGAAAATCTTAGATTTTATGAAAAATTTACCAGATGTCAACGCTGCGTCTCCTTAGTTGCTTGACATATTTCAACCAAATTTTCCATCATAAAATTTTCAGTCTAGCTGTTGACTTTGTCACTTGATTGACTTTTGAAGAACCACTGAGCCAATTTCAAACAATATTGGCCGAAATCATCCTTGTGCGATAGTGATCACAGATCATTCACGTGAAACTGACTAGAAATTGACCATGTCTCCTACATTTGAACCATTTGCGTTTAAATAGACATGACGGATAGTTTTCGAAAAAATCCAAGTTGGTCGCCTAATAAATTTATCAATTTAAATTCTGATTTGATATGTTTACGCCTACCACCATAGAACCAGTCCACCAAAGTTCATTGAAGTGGGGCCATTAGATTAAGGAGTAGCATTTTAATGGTTCTGGAAAATTAAAAAAAAAATCCAAGATGGACACCAAAAAATTTACCAACCTTTTGTTGGTCAATTTTTTGGTGTCCATCTTGGAATTTTTTTTTTTTCTAGAACCACTGAATAGAAAATCGAGAGCCTACCACTATAGAATCCTTCCAGCCAAAGTTGGATAAAATCCACCTACCGGGTAAGGAGATGTGGTTTGACAGTTTCTCAAAATCTGAGGTCCTTGATGCTCAGTTGCGTGAAGCTTTTGTGACTTGATAACCGAGCCAGTCATTTCAGTGGTAAATTTTCAAAAACAGCCCTCTTGTCTTGTAAATAGACACTGACAAAGCAAGAATTTGAATTTTCTTGACCATTAATCCTTTGATGGTTGATTTGATTAACATGAACTATGATAAATACCACTTTCAGAACAACTGACTATTTTTGTCAATTTCAGTAGTAAGTTAACAAAGCAAATGGACAATGGACATTGAATGAGCAAAAATTTTAATTTTCTTCAAAATCTTGCCCATTAAAGCATTGATTAACAAGAGCTCCACAAACGGCGCATAATACCCCGCCATGATGACAAACCAATGAATGAGAGCTATTAGAAAATATTTATATCTTCCTCAGACCCATCAGACAAGTCATCCTTATGAAGTGTCAAAGCGATCCGTTAAACGGTCAAGGAGGTATCGTCTACCAATTTTCAAGATGGCCGCTGCTGACTGGCAGTCATATTGGATTTTGGATTATCGTAAATTTCGATAAGTCTTCACCAGACATATTCCAACGACCCTATGAAGTGATCCGATAAGTGGTAATGGAGATATCATCCAGAAAACAACTTACAAGATGGCAGCCCGTGGCTGGCGGCCATCTTGGAGTTCGGATCATCGTCAATTTCGATAGGTTTCTTCTCCAGACCTAATCCAACTACCCTATGAAGTTTCAAAGCCATCCGATAAACGATAACGGAGTTATCATCTGAAAATCAATTGTCAGGGTGTCTGGTGGCCATCTTGGATTTCGGATCATTGTCAATTTCGATGGATTTCTTCCACAGAGGTAGTCGAACCATCCTATTAAAGTTTCATTGCGATCCGATAAACAATAACAAGAGTTATCATCTGGAAACCAATTTTCAAGATAGCCACAGGTGGCTGGTGGCCATCTTGGATTTCGGATCATTGTCGATTTCGATAGGTTTCTTCACCAGACCTCATCCAACGACTCCATGAAGGTTCAAAGCGATCCGATAAACGGTAATGGAGTTATCATCCGGAAACCAATTTTCAAGATGGCCGCTGGTGGCCATCTTGGATTTCGGATCATCGTTGATTTCGATAGGTTTCTTCCCCAAGACCTAGTCCAACAACTCTATGAAGTTTCAATGCGATCCGACAAACGATAACGCAGTTATCATCCGGAAACCAATTTTCACGATGGCCGCCGGTGGCAGATCATCGTCGATTTTGATAGGTTTTTTCCCCAAGACCTAGTCCAACCACCCTATGCAGTTTCAATGTAATCCGACAAACGGTAACAGAGTTATTATCCGGAAACCACTCTGCTGCCTGCACGCCCGACTGCCCGCACGGATGGATGGACGGCACCATTATATAATACCCCGCCAAATTTTTTAGCGGGTATAATAAAGTAGTATTTTGAGGCATTGTGACACAATAACTGTCTCACTGCTTCAAGGTCCCAGAGAATAAATTATATAAGAGCAAAAGCTTTGTGAATATTTTTAAAATAATTTGACTGAAAGTTGTTGGTGAATTTGGCCACCAACAACTTTCAGTCAAATTGTTTTCAAAATAGTTAACAGTTCCAGAGATATAACCCCTGGAATAGATACCCTGAAAAAATTCAGCAGTCCGACGGTTAATATTTTGATTAGCGTGTCAGACTCCATAATCATGAACATAATGCACAGACACAGAGACACGTTTTGTATACTTTATTATTAGCAACACTGCACTGATGTCAAACACGTGTATCAATAACTATATTATAATTTAGCGCAATACCTATTTGTTATAATAACAGGTTACAATACGTCGATTATGAAATAATGTTGATCATGAAATAACACGTGTGTTACCGTATTCAGTTGCACTCACAAGTAGTGTTGTGTCTGTCCGGTCACATGTTTTTTACATTTCTGACAAATATATTTCTGACAAAAATATATATGCATATATCGTAACAATACGGCCATTCTTAAAAGATTTTTTGGTTATCCTCTCATGACCCTGGTGGTTGGTAGGTAGAAATTTTTTACCTGTTGAAATATAACATTACAAAATTTAATTTAAAGAACAAAACTTGAAGGTTTTTATTTGAACATGAAACAGAAACTATGAAGCAAACAGTTTCTAAAGGTTATTTGAGGTCATTTTGACGAAAGGAGTCAATTCAATCTCCCAATGAACTTACCTCAGAAAATAAAAGTAATTCTTCAAGGGAAACTCCCAAAAAAGATATTGAGAGGGCAGGTTTTTTAGGATCAGTCAGGAGAGAACAACCAAACTCTTATTTAAGGATGACCTAGTGCACTGCCCTTGTCAATCCAATGTACAGTCGACATCCATGGAATTGGCAGAACTCAAGTTATACTGTGGATTTTAATTCAGTCACACCGATGATCTTAATCTGTTGACCACAAAATCAATGCTTCTTCCAGAGTTGAACAGGAAAACCACATCAGCTCTAAGCTTGCAATTGATAGAATGGAAAATGCTATTTTATTAGCAATGACGTAGTTTGACTATTTGATCTGAAAAGTATCCTCCTTCATAGCGTCATGATGAACCTGCTCATGAAGCTTCATAAATACTCCCAAGTAAAAGTTAATTTAGTTAAATTATCAAACTTAAATCTAAATTTGCATTCACGCATGAAAACCAGTATATACAGAAACAAGAGGCCCAAGGGGCCTGTATCGCTCACCTGGAGCATTGTCCATTTTTGTCAAAATTGTTGGTGGGTGGTTTAGTAGTTTTTGTAAATGAGTTTGTGGACATTTTTGCAAGTCCAATATGGCCGCCAAATACGCTACATTTTGATTGGTCCACTGCAGCCATATTTCTGATGTAGCTCATTCCCTTGAACAAACTTTAATGGCACTCGGTGCCTAATCATATCTCCCAAATTTCATCCCAAATCCACTCAGTGGTCCTGGAGTTGTTTTGGCCAAAAATAGGTTATCCAAGTTGGCCGCCAAACCATTTGGCCAATCAAGTTCCCATGAACAAACTTGGTGCAGCTCTTGCCCTAGATGATATTTCATGCGTTTTGAATTGACATTGACATTTCTAAAAATCGACCAAAATCCAAGATGGCATCAGAATACAATAATTTTCCATTGCTTTAGTATGGGAGATTTTGGCCGGTAAATGATCCAAGATGACCACTAAACTGTTTATCCGAGTCTCGAAAATGGAAAACTTGAAATCACAATGTGCAAAAACATAGATAAAACCAATTTCAGCCTCAAAATCCATCAAATAAAAAAATCCAATATGGCCGCCAAACACGCTATATATTGATTGGTCCACGGCGGCCACGTTTTGACGGATCAACTTCTCTTGAACAAACTTTAATGGCCCTTAGTCCATAATCATATATGGCAAATTTTGGGCTGATCGCTTCAGCAGTCCTGGGGAAGTTGTTTTTGCTAAAACTAGGTCATCCAAAATAGCCGCCGAACCATTTGGTCAATCAAGTTCCCTTGAACAAACTTGGGTGAGCTCTTGCCTTAGATCATATTACATGAGGTCTGAATAGATCCCTCAAATGGTTTCGGAAAATCTTTAAAGACATTTCTAAAAATCAGCCAAAATCCAAGATGGACACTGGCCAAATTGGCCGATCGGCTTCATTTGAACAAACTTGGATCCCTATTCCCTAAGGATGCTTCCTGCCAAATATGATTGAAATCGGCCCAGCGGTTCCTGAGAAGAAGTCGTTTAAAGGAAAAGATGACGGATGGACGAACGACAGGACACACGATGGAGTCACCACGACATAAGCTCACTTGGCCTTTCAGGCCAGGTGAGCTAATTATAAATTCTGTCACTTTATAAGAGATACAAATAATTAACATTATCATATACAGCATCAAAAAGTAATAAACAATTTTTTTCCGCTTTAAAATGTTTCCACAGCAACCAGGTAATTAAAACAGCATCCGTACTAATTTCATAGCAGCCTTTCATGTGTATTCCACTCATTCAGGTTTCAATCCTTTAAACCGGCAGCAACAAGTTTCAGTCAAATTAGTTTCAACATAACAGCTTTCCTGTCTAGGAAATGCGACACTGGAATTTCAAGCGTTAAACGACTAATGGTCAAGGCTTCAGCGGTGGTCTTAAGGAATGTCCATTTGAAGGCCAAGACTATTTTTTAATATTTACCACTGGAATAACTGGGGCGATAAGCGAGCCAGTCATTCCAGTGGTAAATTTTCAAAAACAGTTATCGTGACCTGCAAATGGACATTCACTATGCAAAATTTTCATTTTCCCCATGTATCTTGACCATTAACCGTTTATTACTGAAGGCAGCCAAAACAACTTCTGTAGTGGTCATGAGAAATGTCCACTTGTAGATCAAAAAAATACTATTTTTGATAGTTTACCACTGGAAATCCTGGCTCGATAACCAAGCCAGTCACTCCAGTGGTAAATTTTCAAAAACAATCCTTTCTTGGCGTGCAAATGTACAATTTCCATGAGAAAATTTAAATTTTCTTGAATGAATTTGACAGTTAAAGCTAAACTGGCATGTTGAAATAGTGAATATAAACACATCTCTGTACACCAATAAAATAATGATAACTATGCTGCTCCGGATCAGGTAATGAAGCAATAGGAGTCGGCATAATGAGTCTGGATCATGCTTTTTCACTTCATGGAGCACATAGACATACAAACATGTGCAGGAATGGCCATATTGCAATCCTGTGCACATACACCTACGCACAAACATGCACCTAGAAACGCACGTGCTATAACAATGGATCTTTCCTGTTTTAGCCCCGCCAATCTCTAGCTAAGCTCCAACCACACCTCACTCATGTTGAGATCGATCAATCCCTGAACTCCCTGACTATCAATTTCCAGAAAACTATACAGGTTAGCTGTTGAATATTTGAAACTAATTTGACTGGGCAGCAACAGTGCCCAGTAAACTAGTTTCAAACTATTCGACAGAATGTTTATTAAATAGTAAAAACATCGTACGTGTCAGACTTTTAATAGTTTAAGATGGACTAAATTGGGTATTTCATGCCTTAATTGATTATGACATCATCCTACACGTCACATAGTTGATTATGACATCATCATATGATGGATGGATAAACTGGAAAGGTCCATTAATTAATACAGCAATAACATAGAGATCATAAACGAGAATTCGATATCAAGAAAAACGCCAAAAATAGGTTTTTATCATATTTTCTGAACTAAAACGAATTTGACAAATTTTCACAAATTTTATACTGTTAAAATTTTGGTCAGTCATCAATTTTGACGCCCCAATAACACTCATTCAGATTATGCCACACATTTTTCCAGAATAGATGAGCCGGGAATCTAATAAAGTTACGTAGCCGGACATCAGCTCAGATTCGCGCTCTAGTTTATCAAATGCTAATATTTCACTTACATTTCATTAATACGATGGTTTAAAAATAAGCTGCTATGATCTATCAATGATCTATCAATGATCAACAGCATAATATTATTTACGCGATGACGTCGTACCACAACAATCATTCACACGATGATGTCACTCTCTGATTCTCATGGGAAATGGAAGAAAATTAACCTTTTGTGGCGAAATTTACTATTTAGTAATTAAAAATATGCAACTATATTGCATTTTATCTAAATTATACAAAACCATCATTTGGCGTGCGTTGACCCATTTCTGTTCCCCTTTAAACAACACATTATATGTATTTTCTATGTTAAAATTTTACACATGCATGCATGCATACACTCATGCGCACACACTGGACAATTCCACAATTACTATATACATTAATAGAAATTAATGGTGAAGTTTCTAGATACTAACATAAAAGAATATAAAGTACTTAAAGAGACACATCATTATGTACAGGTGACAGTTCCACATTTTCTATATACAATAGTCCGCTTTTTGTTCCGTGATAATAATATATGTAACAGCATTTAGTATGCTTAACGGTTATTATATGTACAACACATGTACTCAGACGCACTCGCACGCACGCATGCACGCACACACACACACACACATTTACAATTCCATATGTTCTATATACGTTGCCAGCAATTATTGGTCAAACATCTTTAGCAAACAGTGAAGCGCCTTAATGTATGTATTGTTAGTGTGATGGTTTTTTTATTGTCGTTTTTAGCCATTTTTCCAGTTTGTAGTGTATTGTTTTGTAACTATGTAGGGGGGGGGGGAATCACTATTTAACCATTTAATGACTAAATTTGTTAAAAAAAATTAAAATATTTACTTATTGAATATCAATTTGCATACAGAGAATACTACTTTTGAAAATTCAGCACTGGAATGACGCTCAAATATCGAGTCAGTCATTCCTCTGCTAAATTTTCAAAAATAGTCTCTTGGCCTGCAAATGGACATTACCCAAGACCACCACAGAGGCCGGTTTGTGAAAGGTTTAAGTAATGCCTTGGATGGACCAGCTAATGATTTGGGGGATCCTATCTGTCATTCGATTATACAGCAGTCAAATTAGTTTCAAAATAATCAACAGAATGTTTACCAAATTGTAAATTAATCAGACACAATTTGTACACTTCATGACAGACTTTTTGCTATTTGTGATCGCGTCTACAGCGTTATGACTGCGACATTTGTTAACTAGTGACGTAATTGATTATGACGTAAAATATTTGAGTGACAGATTAGATCCCTCCATTAATTCCTAGATATTCAATGGCTAATCAGTATGGTGTTTTTAAAAATTTAAATACTTACCTTGTAAGAAATAACAGAGTAGGCTTAAGTGACATTCACAAACATATTGACTATTGCAATGCGATAAACTAGATTACAACAAAATACATCACAATGTACAGTTGACGGTTTCACATTTTCTATGTACATTGTACAGCTCGGTGTCAATATAATATAAAGCATTTATATACTTCATAGTTTTTACATGAACAACATACACACACACACACGCACGTACATGCTCAAAACGAACACATGGTCTTCACATTTCTATGTACATCACCATCATCAGACACACTCATTTGGCAAATTCACATTATATATATATATATATCCCGGACAATCCACCATATAACAGTCTGTCCATTTTCTTGCTAGTATCAAGGCAAACTGTGCAAGTCAGTCTAGTCAATCTCTGTTGACAAGTAATATAATTGAATAGTTTAAAGAATTCACTAGTTCATGAAATAGTTTATAACACTCAAATTTGATCTAGAAAATAAAATTTGTCTCATAGAAAAGGTCAATTTGCAGACCAAGAGAAGAGAAATTTTGAGAATTTACCTCTGGATTAAGTGGCTCGGTTATCGAGCCAGTCATTAGCGATATACTTTCAAAAAGTCTTCTCTTGATGTGTAAATTCACATTTCTCCAGATCACTGCTGAAGCCGTTTTAAGCTTAGTGTAATCTGTGACTTACATGTTTACACTCAGTCAACTAACGACAATTTCCATTGGCTTGTTCAAGTGTTTTTCTAATCATGCAAATCAAGGCATGTGTGAACAGAAATATACCATCAACTCTCGAAACTAGTCACATCTCAGACTGCCACTAACGTCTCTGATCAGCAGGGAACTGAATAATAGTCATACACTCTCGCCTATAACAGGTTATAAAAGATGCCCATTGGTTGCAGGTTCCCTCATAGAAAGGCTTACAGTTAATTAATATGATGTGCTGTTGAAGAATGGTCCAGATGATACCTAAGATTTAATGGACTGATAATGGCTGAGACAGTTCACAGTTATATTTCTGTCACTACTTCATTACAAACCTGTGTTAATAAGCTTTAAGCCTGACATTAACCCTTGAATTTTTTCAAGAAAATTTCAATTTGCAGACCAAGAGAAGAAAGACTATTTTTGACAGTATAGCACTGGAATGACTGGCTCGGTTATCGAAAATAGTCATTTCTCAAGATCACTGTAGAAGCCATTTTTGGCTGATATGAGTGTTAAACGGTTACCGTTGACCTCGTGACCTCCTCGCACAGGTGGCCATGATGCTGGCAACAAAACAGCAACAGCCTGTGTATTTCAGTAAAATGTTTATAATAACTTAGAACAAATCACACATGCTATGACATAGGGCATGAATCATTACAATGCTTAAAGTAACATGCGTGCACACACACACACACACACACACACACACACACACACACACACACACACACACACACACACACGCACACGCACATATATATATATATATATAAACCCCTCCCCATTCCATGAAAGCTGTCATGATTTCATTTTCAGACTATTGGGGTGCAACGCTGTTGGTCGGAGTTAGTTTATGCTGCTAGCTGGATGCGAGGTGCAAGCAAGCCTGAAATCAGAAGGGGTGTGCAAGTTGCCCGCCATACAGCACACCTGGTTTTGTATTTACTCACCTTTAGACAAGCAACCATTGCATACTCTCAACTTTGCTGACCTAGCTTAGCGAAATTTGTTCTAATCTTTTTTAATTCTCTCAGAAAAATCCCAACTGCATACCAAGAGAAGACTATTTTTGAAAATTTACCACTGGAATGACTGGCTCAGTTATTGAGCCAGTCATTCCAGTGGTAAGTTTTCAAAATTAGTCTTCTCTTGGTCTGCAAATGGACGTTTCTCAAGACCACTGCGGAAGCTGTTTTTGGCGGCTATGAGGGTTAGAAAGTTAAGAGTGCAGAATTATACTTGTCTTAAAATTGAAACTCTGTAATTTCAAAAGTTAAAAGGTTGAAGTGAACTTTTTAAATACTTGGATTTCAAGACACTGACAGTGCGAAGCATATGTTTTAGTGGCATTCACAAACCTACAGACTATATTGCAATGGAATACACTAGATTACACTAAGTGACACACATTATAATGTACAGTTGACAGTTCCACATTTTCTATATACAATCCCGTCTTGTCAGCGCAATTATTAGAGTAATATAACAGAGTACAAATAGCAAACGCACATGCACTCGCACATGCACTCGCAGACACATACGCACAATAAAAACACATGCATGCGTACACCAACAATCACACACAGTTGAGAAGTCTATATTTCTCTATGTACAGTAGCATCTTGCTATATAGCACTATAAGGGTAACCTGTAATCCGTGTCTGGTGACAAGCCCTTAAGTAGAACTAGGTATCCGGAAATACATTTCCGTAATAGAAGGATCTATTTCTCTCAAAGCCCCGCCCCTTTCTAGATAAGCTCCGCCGACTTTGTCATGCGTGTTGGAATCAATTTGAAACTTTGAAACCTGAATTCCCAGAAACTAACTTTCATGCTAACTATTTAGCTAAGATGGTGAGTATTTTGAAGACAAATCCCTGAAAAAGTATATACTTTACGACATAAAACTTTTGTTGAAAATTTTGAAATTAATTTGACTGAAAGTCGTTGCTGCCTAAGGCAGAAATGCCCTCCAGTCAAATTAATTTCAAAATATTCAAGTTTTCCTGTTGTATGGTTGCGTTGAAAATGAGCTATAGGGAATTCATCAGTGGAAGGGTTAAATTAGTTTCATAATATTCTCCAGAATGTTTATTAAACCCTTTAATAGTCAAACCGGCCTCTGTTATCGTCTTATGGAATGCTCATATACAGGCCAAGAAAATATCATTTTTGAAAATTTACGACTGGAATGACTGGCTCGGTTATCGAGCCAGTCATTCCAGTGGTAAATTTTCAAAAACTGTATTAACTTGGCCTGTAAATGGACATACAATAAGAAAAAATTTAAATTTTCTTGACCAAATCTGACCATTAAAGAGTTAAATTGTAAATTTATCAGACACAATTCAAACACTTTCATGATGGACCTATGTTATTTTGATTGTGACGTCAGATACTTGAGTGACAGAATGGATCCATCCTTTGACTAACAATGAGCTTGATATTTTGGCAACAACCCCCGCCCCGGGACAAACTTAACGACAAACTTACTCGACTAAATTAATTATCTGCCGTAGTATTCAGAAAGCAGACGAAACTTACATTCATGACACTTCTCCCAAAGCAGACAATAGAGAAATCAGAATGTCGTAATTGCCAATACCAGACTTACACCTATTCTATACAGATGTACAAGTCATGAATTAAGACAAGGTTAGGCTTGCATGATTTTCCGATTTAATCAAAATATTTTTAAAAAGCACGATTTTTCACGATGTAATTAAAAAAAATCGAGAGATCATGGAAAATCTGAGCAGAATACAATATTTAGAAACCTCGCATTTTAGAAATACAGGAGTACAATTATAATTGATTCATACCCAGGTCCATTGTGTTTATATTCCGCCGTGTCGAATATGTACTAATCACCACACAAAACACTAAGATAAACAAGCTAACAACACCGAGGTAACATTGTCATTGAGAAAACCAACTAGTTAATCCGTCGAATCTCCATATAACCGTGGCCGTTACTGGCATTACATCATCTAGGGCTGGGCGGTTTGGCCTAAAAGAAAACCGGTGACGGTATCACTAATTAAACCGGTATTAACGAAATACCAGTTTAAGGGGTTAGAATGATCGAAAATAATTTGAAATATGAAAATATGCCGTTTTCATTAGCTACAGTACATGTATTTTGTGATTTGACAACTGACGTAAATTGCCACGAAATTAGAACGGTAACTACATTCGACTGCTCACTTCCACGCTATCTATCTCAAAATAGTAGTTAAAATAAATAAAATAAATAAAGTCTGGTTCATGTGATGTCGTGAAAATAACACTCTAACTACTAAAATGTTGATTTTCAACACTGTTATTAGGTAACTATTTTCGAAAGCGTAGTACGAACCCGGATATGAGAGCGCGTTTAGGCTCCTAGTAGAGTACCGCACATACGGTTAGAGATCGTATAACCACCTACAGTATGATCTAGTCTAGTAAGTGTTTGTATTCGAGTACTCAGTATTTAGTAATACTCCTCAGACTGTCGTTCAAGCGGGTGAATGTCATTCAGCACGTAACTTAAGAGTAGTCATTTCCCGGAAATCGTGCCTCAAGAATTCTCACAAAAAATGTGTTTGACTATTTTTCGAGGTTCATATGTCATATAGTAGAGATTATGATAATTTGACAACATAAATGCAACGATTCGTGAATCTAACTTAAATCTACTTAAATCAACACTCCGTACAAAATGATGTGATTCTAACGTCTATCAAGCAGCAAAGTCACGTGATAAAAAATACTACAAATTTCACTCATAAAATCGATAGTAGTGAATATCCCGGCGGAAGAATTTGTTAACAACCAATCACATTACGCCTGCTCATATTTGAGAGGCTAAGAGGTGTATTTTACTTGTAACCCTCCGCCAACGAAAATAGCGACTTGATAGTTTTCATTTCTCGGGCGTTCAAACAATTCGTCTCGTATGTCTTAGTCTGTGATGGATCATTTTATGTTTGTCGAAATCTAAGGGAAATAATGATTTGTTTAGATTGGGAGTTCATTGTATAGCGTCCTTGTTTTTGCAGCGCGTTTCTTGATTTTTTTTTTGTACCATGTCACATTTGGAATCCTAATTAAACATAGTACAAACTCGAATTGAAAAAAGGATTATTTGTTGCGAAGAAGAAATTTAGATTTTCAAATTATTCAATCTTACATTGAACCCGCAGAGCTTACGTCATGTAAAATTCATTGCTGGCAAATCAAATAATATTTGCCGAGGGTTGTCCTCGGCCGATTTGTTGGGATTTCACCAACACCCTTGCTTTCCCACGGCTAATAGTTATAGATGACTGTATTTTATGTCTCTAATAGCAAATGGTTACACTAGATGATAATATTAAACTGCAAGTCAAGAACAAACTAGTTTAGGAGTCACCAGATTTTGCGCAATGGCGATCTTACGGACGGTTTTTCAGGGTTTTTTATTTTCGTAATGGTTTTTAAACCGTCGCCATAAAAAAATGTGAGACGGTGTGAAACCAGTATACCGTCCAGCCCTAACATCATCTTTGATAATTCCTAGTCCAAGTTTTCATGACAATTGTTTCTCTTGGGAATTTGGACATACAATTTAATCGAAAATCGTGATTTTTTTACAAAGCCTAGACAATGTTGTTATGGATAGATATAGTTTATCAGAAATGAATTACAAAGACAGTAATCACGTGGTTGCTTTGGAAACAGATGTATCAAATATGATAGATAGTACAATTTTCATTACAGCATATACTATATATATATATATATATATATATATATATATATATATATATATATATATATATATATATATTTACAGTAGCTTTATATATTATTTAAATTACCAAAAATATAATAATAATAATAATAATAATAATAATAATAATAATAATAATAATAATAATATGCCGCACAGCATTTTATCAGGCCGGGAAGCAATGTCTTCCATTCAAATTAATTTCAAAATATTCATCAGAATAAGTTTTATATCGCAAAGAATTTCCTTTTTCAGGGATTTTTTCGTGAAAGGTTTAAAGAAAGCCTCTCAGCTCTCAAATTTGTTCAAGAACGTTTCAATTTTCTCATAGAAAATATTCCCATTTGCAGACAAGATTATTTTTTTAATTTATCACTGGAATAACTGCCTCGGTTATCGAGCCAGTCATTTCAGTGATGAATTTTCTAAAATAATCTCTTGGCCTGCAGATGGACATTTTTCATGACTCCTGCATAAGCTTTTTTTAGCGATGAGTGTTTTTGTAATTTTAAGCATTGATATGGATTTTGAGAGATACAAGATCTTCCGACCCATTGTCTTAGCTCGTTAATAGTCAACATTGGTCAATAAACTCGAAATCTTTTTATACGTTCTGAAAACCTTTGTTTTAAATTTTATCACGGGAGTACCAAGTTCAGTAATCCAGAGGCATTTCAGTGATAAATTTTCAACAATAGTCTTCTCTTGGTCTGCAAACGGACATTCCTCAAGACCACTGTAGAAACTTTTGTGGCTGGCTTGATTAATAAAGTGTTAAGTAACAAAGTTTGTCATTTGACCAGCTGGTCAAATTATACTTAGTCTTACATGTACATATATACAATCAATAATAGTTTTCTAGACATATCATCATTGTTGTCCACATAAATGCTGATAAATGATTATACACATTTAGCTTTTAACATTGACCTATTTTTTAACAAATTATAAATGAGTTGAGATGTGTTCTGTGAAAATTCTGTTTAAAATTAAAAAAAATTTAAATGTTTTAAATTTTTAATAAAGCTGATGTGTTGTTAACCCTTTAACAGCCAAATTACTTTCTGCAGTGGTCTTGAGGAAGGTCCATTTGCAGATCCAGAGAAGACTATTTTTGGAAATTTAACAATGAAATGACTGGCTCGATAACTGAACTAGCCATTCCAGTGATACATCCTTAAACACAGTTTACTTAGACTATAAATGGACATTCAGTGAACAAAATTCAGATTTTCTTGACCAGTGGTCTTGTAAATGGACATTTACTGAGTAAATATCTCACTTTTCTTGACCAATCTTGACCATTAAAGGGTTAAGAAATTTTATGAATGTAAGCGTCTTAAAGCACAAGATAATATTTATACATGTAGGTATTGGTTATGAATAATTGTAATATTTTATAATACAGAATTTCTGCAAATAGAAAATGTCTATTTGCAAGCCAAGAGAAGACTATTTTTTAAAACTGACCACTGGAATCAATGGCTCAAATCGAGCCAGTGAATAGTGTTAAATTTTCAAAAATAGACATCTCTTTGCTGACAAATAGAGATTGGATAGGCCAAAAATTTAAATTTTCTTGACGCTTATTCCACTAACGATCAAGATGGCCAAAACAGTAGTGGTTTTTGATCAATGTCCATTTGCAGGACGACATCAATCTTTTTTTGTAGATTTTAGTGGTAGATTTACAAAACTCTCCTTCTTTTGGCCTTCAAAATGCAATTTTCTTTAAAATTCTTGACCATTAAAGCGTTAATTGAGACGAGTGAAGGGTTAAGTAGTTTGATTTTTTCGTGTTCATAGTAACAATAACATATCAATAGTTCACCACTGGGCACCTATAGTGACATTGACCGTTGGATGAAGCCAGATACAAACATAGCCAAGCTGCCACTCAGCAAGATATATATTAACTCTTTAATGTCCAAATTTGGTCAAGAAAATCCAGATATTTCCTTATTGAATGTCCATTGGCAGGCCATGAGAAGAGTTTTTGAGAATTTACCACTGGAATGGCTGGCTGTTACTGAGCCAGTCATTCCAGTGGTAAATTTTCAAAAATAGTCTTCACTTTGCCAGCAAATGAGCACGCAAAGTGAGTACTGTTTGAGGCGGGTTTTGGCCGGATTCAGCATGAAAGGGTTAACTCTCAAATTTTTTCAAGTAAATTTTCTCACAGAAAATATCCATTCTCAGACCATGAGATTATTTTTGAAAATT
Organism: Chaetoderma sp. LZ-2023a; assembly: GCA_034401795.1. Lineage (NCBI taxonomy): Eukaryota > Metazoa > Mollusca > Caudofoveata > Chaetodermatida > Chaetodermatidae > Chaetoderma > Chaetoderma sp. LZ-2023a. Next base: position 79,059,964 of record CM067375.1, read on the forward strand.
TACCACTGGAATGAATGACTGGCTCGATTATCGAGCCAGTCATTCCGGTGGTAAAATTTTAAAACAAAGTTTTCTCTTGGTCAGCACTATGGACATTTCTCAATACTGCTGCAACAACAGTTTTTCGCAGGTTTGGCAAATAAAGGGTTGAAATAATAAATTATCACTAGCCCACTGTGCCGGTCAATCATAAATAGAACTAAACACAATTGTTTACAGAATAAACATGAATATTCGATCCACTCATCTCCATGAAAGATCATACTGCTGGGGAATTATGTGATACGATATGAACAGTAAAGCAGACGCATATCACAGACGAGGCAGTCTCAAGAGATCAGGGTTCTAACCATCTACTGATAACATGCATCAAGGCAGGTATTAGCCCGTTAACCCTTTAATGACTAAATTTGTTAAAAAAATTCAAATATTTACTTATTGAATGTCCATTTGCAGGCCAAGAGAAGACTTTTTGAAAATTTACCACTGGAATGACTGGCTCGGTTATCGAGCCAGTCATTCCAGTGGTAAATCTTCAAAAGTAGTCCTCTTTGGCCTCCAAATGGGCATTCCTCAAGACCACTACAGAGGCCGGTTCTGGCCGGCTTCGTCGTGAAAGGGTTAAAACTCGTATCAGCCACAAACGGCTTCTGTAGTGGTCTTGAGAAATGTCTATTTGCAGACCAAGAGAAGGATAGTTTTGAAAATTTACCACTGGAATGACTGGGTCGATAACCGAGCAAGTCATTACAGAGGTACATTTTTCAAAAAGTCTTCTCTTGGTCTGCAAATGGACATTTCTCAAGATCACCACAATGGACATTTTTGGCAGGCTTCGCCATTATACGGTTGAGATATCAAATTGTTACTAGGCCACCGAGCTGGTCAATCACAAATAGAACTTACCCTGATCAATAGTCTTGTCCTTTCATGGATGAGTTGCCCATATCTCATTTTCAATGCTACCATACCGAAAAATGGTTGATTATTTTGAAATTAATTTGACTGAAAATATTCAACAGTTCATAAGCTTTATATCACAAAGAATATACTTTTTCAGGGATTTGTTGGTGAAAGGTTTAATTTCACCAACTGCCTTGGTGCATATATGATCGGTAAAGGCGTAACACAAATTATCAACTAACGACCATAGATGGAAGATTCTGTCATTCGTTATTACAACTAAATTTTGGGAGATATGCTCAGAGAAAGCACGATAATTATTAAATCATAAAATTATACATATTTCGCTTTATGATTCCTTAACTGAATTCGCGTCCGGAGAGAATAACTGGCGCGACCAAAGTCCAGACGTAGATGAGGAGGCAGACCCAGCTGGACGTAATCTTCACCCACACGGAGGCCATATTCGCCCTCAATGTAGCGAAGTCTGAGCTTGGGCTATGAGAAATAAATAAAGAAATGACAGAATGTTGCGAGATTTAATTAATTTTTAATCCTATCGCTTAAATACATCTCTAGCATACTGCAGAAGCCATTTGTGGCTTACTTAACACTTTAACCCTCACATCAACCAAAAACATCCTTCTGCAGTGGTCTCGAGAAATCTCCATTTGCAGACCAACAGAAGAGTATTTTTTAACAATTATCACTGGAATGACTGGCTAGATAACAAAGCCAGTCATTCCAATGGTAAATTTTCAAAAAAATACTCTTCTCATGGTCTGAAAATTGACATTTTCTGAGAAAATTTAAATTTTCATGAACAAATTCGTGGGTTAAAGGGTTAAGTGTTAAAGAGCACTACTCCTATAGAATATTTAATCCTTTAACTCTTACCACTCCGATGTCAAAATTTTAAATTTTCAAATTAAACTAAAAGATGAACTGACCAGTGTTCTTTTCTAAACTAGTTTGGTTGAAGATACGACAGCAACATCATCCAACAAAATTATTTTAAAATGTACACCAGTTTCTTTGTTACTGACACAGTAAATGATAGAATGTTGACATCAGAGTGGTAAGGTTAACTCACACAGACCAGACCACCCAGAAGCGACAGAATATCCTGCTGAAAAGTGTGAAACTAATTTTACTGGACGCTGTTGCTGCCATAGCCCTCACACCCCCGACAAGCCACAAGTGACCAATTCTTTATAATGTAAGAAATATTCTGTTGAATATTTTGAAAGTAATTTTACTGGACACTGCTGCTGTCATAGCCCTCACAGACCAGACAAGTCAGAAGTGACAATTCTTTAGAATGTAAGGAATATTTTGTGGAATATTTTGAAAGTAATTATACTGGGAGCCGTTATTTCCTATGGCAGTGAACAAATAAAGACCAACATGTTCCAGTCATATTAGTTTTAAGATATTAAACAGCTTACCTGACACACTTACCTTGAAATATACATTCTCGGAATTCAGGTTTTAAAGTCTCAAATCAATTCCAACCCGTGTAAGAAAGTGGGCAGGGCTTAGTTAGAAATGGGTGGGGCATAGCTAGAAATAGATCCCGCTATTGACTTACCTGTACCAGTTGGTGAGTACCATCATCACATAGAGTGATGCCAGACAGAGCATGACGTGATAAAACGAATAACTGTACGCCACTTCGTCTTCTTCATTATCATACACCTGACCTTTCTCGCTGTCCCCGCCAGATGAGTCACCTAAACAGATTAATTATGCGCATAAATGAGTACTGTCAGGATATCATCTCCAGCGACAAAGTGCCATACGGAAAATACATATTTAGTTAATGTTAACCCTTTAACACTCATATCAGCCAAAGATAGCGTCTGCAGTGCTCTTGAAAAATGTCCATTTACAGATCAAGACTATTTTTGAAAATTTATCACTGGAATGACTGGCTCGATAACCAAGCCAGTCATTCCCATGGTAAAGTTTAAAAGTAGTCTTCCTTGGTCTGCAAATTAACATTTTTCATGAGAAAATATACATTTTCTTGAACAGATTTGAGGGTTAAAAGGTTAATTTACTGGCCAGAAGGACATTTATGAAACCTTGCCACTGGAACGACTGGCTCCGTTCCTGTGGTAAATTTTCAAAAATAGTCTTCTATTGGCCTGCGAATGGACATTCCGCAATACTTGCTCTAAAACTTAGAAGACATTTCTTGTCGGCTTGCCCATTAACCCTTTCACCGATGAACTCCACACATCTCATTTTCAAGGCAACCATAAGAAAAACTGTTGAATATTTTGAAAATAATTTGACGGGAAGACATTGCTGCCTAAGACAGCGATGTTTTCCAGTCAAATTAATTTTGAAATATTCAACAGAATAAGTTTTACATCATTAAGAAAATACTTTTTCAGCGATTTGTCAGTGAAAGTGTTAAAAAGTTAGTCCTTATCATGCGAATACAAAAAAGCTACACAAATTTATTTGTTTGTTTGTCCATCAGGATTTTATTATCTAGCTACCATTCACTCCAGTCTCCGCATATACGATGCTTGGTATTATTTCAGCTCACATAACTACACCAGTTTTAGATTGGTATCCATTTAACTATGGAACACTCAACCTGGCCAAAACTAGCCTCTGCAGTGGTCCAGAGAAGACTATTTTTGAAAATTTACCACAAGAATGTCTGGCTTTTTCTAAAATAGGTTTTTCTTAGTCTGCAATGGACATACACATTTTCGACGGGGAAAATTGAAAAATTCTTCACCACATTTGACCCGTGACAGGATAATGGAAGATAATTCTTTAAGATAAGTGAGGCAACACTCGCAGGGACAAATACTTTTTAAATATTTGAAAGCACTATTTAAACAAGAGGCCCAAGGGGCCTGTGTCGCTCACCTGGAGCACCATCAATTTTTGTCAAAATTGTTGGTGGGTGGTTTAGCAGTCTTTTAAATGAGTTTGTGGACATTTTTGCAAGTGCAATATGGCTGCCAAACACACTACATTTTGATTGCCCCACGGCGCCCATGTTTTTTTGATGGATCAACTTCCTTTGAACAAATTTTAATGGCCCAAATTTCGGCCCGATCCCTTCAGCGGTTCTGGAGGAGTCGTTTTCGTGAAAACCAGGTCATCCAAGATGGTCGCCGAACCATTTGGTCAATCAAGTCCTCTTGAACAAACTTGGCTTACCTCTTGGCCTAGATGAAGATTCCCCAAGTGGTTTCGGAGATTTTTAAAGACATTTCCTGAAATCGGCCGAAATCCAAAATGGCCGCTGGGCAAATTGGCCGATCGGGTTCATTTGAACAAACTTTGATCCTTATGCCCTAAGGATGCTTCCTGCCAAATATAATTGAAATCGGCCTGGTAGTCCGCGAGAAGATATTTTTAATTTCCCGTTGCTTTAGCATGGGAGCTTTTGACGAGAAAATTATCCAAGATGGCCACCAGACGTCGGATTTCGAAAATTGCAAATTTGAGCTCAGAATACCCAAAAACATATATAGAACCAATTTTGGCCTCACGCTACATTTTGATTGGTCCACGGCGGCCATGTTTTTTGACGGAGCAACTTCCCTTGAACAAACTTTAATGGCCCTTAGTCCCTAATCATATCTCCCAAATTTTGGCCTGATCCATTCCGCGGTTCTGGAGAGAAGTCGTTTTCAGGAAAACTAGATCATCCAAGATGGCTGCCGAACTATTCGGGCAATCAAGTCATCAAGCTTAGCTTACCTCTTTGCCTAGATGAGGTTTCATAAGTTTTGAATCGATTCCCCAAGCCGTTTCGGAGAACGAGATTTTTCGAGACATTTCTAAAAATAGGCCAAAATCCAAGATGGCCACTGGCCAAATTGTCCGATCGGCTTCGTTTGGACAAAATGAAATCTCTATGCCATAAGGATGCTTCCTGCCAAATATAATTCAAATCGGCCCAGCAGTTCTTGAGAAGACATTTTAAATTTCCCATTGCTTTAGTATGGGAGCTTTTGGCGGGAAAATGATCCAAGATGGCTGCCAAACCATTTAGCCTATAGTTTAGAAAATTACAAATTTGAGATCAGAATACCCAAAAACCTATACAAAACGAATTTCGGCCTCAAAATCCATCAAATAAAGAAATCCCTTCAGCAGTTCTAGAGAAGTTATTTTCGTTAAAACTAGGTCAACCAAGATGGCTGCCAAACTATTTGACCAATTAAGTTCCCTTGAACAAATTTGGTTGAGCTCTTGCCATAGATCATATTTCATGAGGTTTCCTTCAATCCCTCAAGCGGTTTCGGAGAAGATTTTTAGACGTTTCTAAAAATCGGCCAAAATCCAAGATGGCCACCGGCCTAATTGGCCGATCGGCTTCATTTGACCAAACTTGGATCCCTATGCCCTAAGGATGCTTCCTGCCAAATATAATTGAAATTGGCCCAGCGGTTCCTGAGAAGAAGTCGTTTAAAGGAAAAGTTGACGGATGATGGACACACGACGGACGGTCGCCACGACATAAGCTCACTTGGCCTTTCCGGACAGGTGAGCTAACCACTTAAAATATAAATACACGTACTTCAGAGATACACAGAGACACATATTCAAAGATGGAAGCAGAAACATAGTCAACACGTAGACCATGAACCCTCCAACCCCAGCCCACCCCCACATTTGCAGACCAGGAATTTAATAAATATTATATACACAAACATCTTTAATGTTCATGATTGGGCCACAGCATCGAAAATTCATGCTTACAAAGCGCACGTTTGAGATACAAGGTAATTTTTGGAAATTGTATCAGTAGAATAACCGGCTTTTCTAGTGCTAAAGTTTCTAAAACCTTTTCTTTGCGTGCAAATGGTCATTTATCAGGACCACTGCAGGCCATTTTGACAGATCAGACTATCAAAGGCTTAACTGCATTATTATCTGAAATTCACCAATAATAATAATAATAATAATAATAATAAATATGGCCGCAAGCTAGATGAAAAATCTCATCTGAGCCAGCTCTTATAGGTGGTTTAGAACCTAAATACCCTCTTAGATTTGATCAAGTTGGATTAATGTTGTCAATTTTATTGAATTATATGAGAAGGTTACAGTAGGAATCTTATTTATCTGCCCAGTCTATCCATCATTGAATGTGGTTTTGAAAAACAAACAATAATGTGTCAACAACAGCAGTAAAAATTTTAATACGAAATTGTTTTAGTTGGCCTTACCGTATAAAGGCCATATTCCAACTCCTGTGATACGTTATGGGACACAAGCTGGTAGTTTTTTAGATAATTATTTACCTCTAAGAAGAAGGAAGAAAGGCGGTGTCATATTTAACATGTAGAGCATACTATGCCTGCTAATGTCCTAAAAATATGTAGGGTATTAAACATTAGAAACATTGTAATTTTAAGTTAAAAATTAAAGTGAATAAATAATGATTTTACTTGAATTATCTCCCTTGAAAAATATGAGATGGTAGTCTAATTTGTATAACTCCGCATCTGGTTGTTAAAGAAATGATCGCACACTTTTGAAACTGTGATATTCGGAATCAGCATCACCAAAAACCTATGTAACGACATTTTCATTGTGAAAACCCTGCAGGCATGTACAGCATTTTGGTATTTCCAATGGCATAATTGAATCCTGATGCGAAAATCGTAATATCTCGGGAACCGCTTGAGCGATTTGGGTTCTGTAAATGGTTCCTGATAGGGAATCTCGCTCCGACTTTGATAAACCAATTGGCCTAGAATCACGGAAATAGAAGCCAGTATGCATATTTGCAATATCAGACACGTTAATATGTTCGTCAACGATTTATTTCAGCAATCCATGGCCGCATATAGTATCTACTTTAACACTCCGAGACCCTAGAATTATAAGTTTCAGCGCAACAACCACTAGATGGACAAAAAATATTTTTAAGCTCAAGACGCAGGCAGTTTCAAGTTGATCAAAAATTTCCCTATACATTCCCTATGGAGATTTTTCGGGCCACAGATTATCCAAGATGGCCGCCAATCGCTTAGTCTCACATGTTCAAAACTAACAAATTTGAAACCAGATCGCCATTTTACCCATGCCTACCCGCTTTCACTGTCAAATTCCCTCAAATAAAGAAGCTCAAAATGGCCACCAAAATACTCGCATGTCATTGGCCAGTTACGCCCAGAGTTTTGGCGATATCAATCTCTTCTCGTCAAGTTTGACTTGGCCCTGGTGCATCATAATATTCCCAAAATTTCAGAAAAATAAGTCCAATAGTCTCAAAGAAAAGCACCTTTGTGTATGTTATGACATCTCCAAGATGGCCGCCACAGACATGAGCCAATCAAGTTCCCTTGAACAATTTTGATTCTTAGCCTAACCCAGATATTGACTTCTGTGTTTCTCATCAATCGTCCTGGTGGTTTCAGAAATTTTTTAAAACTCTGCAAAGTAATTTACAGCTTTATGACGTCATCAAGATGACTGTCAAACCATTGGCCTAATCAAGTTCTCTTGAACAATTTTTTTTTCGGACCCATAACTATATACTTCATTCCGAGTTTCAGCCAAAATGGCCCAGTGGTTTTGGAGAATTTTGAAAACCCGCGAAAAGTTTAAGCAAATCCAAGATGGCCGCCGAGACTAGCAGCCAATCAGATTCATTTGATGTCAAAAGCTATCGAATTTACTTGCTAAATACTAGTAAATAGCCTGTAAAGTCTTGTCAATTTTTCTCTGGAAGTTTTCAAGTTATTGCACTTTTAGTCGAAGAGCAGAATAATAATAATAAACAGAACAATAACAATAGGGTGCCAGCCATGATGGCTTGGCAGCCCCCCCCTAATTAATAAGTGCATAATATAACAAGAGCTCCGCAAACAGCGCATAATACCCCACCCACCATGATGACAAACCAATGAATGAGAGCTTTCAGAAAATATTTATTTCTTCTTCAACCCCATCAGACCAGTCATCCTTATGAAGTGTCAAAGCGATCCGTTAAATGGTCAAGGAGGTATCGTCCGGAAACCAATTTTCAAGATGGCTGCCATTGACTGGCGGCCATATTAGATTTTGGATTATCGTAAATTTTGATAGATTTCTTCCGCAGACCTAGTCCAACCACTCTATGAAATTTCAAAGCGATCCGATAAACAGTAACAGAGTTATCATCCAGAAACCAATTTTCAAGATGGCTACCGGTGGCTGGCAGCAATCTTGGGATTTCGGATCATTGTCAATTTCGATAGGTTTCTTCCCCAGACCTAGTCCAACCACTCTATGTAGTTTCAAAGCGATCCGATAAACGGTAACGGAGTTATCATCCAGAAACCAATTTTCAAGATGGCCACCGGTGGCTGGCGGCCATCTTGGATTTTGGATCATCGTCAATTTCCATAGGTTTCTTCGCCACTCTTAGTCCAACCACTCCATGATGTTTCAACACAATCCGATAAACGGTAACAGAGTTATCATCCGGAAACCAATTTTCAAGATGGCTGCCGGTGGCTGGCGGCCATCTTGGATTTTAGATCATCGTCGATTTCGATAGGTTTCTTCCCCAGGCCTAGTCTCACCACCCTATGAAGTTTCAATGCAATCCGACAAACGGTAACAGAGTTATCATCTGGAAACCAATTTTCAAGATGGCTGCTGGTGGCTGGCAACCATCTTGGATTTCGGATCAGCGTCGATTTCGATAGGTTTCTTCCCAAGACCTAGTCCAACCACCCTATGAAGTTTCAATGCAGTCCGACAAACAGTAACAGAGTTATCATCCGGAGACCACTCTGCTGCCTGCCCGCCTGCCTGCCTGCCCGGATGGCGCCATTACATTTCACTGTGCGCTAGATGCTAAACAATTGTCTTCATAAGTCAAATACACTACATAGAAAGGCCAAGAAACATCATGGCCTCCTTTTTCAAAACCACATGAAGCCTTGGCTATTAACATGCTATACAACTGGCATGCGGAATCTATAAACATGTCATACACATGTCTATCATAAAAACAAGGCTTTCAGCCTGTTCCACATGTCTCGATATCAACACACGTGTAATATCCAATGAAAGATTTTCATTGGTTGTATAATGCGTAAGAAACATTTTCATTGGTTAACAGCGTGTAATAATACCACATGGCCCGTGAAATGGCAAGTGCTTCCTAGCGGCGGCGACAATGAACATGTAAATAAGACGGGATATGTCATGTTGTTGATTTAAATTTTGTAATAAATATACTCCCTCATTATAAAATATGTTTGTAAATTTGTATGAGTCGCAGAAATTTTAAAAGTAGGATTAAAAGTAATTTCAGGTCCAATATAATGATACATTGTTTGTCATTATTCTTTGTGGCCCATTGGTCAGAACTATTAGCAAGTGATGCGCCACAGCAACAAATGCGAACAGAGCAAAATAGTGTGTTCAAACGGGTTTCAGGAATCGACTGTATTGAAAAATTAGTAAAAATATTACTTTATATGATAAATTAAATCTCAAATTCCATCCCCGTTTCATATCACTATTATCAACTGATTTGAAAATTATCACATTGCACTCGTTTTTTGAAATGTGCACTCATCCCAGATCCTCTATGTGTAGTGGCATCATACTTTTAATGGTCAGGCTGACCAAAACTGGCCTCTGCAATGGTGTTGAGAAATGTCTATGAAGACCAAGAGAAGACTCAGCTTTGAAAATTTCTCACTGGAATAACTAGTGTAATAATCGAGCCAATCATTCAAGGAGTAAATGTTCAAAACAATATACTTCTTGTGGCCTGCATGGACATTCACTGAGTAAAATTACATTTTCCTGACAAATCCTGACCATTAAAGGGTTAATAAACACTTAAAGATGGGGTGTGGCTGGGAGGGGACGCAATACTGTATATCAATGGATGCTTGTGAGTCTAAAGAAACATTGAAATAAACCGATCAAAACAGGAACAAAATACAATATAGAAGAAAGTGTTCAATAATCAAAGCTGAACGACAAATAATTGAGTTATTTTTTAAATTAATTAATTTTAACCCTTTAATTTTCAAACACAACAAAAGGATTGCATCTGCAGTGGTTTTCAAGAACTATGCATTTGAGACTAAGATAATATTTTAGAAAATTCACCATTCGAGTGACTCACTTACTAAACAAGTTAGTTATTCAAGTGGTATACATGTAACTTGTTAGGTTTATTATATATTTTTCTGTTGATTGGTCATCAAATGTACTTTACTATTAACCCTGTGATGAAAATTTAAAGTTCAGATCATTGAATGTCCATTTGCAGGTCAAGAGAAGCCAATTTAACCCTTTCATGCCGAAGAAGGCCAAGACAGCCTTTGCAGCAGTCTCGAGTATTGTCCATTTACAGACCATGAGAAGACGATTTTTTTTATAATTTACCACTAGAATGACTGAGCCAGCCATTTCAGTGGTAAATTTTCAAAAATAGTCTCCTCTTGGCCTGTAAATGGACATTCAATAAAGAAATGTTTTGATATTTTAACTATCAGAATCGATCATTACGCCTTTAGGCCTCGAATTGTTCAAGAAAATTTTAATTTTCTCATTGAAAATATCCATTTGAGACCAAGAGATTATTTTTGAAAATTTACCACTGGAATGACTGGCTTGGTTATCGAGCCAGTCATGGTTATCGAGCCAGTCATGCCAGTGGTAAATTTTCAAAAATAATCTCTTGGTCTGCAAAGGGACATTTCTCAAGACCACTGCAGAAGCAATCTTTGACTGATGAGTTCAGACAACTGACTCATTAATATTGCGACGTCAGATGTTGACATTAGCTGAATAATTAAAACCAGTCTGATTAACAGATTGGATCCACAAATCAATAGCAGCAAGATATGGGTTAGTTTTAAAAACATCAATAAAAACAATTTTAAATACAAACTTAACCGGCAACATGTTAATTAGTTTTCTTGGGGTTTTTTTTCATACCGACAAAGACTTCATTATATTTTCTACCTGTAATCAATGTCATTGTAAAATTAGTTAATTACTAATATTAATTAGTGTAAATTTAAAGAACAACACTAAATAGACTAATAGTGGCACACTAAAACTAAATATTATTGTCATTCAGATTCAATAATGAGAGTGAGTATACTATATTAATAAGAACACCTCATGCTAGGAAAGAGTAAAATTTTAATACAATTTTAATAACAGTAAACTTTTTAATTACTAGTTAACAGTATTATACAATCCAACCTCAGATTTCACTCAGAACAATCAGATAAAAGTATGTTAAATTCACATAAAACGTGTCAAAGATAAAAACAACACGCCGAAGTAATAATAGGCTTCGGCCAAGCTATATGGTGCACCTACAAATAAAATTTCATCAACACACCACAAGTAGAAACTAAGTATTGAAAGAACACAAAAAATCTGTGTACAAACCCACCCACCCACTCAACAACTTATGTTATTCATATCAATTAAATCTTTAGTGGTTAAGATTTTTCAAGAAAAGTATAATTTTCTCTGCTAAGAGACTAACTACTACTACTACTACTACTACTACTACTACTACTACTACTACTACTACTACTGAGATTTACAAAAAATCGCTATCCGTTGTCCTCCAAATGACCATTTCTCACAACCATAGTACTATGTACAGATGCTAAATGTAATGCACCTACACAGTACTACTGTATTAACTAACATTTTAACCAATGAATTCCCCCTATCTCATTTTGAACACTACCATACAAAAGGTTGAATATTTTGAAATTAATTTGACTGTAAGCTGTTGCTGCCTAAGGCAGCAACAGCTTTCAGCCAAATTATTTTCAAAATATTCAACAAAATAAGTTTTATATCGTAGAGAGAGGGATTTGTAGGTGAAAGGGTTAACTGATCTGACCATCAATAACATTTGTAGTTAATGCAGAGAAACTAATTTTCAAGATGGCCGACGGTTGCAGGTGACTATATTGGATTTGGGAGCAGCAATTTCAATAGATTTCTTCCCCAATAGCTAATCTTATGCGTATATATAATAAAACCTAAAAACAGAATCTACAAACAATTACATATCTGATTTTATTTAGGATATACTGACTTCATTCTCATAGTCATAACAGAATTTTTCAAAAGGATCTGTCAATGTTAGTTTTACTTCTTAAGAAAGATATTAAACAGCCCAGTATTGAAGGAAGAAAAAGGTGGCGGACAAATGGAGGGATCTGATCTGTCACTCTGGAGGGATATGAACTGTCACTCAAGTATCTGATGACATAATCAATTATGTCACTTGTTAGCCGAGGTTACAATGAGGATGGCGTGGATCCATCTGGAAAATCAAAAGGTTTATTCCAAAGGTGTACTCATCGTATGCCTTTGATGAATTTACAATTTAAGTAAATATTCTGCTGGATATTTTATTGCCATTGGCACCAACATACCTCAGTTATATTAGTTTCCACTATATTCAACAGCTTACATGTATAGTTACCTTGAAATTTATATTATGCTAATTCAGGTTTCAACGTCAAATCAATTCCAATATGCTTAAAAAGTGGACAGAGGCTTACGAGAAATAGGCGGGCATGGCTAGAAATGCATGCTCAATTGTTGATGAAGATTGTACATAGGCAGCATACAAATTGCCCTTACATAAGCTCACCCTAAAACGTAGGAGAGACCACATGAAAACAAGCAGTATTAATGCCAACATCAAAATTGAAAGCATTGACGGTATCATGAGAGAAATATGATGGACCTTTCCAGTTTTAGCTATGACCCGCCCACCTCGAGCTAAGCTCCACCCATACCTCGCTCGTGTTGGGATCGATCGATCTCTGAACTGCCTGACTATCAATTTCCTGAAAACTATACAGGTTAGCTGTTGAATATTTTGAAACTAATTTTACCGGGCAGCAACGGCGCCCAGTCACATTAGTTTCAAAATATTCAACAGCACACTGATTAAATAGTAGACATACAATCCATACAACGTGTCGAACCATTAAGAGTTAAAGACGGGCCATATATATTATTTATGACATAATGATTATGACATCATCCCACACGCCGCTTAGCTGAGTATTACGTCATATGATGTCAGATTATCGATGGATACTCTGGAAAGGTGATTTATATGCAAACATAACACTAAATGATTAGTAAAGCAAAACTGCAAAGTAGTTAAGGAGCAAAGAAATGCACAAAATAATTATGGCAAACATCATGCCAGAATATAACTCAACAAAACTGCTAACTTTTCTGCGAAAAATTCGGAATATTCACAAAATTTGTGACACATAATATCTTTTAAATTGTACCTCGACGTGAAATAATATCTATTTGAATACTTTTATAATTGTGCTAACCTCCGCGAATGCCTGTGCTGGCTTGAAGTCAGCTGACATATGTGCTTACGCTAAATAGGCATATAAACAGTGACTAGAGATATGATTGATGATGAGTCATATCCATGCTTTCAATCCCGTTGAGGAAATCAAATTAATTCTTACGCAAAGTTTCAGGTAGTTACTTAAATGTATCTGATAATGGTTCCATACAACTGACGATTATTCTGGGATGAAATTAATGGGATACTTGAGGAAATTTCTCAGTGGAGCAAATTTCAATAGCAACTGAAATTTGACTGGTTAATCCTTTATACCACTTATAAACCAGAAATGACAAATTCTTTATCATGTTGAATATTTTGAAACTAATTTGACTTGGAGATTCCAGTGGAATTAGTTTCAAAATAGTCAACAGCTTTCCTGCATATCTTTTCTTGAATTTTATTCACTGGAATTTCAAAGATTTTAGTATTGTTGATAATGATGTTGCGATGTAAATTTGCTCAATTGAGAATTTTCCTAGTTATAAAGGTTTTAGGAACTCAACCTCTAGTGTTCAAAATGTGAATTTAGATAAATCATAAAACGCTGATTTTATTCTCTCCTTCTGACTGATTTTGCCATTATGATGTACATTTACCAAAGGACAGCACTGTATATAAATTATGCAAATGTTAGATCAGATAGATATCAGTGTCTCCAAATTTTGTGAATATTTACCCGAATTTATATTGCGGTATTTACCTCGATCATCTGTAAATAAATGAAAGAAAATCGTAATTTGCCATTAGGTTAAATGAATGGGAAATTTCTTTCTAGAAAGACACCGTGATAAGATAACCACTAATCAATGAGATGATTGCGGATGATGGATTTTAGGGAGAAATATTGAATTCCTTTATTCACTTAACCCTTTAACACTCATATCGGCCAAAAACGGCTTCTGCGGTGGTCTTGAGAAATGTTCATTTGTAGGCCAAGAGAAAACTATTTTTGAAAATTTATCACTGGAATGACTGGCTCGATAACCGAGCCAGTCATTCCAGTGGTACATTTTCAAAAATGGTATTCTCTTGGTCTGCAAATGGACATTTTCAATTTTTCATCATTTAATTTTATCCCTCGCCACATTATATATAATAATCCCTTAGCAAACCAAGACAATGATACATATACTACTCCCTCAGATACACACATTCCATTAGTGGTCATAAATAGTCAAGGGATGTGGCGGGGCTGGCGAAACAAGGGCGGAATGATTTGACAGTAAACAAGGATGAAGGCAAGTACTATGTCATCTAAAACACTACGACGACATGCAGTAAGAAATAACTACGATGGATGAAAATGTAGTATATATATAGTACCTTCTCTTAGCAAACGGTGTTCTAAGCAGGCGTAGAAAGAGAAGTAAGAGAATAGACACACAGATAGAGTTACAATTACACCTGATTCAAAAAAGCATCCGCTTTTGTTTCTACGAGAATTCTTAATACTTACCAGATGTACTATTATGATAATGTCTATTATCTAGTCTAGCTCAAAATAAACAATTAAAACTCCGCACTCTCCTGGTCCTGCCCATACCGTGTCCGGGAATACCATAGCCGCAGGTACCGAGTCAATTCCCAATCACAGTCAGATGTTTGCCTTGGCAAACTGCGAAAGCAGCTCAGCCTCACCTCAGCGGGGCGGCTGAGGCAGGGACATAGTACATCTGGTAAGTATTAAGAATTCTCGTAGAAACAAAAGCGGATGCTTTTTTGATTCTACTTCGAAAAATACTTACCAGATGTACTATTATGATAAACTCCGGATTTCGACAGCCAGAAAATGCCGGTGGGAGGAGGTGAGGCTCGAACCAGCACTCAACTACCATCCAACAGAGAAGGTTGTGAAGAGACTAGAACCCTGGCATACGCTTGGGTTCTGCTATCTGACTCATAGAGTGCTAAACTTCCATGGTCTAGACCGCGCTCCCCCGCCCCCCCCTCTTTTGTCCGCACAAAATTCAGAGGGCTGTCACTGGGGATGCAACACCCACCAGACCCGTGTCAGCCCCAAGCCTCAGCTAGGGCAGTCCAGTAGAGTGCAAAGAAGCTACTACAACTTCTAACTTTGAAAAAATATCAGTATATCGACTAGATTTTCAAATTGGAATGAGTCTAATGTCTGGTTGATAGGATAAGAATACTCTTGTACCAGACTATTTACCTAAGCAGTCTGGTATTTCGACTGTAAGTAAACATATTTATAGTCACTTAATTAATGTAAACACTCACCATTTTGAGTGCTTGATCTTTTCTTGATCATCACAGGAGCTCGGCCCAATCCACGGTCGTACGCAGTCATGTGCATAGCGTTTGTTCAGTGTAGGCGGAAGACTTTAGTGATGTGTGCGAAGTAGTGGTCGGAAGTGGCTTAGTTTAGATTCGACAGATTGGCGACGGCTACCGGATTAAGTGAGCTGGAGATGTTGCGAAGGTAGAAATCAATGAATGACGACTCGGCATGCCATTGTGCTACAGACATCACCTCCTCTAATGAGACACCCTTATAAAGGGCCGATGCTGCTGCTAGTGCTCGGACCTGATGGGCATTCGCACGATCAATCTGCCTTCCTGTAGCAATTTTGTGCGACATCTTAATAGCGTCAACTATCCAACGAGAAATAGTATCTTTCGAGGCACGTAAATGGGGAGCTTTGAGACATAACCACAGAGATTTCGGGTCGTCTCTCCACTCATTAGTACGTTTCTTATACATTTTAAGACATCTGACAGGACACCAAACAGAAGAGTTTGGGTCATGTCTAGTTAAACTTGGCAAATTGATCGGCTGTCCTGGATATTTAAGTGACTGATTCTTTGCCAGGAAACAGACGTGGAAGTAGTCTTAAACCTTCACCCGTGATGACAAAACGGTCTTGTTCAGCAGAAAGCGCATGAATTTTGCTTCTCCTTCTCGCCGACGCTGCTGCAACCAAGAAAACTGATTTAATAGTTAACAGTTTAATATCAATAGATCTAATCGGTTCAAAAGGAGCCTGTCCTAAAACCTGTAGAACAAGATATAGATTCCAAGATGGAATAGGAATTGGCTGTCTAGGTCGCAGATTGCTCATTCCTTTGATAACTTCATTCAAGGTGTCATTCTCCACTCCTCCAATAGTGAGACTGGGAATGACTGAAGCTAATGCAGACTTATATGCTGCTAGGGTAGAAGGTACAAGTTTGTCAACTTCGTATAAATGACAGATAAAATCTGCTACGTGTTGAACAGATGCAGAAAATGGATCAATATCTCCTCTCTCACACCACTGTGCAAATTTGTTGATTCTATAATTATATGCTTTTGTGGTTGAAACTCTTCTGGCTGAAGCAACAAACTTCGCTGCTTGCTCAGAAAAGCCATCCTCAATTGCACGCTGCTTGACAACATCCATGCAGTCAATCTGAACATTTCTGGTCTGTCGTGAAGGTACAGACCCTTGTTCTGAGAGATTAGATCTCTTGCGTCTGGAAGAGAGATTGGATTGCAGACCAGAAGGTCCAGCAGATCCGTAAACCATAATCGGCCTGGCCAATACGGGGCGATCAGTAGTACTTGGCACATCCCATCTCTTATCTTTGCCAGAACTTTCGGGATGAGAATTGTTGGAGGGTACGCATACGCGTACATTCCCTCCCAACTTATCGCCAGTGCGTCTACTGCTAAGGCTAGCGGGTCCGGGATCGGTGACACGTAAGTGACCATCTTTGCATTTTGATTCATCGCAAACAGGTCGACATTTGGCTTGCCCCATTGTTTGAATAGAATCTCCGCTACCGATTGGTTGAGCTGCCATTCCATCGGACGACAAACCGTCCTTCAACTGAGAGCATCCGCTAGGATGTTCAATCTTCCCGGAATGTGTGCTGTCCGAAGAATAATATTCCTCTCTTGGCACCACAGCAGAAGGTTCCAAACCATCATACACAACTCTGGTGATCTCGTCCCGCCCTGGCGGTTCAAATAAGACACCACTGTCGAGTTGTCTGTCCTTATTACCACCTTCTCTAAAGATACTAGTAACCCCAGTATCCTGAGAAACTGGCACGCCGTCAGATAGGCTCCTAGAGAAACCGACTCCAAAACTGCAATCAGGCTTTTGACTCTGCTCTCCGCCGGAAAAGCTACGCCGTCCCTGAGATTGAAAAAGATTCCCAGATAAACAAACTCCTGGGATGGAGTCAGTTCTGATTTCTCTAGATTCACAATCCACCGTAGATCCTTTAATACGGCTAGGACTACCTGCAGATTGCTGCACAGAGTGACTGGATTCCTCGCCTTTAGCAGCCAGTCGTCTATGTACGTGTGAACAGCTATGTTTCTCCTGCGAAGTAAAGAAGTCATGGCGAGAACCACCTTGGTGAAGACCCTCGGAGCTGTGGTCAGGCCAACCGGGAGAGCATTGAATTCCCAAACATTGTCTTGGAATGCAAAACGAAGGTACTTCTGAAAAGGAATTGACATTGGAATATGAAAATATGCATCCTTCAGATCTATCGACACTCCCCACATGCCTTTCCTCAGCCCTGTCATTACCGCTGCTACCGTCTCCATCTGAAATTTGGGAGAAAGAATAAATTTGTTCAACGGTTTGAGATTGAGAATTGGTCTCCATCCTCCGGTACGCTTCGGAACGAGGAACATGATTGAATAGAAGCCCAGTGAAGACTGATCTTTGACTAGATGAATCGCTTTCTTCTGACGAAGAGATTCTATTTCTGACCGAATGGCGTCTAGACGATCTGATTCCCTTGGAACAGGAGTCCATATTGGAGTCGAGGTTAATGGAACTAACGATTGATGGATGAGCCAGTCCGGATCGTAGCCGTTTCTTATCCACTGACAAACTAAACAGTCGCGCACGACCTGTTCCCATTGGCTTAGGAATAACTGAAGTCTGCCTCCGACGGAAGGAATCTGCACACAGCTGTCGGTCAAGATTGGCCGATAAGACGCTAAATCGCTTGGGTGAAGATTCTCGACTCCATTCGCCTCCAAAGCCACCGGTACTGGTTCTGCCGGAAACCCGTCAGGAACGAGCCCCATGGCCGCCCCTCGGTTTCTTGTAGTACGACGGTCCGGAACCGCCGCCACAGCTATCCTTACGGTAGCCGCCGTGGCCCGAACCGCCACCGTTCCTGTCTTCCTCATACGGCCTCTTATTAGAGGACTTGTATGAGGATGAACGGCCAGGTCCTTGTGATCCGGATGGCCTATGGGCATCACGGCCAGAAGGACGGAAGGGCGATCTAGGACGCTGTCGTTGCTGGTCCTGGCGATGTTGCCTGTAGGACTGCTGCGGCTGTGTCCTCTTAGTCGACTTCCACGACTTGCCGACTACCTCCTGCTCTGCAACCATTGAAGCGACCCTGGAGAGCTTGTCGTGCCGAGCCGCCGAACAAGCCTGGACCTATGAAAGGCGCAGAAGACAATGCAGCCCTCATCTCTGGTCCTGGTTCTACAAAATCGAGACCCATTCTCCGCCGCTCTGCCAATGTCCTAGTGATCACCCTGGCCAGGCAATCCTGAGACAGGCGAACAACACCGGGAGCAGCCTCTGGCACCTGTCCACCCTCCGCCGTGCAGTCCAGCATACCCTGCAGGACGGTACACCCGTGCGACAGCACAGCCATGGCTGCCCTCGCCGCATCCTCAATGAGCATGAGCTCATTGAACGGGTCTTTGTTGGTCTGGGAAACCAAAGGACGCGACCGCCCCTTAGCCTTCCCAGCCAACGGCCTATTCAGAGCCTCTCGTTCCGCAACGGAAAGCCGTGGAACACGGGCGTACTGATGATAGGCCAGCTCCGGAAAACGGACCCTACTCCTTATCCCCTTCGGGGCCTTTGGCAATTCATAGTCTGGCTGAACCAGACGGTATGCCGCAACTTCCAGCATGTCGGAAGTCTGCGTGTCCAACGGGAGTGTCGGCATGGCAGAAGAGCCACTTGACAGAGCGCTAGCCGCTTGCTCTGACATCAGCTCCATCGCCGGATCGCGCTGAGATCCCAGATCAGATGCCAACCCGAGATGATTGGTCATCCATCCGAGGACCTGCACCCATTCAGCTTCGGTGCAGAAAACGGACTCGTCCATCAACGAACTCCCGTTTTCATCCTCCCTCTCTCCCTTAGATGAGAGGGCCACAGACGATCCATGCTGAGCGCTATGAGACACGTCTCTGCCAAGACAGAGCGCATCCATAGCGCGACTACCAGCGGCACCGGTGTCCAACGCATCGCCAGACCCGGATTCTCCGCAGTCCATCGGCTCCAGCACGGGAGTCGGGACCACGACCGCTTTACCTATGGCAGGCGATGGCATTTCGATAGGAGCCGCACCTAACGCCGCCGGGATACCAGCAGGAACCGCAAAACACGGCTCTGCTGACCCCTCCGGTTTCACAAATAGCAGATGGAAAATGCCCGACGGAACGTCGACATCACCGTCCGCCTGGCAAACCCGTACTAATCCCGAGAGCGACCCCTGGGACGTACCGGGCATTGACGTCTTAGAAAGATCCGGCATGCCGGAATCTTCCATCAGCAACAAATCATCCTCCTCTATCGTCGGCTCTTGAGCCAAGGACAGAGAAGGGGCAGGTGCATGACCCTCAGCAGAACTAGCCGGACCACCTAATGGTTGTCCTGCACCAGCTTGCGTCACCGGGACCGTGGACTGCAATGATTCAAACATTGCCTTGAACTGGGCTGCCCATACGCCCAGAGCTGAATCCATCCTGTCATTCAGCCGACCTTCTAGTCCCATCAACGACGCCTGCCGCAACTTCGCTGCCTTATCCTTCGCGATCCTCTCCAGTCTCGCACGCCGATCCCTGTCGAACTCTGCCACCATTGCCGACGACCACTTCACACACACATCACAAGAGCTCCCGACCTTACACTGGGCGCACGCCACGCAGTGATGTCCCAAATACTTCCGTTTCATGAACCGGTTGCACTTTTGGCACAACGTATCTGGATTCTTAGGTTTCTGCGAACACACAGAAAAATTAAAATGCTGCACATGACAAATGATGACGAGCAATATGCACAATCGACTTGATAGTTAAGATTTCTTAAACACATTAACTTTCTCTTAAATTAATGATAATCAAGTTCTTAGGCAGGAGATATTTGAAACTTTTTTGAGTGAAAATTTTTTAAAACACACAACTCAGCCTTTAACTAATGTTAAATCACCAAGGCTACATCGCCGATCTCTACAAACACCCTCGACAATGAAGCGAAAGCTAATATCGTCGATAAACAGAGTGCATAGACACACCAGGCCAAGAACGACATAATTCATGGGCGGCGCCGCCATCTTGGCTAAGGGCGCATCCATATTTAGAGGAACCGAGTCGCAAGAGAAAATTAACCGAGTACCCGAATTAAACTAAAAGTTAACGGGTACAGAAGCGACTCCAACAATGGCTAACATTTTAAAACAATGTGCCAATTTAAGGAAATTTCAAACAGACATTATGGCACGAATGTATAAATTCTAGATTGATACAACCTGCCCCTGTGATGATTTTCCCAATTCCTCCATGAGTCCACCGATAACCACGTAAAATACGCTCGCTAAACTCCTTATTGCTTAATTAACTAGCTCTAGAAAAAACGTGACTTTTCAAAAGCGCAAAATAGACGAATCTGACTGTGATTGGGAATTGACTCGGTACCTGCGGCTATGGTATTCCCGGACACGGTATGGGCAGGACCAGGAGAGTGCGGAGTTTTAATTGTTTATTTTGAGCTAGACTAGATAATAGACATTATCATAATAGTACATCTGGTAAGTATTATTCGAAGTAGAATGAGAGACCACCTGTCCCTAGGGCCACACTGTGGTCGTTCCTTGAGAGGTGGACTCTTGACCACCTGTCGTATGGAGCCACAAACTGTTGGCTTCAAAACGGACACCTGATGATGAGTGAATTGTAGTCACCCTTTAACACTCATATCACCCAAAAACAGCCTCTGCAATGGTCTTGAGAAATGTCAATTGGCAGACCAAGAGAAGACTATTTTTGAAAATCTACAACTGGAATAACTGGCTCGATAACCGAGCCAGTTATTCCAGTGGTAAATTTTCAAAAATAGTCTTCTCTTTGTCCGCAAATCGACATTTTCTATGAGAAAATTTAAATTTTCTTGAACGAATTCGAGCGTTAACATGTTAATGGTGAAGCTGACAAAAACTGGCCTTTGCAGTGGTTTTGATGAATGTTCATTTGTATCCCGAGAGCAGCCTATTTTTTTTACATTTCCCACTAGAATGCCTGCCTCGATAACCAACCAGTCACTACAATGTTAAATTTCCAAAAATAGGCTTCTCCTCGCATATAAATAGATATTTACAAAGCAGAAATTCATCTTTCTTTTTATCGAAGTCGGCCATTAAATGTTAAAGTGACCACCACTCTTTATTGACCACATTTTGGTGGTGTACAGTACAGCTCACAAATAACGCACAATGTTTCCAAAACAAAGTAAAATATACCATTGAACATTAGGATTTGAGGACATTTAAAGGCACCAATGTCTTCCAATCCAATTATGGTCAAAATATTCAACATTACATTTCTTACATTGTGTTCAAAATTGTACTATCATTTCCATTTTTGTTTTGAACACATTGTAACTTACTTATGATCTGTACTGTAAGATGGAGTTTACAATCCTTCTTAAGAGACAACGGTCTTGTGGCTCCAGAAGACATATCCCACAGTGATAAAACAATGGACCAGCAGCGGTTTTGAAGAATGTCCATTTGCAGGCCAAGAAGCCTATTTTCGAAAATTTACCACTGGAATGCCTGGCTCGATAACCGAGCCATGCATTCTAATTCTAGCGATAAATTTTCAAAAATACTCTTTTCCTGGCCTGCAAATGGATATTCATGAAGCAGAAATATTATATTTTTGTGACCAAATTTGACCAAGGGTCAAGCGGACCACCTGTCTTTATTAATCACATTCTGGTATAGGAAAGCTGAGAAATAACGTTGCATGTTTCCAAAATAACGTAAAATGTAACGTTGAATATTTTGATCGTAATTTGATTGGTACATTACGTATCATTACTGTATTCAGCAGTTCTAGTGGTAGAAACATCCTACAGCTGCAATCTTTCCTTCGCTTTTGACCACTTGTCATCCGCCAAAACTGTAATAGCCTGCTCAGGTTCATACCTGATCATCTGAGTGTTCCGAGGCCACTTTTCTTGTGGTCGCTTCGCAGCACGCTAAACAGATTTACGCAATGATATCCTCTCTTGGCTTTATATTTACTGGTTCGCAGTAGTGTGAATTCTAAGGGGGTGTGTGTGTGCATGCATGCGTGTGCGCGTGCTAGCGTGCGTGTGTGTCTCTTCTGGCATCCTTGACTTCCAATCAAATTAAGTCCAAAATATTCACCAGAACATTGACAAAACCGCAAATGCAGTAAAAATAAATTTAAATTTAAGGAAAATTGTGATTGATCACTACAGCCTCTTACAGAGTACCTAGAAATGAATCGGTACCATAATGTTAGTTTCAATATAATACACATTTTGATGTATTCTGTGGTGACCAATCAGAATCTCGTTTACATTCAGAGTCAAGTTTGTTAAGAACATTTCTCCTGTCAGTGGTTTTCATCGTCATCCTCAAAGACACAAACACACTGCCATAAAATGCTCAACTGATGTGTTATTTCCAGTCAAGGAGGATACACGGTGAAAGGGTTATGGTAAAGGTATTATTGAGCTGTACTATACCTGCCTTATGGAGCAAAGATGAGATCGTTCTCTAAGACAAGTGCTCAGAGGATCATTGTATCCGATAGCAAGCGTTGATCCTTTCGTGGTCAAGCCACTCAATACTGGCCTAGTGGTAATCGTGAGTAACATCCATGTTCAGGTCAAGAAGATTTTTTTTAACTTTGCAATTGGAATAATTGTCTCGATTACTGAGCCAGTAACCCCAGTAATAGATTCTCAAAAATAGTCTTCTCCTGGCACTCAAACTTTTTTAATTTTTTCTGACAAACTTGAGCACTAAATGGCCAAGAGATGATTTAAAGTAACCTTTACATGGGGTTTAACTCTCGATATGATGAAGATTTTGAAAACAATTTGCCTGAAAGTTGTTGGTGGCTGATGGTTTTCAAAATATTCAGCAGATTCAGAGTTATTGCCTATTGAAATTATTATCTTGGTGGCTTGCAGCAGTCAAGACACTTAACTCGTTAATCCTTAAATTTGTTCAGGAAAATTTGTATTTCCTCATGAAAAATGCCCATTTGAAGGTCAATAGATTATTTTTGAAAATGTATCACCGGAATGACTGGCTCAGTTATCAAGCCACTCATTCTGGTGGTAAATTTTCAAAAAAAATGCTGCTGGTCTGCAAATGGACATTTCTCAAGACCACTACAGAAGCCCTTTGTGGTCAGTTTGATTAACTGGTATCTGTATAGGAAGTGAGAACATATACAAAAATTTTTTTAAATAGTCTTCTCTTGGTCTGTAAATGGACATTTTCTATGACAAAATTGAAATTTTCTTGAACAAATTCGAGGGCTAAAAGGCTAAGAAGTAATGCGTAGTGTATGCTAGTCTATATATATATATACACACATAAATTGTAGGTTCAGTCAATATTTGTCATGTGCTAACAATCAATTAACCTTTTAACGGTCAAATTTAGTCAAGAAAATCCAAATATTTGCTTACTGAATGTCCATTTTCATGCCAAGAAAATTTGAAAATTTACAACTGGAATGAGTCGCTCGGTTATTGAGCCAGGCATACCACCACGATGAGTGGTAAATTTTCAAACATAGTCTTATCTTGGCCTGCAAATAGACATTCCTCAAGACCACTGCAGAGGCTAAGGAACAAATTTTATTAATAAGGCTGTTTTAATGAAATAGACACCTTTGATAGCTTTTGAAAGAAAAATACATATTCAAAATATATATTTAATCTATGAAAATAATTGCATCATTGATTATTGTTTCTATCTACCTGTATCAGTCTGAAGAATCGTCTTCTCGGAGAGTGTGATTTTGCTCACTTGACTACTAGTTGACGTTCGGATGCTGAAATTATAAACAATGTACCATACAATAGACGTACGTGATTATGAGATTAAATCAAAAAAATGTTATTCTTTTTTAAATTGCTAATTTATATGGAATAAAAATTCAATAATTGAATAATCGTTAATAATTTGTACTGCATAAAATAGTTCACAACCTAACTTTTAATTACTCTTACCTTTAATGCGATCAGTCATGAAAAGTGACATTTTGCTCAGTGAATGTACATGTATGTCCATTTGCAGGCCAAGAGATGATTATTTTTATAAATGACTGGCTCGTGCATAGAGCCATGCATTCCAGTCATACATTTTCAAAAACAGACTTCTCTTGGCCAGCAAATGGATATTTCTAAATACTATTGCAGCTTTCGTCATTGACATGCATTTGTTGCTATATGTATATCTGGGTAATATGTACACATGCTGATTAATAGACTTATCACAATAGACTGTGCCACTTTATCAATCCATCCCGGCATAATTAACTACGCGACGTGTAGAATGACGTCATGAATGACTTCGATAAGTATGTCACAAACACATATTTGAAGACGGACTATGCACTGTTGTACAAAATGTATGTCTTTACTATTTAATAAATATACTGTTTAGTATTTTGAAACTAATTTAACTGGGCGCTGTTGCTGCCATTCAACAGCTCAACTGCATAGTTTTCAGGAAATTGATAGTTAGGGCATTCAGGGATCGATCAATCCCAACATGTCGCAGTGTGGGCGGAGCTTAGATAGAGATCGACGGGGCATAGTTAAAATGGAAAGGTAGATTTTTCTTAAGTAATTAATCATGATAACTCAGAACGATAATCGCACAAGCACAAAACCAACTTTATTGTAGTAGAGTTCATTCTCTTAAGTGTTCTTTTCAAACTACCCACAGATGGTTGGCTACATGCATCCATATTCTTTGCTGCACATTTCTGTCTGCATGTATGTCTGTCTGTCAGATAATTTGGTATTTTTGACAAAGCCGGCGTATATTGTATGTTAGGAATAAGCAGAAAATCTTAGCAAGCTACACTTTACTACTTGAAATCTGTCAATTATACATGTTGTGTCTCATCTGTTTTCCTTTAACAAATTAACTTGGATAGTAAAATGTATTTCTGATTAACAGACTGATTTATGAACAGTCTCGCTATCCTGCCATTTTACTTGACAGTGACGTCTCACCATCTTTATCCTGGCAACATTCCATCCAAGTTTGTTCAAAATCCGCTTACGAGAACTGCAAGCAGGGGAGACTATATATATATATATATATATATATATATATATATATATATATATATATATATATATATGAATGAAATTCAGACAAATGTAGTTATTTCATCGTTGGCATGGGCACTGTTCATTTTAAAAGACAGACAACCTCTACTCACCTAGCATACAGTATAGCTAAGAGCAATAACACTAAGGCTATAATGCCTTCCCAGTCAGAGCTACCATTACCCCACATCTTCACAAAGTCGCCATCGCTTGTCCTTGAACTCGTGCCATTCGTGTTTGGGTTTATTATATATTGTAGAGATGGATTGCACTTCGTATCTGCAATAGAAACAAGAATGCTGAGGTAAACAATGTTTTCGTCTGTATAGCGATGGACAGTGTGTATTGCCATACGAAGTAGCCATGGTTACATATTCAGTATATAACCACTCAAATTTACCCTTAACCCTTTAACACTCATATCAGCCAAAAACTGCTTCTGCAGTGGTCTTGAGATATATCCATTTGCAGACCAAAACAAGACTATCTTTGAAAATTTACCACTGGAATGACTGGCTCGATAACCGAGTCAGTCATTCCAGAGGTAAATTTTCAAAAAAATTATTTTCTCTTTGTCTGCAAATGGACATTTTATGTGAGAAAAATAAAATTTTCTTGAATAAATTTGAGGATTAAAGGGTTAAAAGATATAAGAGTAAAACCCGAACAACATGAAAGTCTGCTACAGTACAGCTCAGAAACACCTTAACATGCTTCCAAAATATACACATAAGCATGTTAGTTATTTTGAGCACAACGTAAGAAATGTTCTCTTGAATATTCTGATTATAATTGGATTGAAATAAGTAAAATAAGATATTGAAATAAGTAAACCGCCACTGAAATGAGAGATCCATATGTCTCACTTTCTCGTGTGTGCGTGTATATATATACCAGAGCTCCTGAAACGGTCATATTGCCAGGACACAGAAAAAATATCAATATTTATCGGACAATTACTGCACATCCTTGCATGAGTGACTCTTAACAATGAAAAACTAAGTTATGACATACGTACCTAGTACATGAAGTGGATTGAATGCATAATAATAGATCACCATCATGCACCAAGAGGCCCAAGGCGCCTGTACCCCTCACCTGGACTATAGGCATTTCAACTAGAATGCTCATTAACAACAAGTAGAATTAGAGAGCTGAGCAGATTTGTAACAAGAAAACAGAGGTCATGTTTCTTTGTCTAAAAATTAGCCAAAATCTAAGATGGCTGCCAGCCAAATTGCCCGATCAACTTCGTTTGAACAAACTTGGATCCCTATGCCCAAAGGATGCTTCCTGCCAAATATAATTGAAATCGGCCTAGCGGTTCTTAAGTTGTTTAAAGAAAAAGTTGACAAACCACGGACGACGACGGATGGTCGCCATGGCAAAAGCTCAATTGACCTTTCAGGACAGGTGAGCTAATCATAATACAGAGTAATTTCAGATTTCCTGAGTCGAGTATATTAGGCCCGTAAATTGCAGACGACTTTACCGAGTACTTGCTCTAAATATTGATACTTTTTAAATTGTTGAGTTTAGGCTTGCACTTATCTAGCTACTTGAGTACGTACACAGCTCTCCTTCTATTTAAGGTTGCAAATGTACCTACCTGTAGCTTGTATAAATATCCCCTCCTATATAGGAGAACCGTGAAATGTGTGATAAATATCCTTGCCCTCTGTATGCTATCAATGCCAGCACCGAAAGTGCTATGAGAATTTTGTATTCATACCGCCAGAAACATGAGAACCCTACCAGGGTATGAATATTAGCGCTGTCGCGCTACTCGAGTAACGCAAGAGTAATAACCTAAACTCATTCTCAGCAGATTATGACATGATTTATATATTTTCGCGACGCCATATGTCAAATTTTGGATTAATTTTGATGTAATAAATGATGTTTTTTAAAGCGTACACAATATTTAGGCTGTCACATTTAATAATTTCACCACCGCGATGATGGATTTGAGGTATACATTAAGCCTAGCCATAAAACGGCAAGAATTTGTACCATGAAATTGTGTTAAATTTTCGGGCTATTATCTATTATTAATTACCCATTTAAAAAAATGGATTTCACATTTTTCTTGACCTATAAATACACTTGTAATAGAAGTTGACTTTGAATATTGTGGGATTATAGAACCAAAATTATATATATGATCATCATCCATCTGATGACTCATAAGGACATACATAAATAGGATTTTGTTTCCTGCAAAACGGGTCGGGGGAAAAACTTCAGTAGCGAGGGAGGAAATTTGTGTTTATTTCGATTATTATTTTATTTTAAAACAGTCATAAATATGTTTTTCAGATATTTGACTAGATGTTCATTAAATATGGTTGTAATTGCCAAATTTGTCATGTTTTTCATGACACAATTAGCAAAAGGTATTCACATTGCATACAAATGGCATTAAAAACATTGTAATTTGTATAGTTGTACAAATGTATGCATGTTTTAACATTTATGCTGGGTAGAAAAAAAAATTATTTTGTTCCCGGGCGGGTGAAAAAACTGAAAAATTTCACCTGGGAGGTTTACAGGAAACGAAACGATTTTTATTTTTGCCCAAATGTCTTACATACACAAATAACAATCTACAAACAGAGGACAGTGGCAGTGCTTAACTTGACATTTACTCTGAAATCTGGATACACAAAGGTGGAATAAGAAGGTACCAAATATGCCAAAACATTGAAAAAATAATACAATTTTAATGCGTTCATGGGGAATCTTACAGAAATATCTGGCGGTCTCAAGCTGCATTTACGGAGGTATAGCCCTCAAATTGACCCTTAAGAGAATGGACCTTTCCATGTTTAGCTATGCCCCGCCCATCACTAGCTAAGCTCCACCCACACCTCGCTCGTGTTGGGATTGATCGATCCCTGAATGCGCTAGCTATTAATTTCCTGAAAACTATACAGGGAAGCTGTTGAATATTTTGTAACTAATTTGACTGGGTGCTGTTGCTGCCTATGGCAGCAACAGCGCCAAGTCAAATTAGTTTCAAAATATTCAACAGAATATTTATTAAATAG
The DNA here is from genome assembly GCA_034401795.1 of Chaetoderma sp. LZ-2023a. Classification (NCBI taxonomy): domain Eukaryota; kingdom Metazoa; phylum Mollusca; class Caudofoveata; order Chaetodermatida; family Chaetodermatidae; genus Chaetoderma; species Chaetoderma sp. LZ-2023a. The sequence continues at coordinate 79,088,676 of CM067375.1, forward strand.
TAAAAGCAAACAATTTGTACAACAACGCATAGACCGTCTTCAAATATGCGTTCGTGACGTACTTATCGACGTCATTCATTATGATGTCATTGTAGACATCACACAGTTCATTATGACATCATATGATGGGTGGGTACTCTGGAATGGTGAATTAATGGACTACAGGCACATATCAAAAGAACTGTCCCCTTTATCCATCACTACTCTCAGACATGTCCACCCTGACGTTCATTTTCCAGAAACACTCGGAAGGAGAATGTAATGTCAGGTGTAGACCACCACTAACCTATGCAGAACAGAAAGACACACGAGCTGCACATAATAGTTCATGACAGAAAGTAGATTGATGATTATGGCCCTGCAGTACAAAACAAAGTCATATAGACAGACAGACAGACAGACAGACCGAAATGCAATACTGTCATCATTCTCTTCAAGATACATGGGCAAGAATTAATATAAACACATTCACGAGAATAGGTCCTACTCCTAAATCATGACGTGAAAAAAAGAACATTAAACTATATATGCACGCACGCACGCACACACACACGCACGCACAGCTTCAGATACACACAGATGCACGCGCATGCTTTCATCACCTACTATCAATACATACTCGGATTGTTGCTCATCGCGGACCAGGTCAGATACATCACATATGTAGAAATCACAGATGCCTGCAGCAAACCAGAACGAGGCTGGGCTGAAACACAGAGCATTTTAGTCTACCGTAGTCATAAAATTTGGTAAAACAAGAGGCCCAAGGGCCTGTGGCGCTCACCTGGACCATTGGCATTTTAAACCATTTGCATTTAAACAGACATGGATGATTTTCAGAAAATCTAAGATGGCCACCAAAAAGTTGACCAATCAAGACTCGTTTAATATGTTGAAGCTTACCATCATAGGATCGTTCCACCCAGGTTTTGTTGAAATCTGGTTATTGATTGAAGGAGTACGCTTTTTAAATGGTTCCGAAAAACTTTCAGAACATCGGAGATTGAAGCTCTGAAGCATAGCACTTTAGCATCCTTCCAGCCGAATTTGCTTGAACTCGTTCAAGTGGTTAATGATGAGTAGCCTTTTAACTGATTTCCAAAAATTTTCAGAAAATCCAAGATGGTCGCCGGAAAAATGGTCCAATCAAAATTCTGTATACAAGTTCTGAAATCTACCAGCCTAGTATCCTTCCTGACAAGTCTGGTTGAAATTGCTCAAGCAGTTAATGAGTAGCGTTTTAAACGATTTCCCACCAATTTTCAGAAAATCTGAGATGGTTGCCGGAAAAATTGATCTATCAAAATTCTGTATACATGTTCTGAAGCATACTAGGGTAGCGTTCGTCCATCCAAGTTTGACTGACATCAACCCGGTGGTTATCGAGTAGGCTTTTAAGTGATTTCCAGAAATTTACAGAAGATACAAGATGGCCACAGGAAAGATTGACCAATCAACATTCTGTATACAAGTTTTGAAACCTAACAGCCTAGTATCCTTCCAGCCAAGTCTGGTTGAAATTGCTCATGCAGTTAATGAGGAGTAGCGTTTGAAACGATTTTCCACCATTTAAAAAAAATTCAAGATGGCAACGGAAAAATTGACCAATCAAAATTCTGTATACAAGTTCTGAAGGATACAACGCTAGGATTCTTTCATCCAAGTTTCAATGAAAGCGGCCCAATGGTTATCGAGAAGTACACTCGTAAGCGATTTCCTGCAATTTTCAGAAAATCCAAGATGGCCGCCGAAAAAATTGACTGATCAAAATTCTGTATACAAGTTCTGAAACATACCAGTGTACTATCCTGCCCGCTTAGCCTGGTTGAAATTGTCCAAGCAGTCAATGAGGAGTAGCGTTTTAAAAGATTTCCTGCAATTTTTCAGAAAATTCAAGATGGTCGCCGAAAAAATTGACCAATCAAAATTCTGTTTACAAGTTCTGAAGCCTACCTCCATAGGGACCTTCCAGCCAAATTAGGTTGAAATCCGCCAAGCGGTTATTGAGTAGCGTTTTTAAGCCAAGTTGATGGATGGACGGACAGACGACGGACGGTCGCCATGCCATAAGCTCACTTGGCCATTCTGGCCAGGTGAGCTAAAAATATGAATTTTCTCATGCAAGATGTGAATTTGCAGAGCAACAGATTATTTTTTTATATTTTACCATTAGAATGACAGCTAGGACATGGAGCTGATAAGGTTTTTAAAATGCTTGGCTGCAAATGGACATTTCTTAACCCTTTAACACCTCAATTTTTTCATAGAAAATATCCATTTTCAGATGAGCCAGTCATTCGAGTGGTAAATTTTCAAAAATAGTCTTCTCTTCATCCGCAAATGGTCATTTCTCAAGACCACTGCATTAGCCGTTCTTGGCCGACTGTAGGGTTAAAGGGTTAATTAACCCTTTAAACACTCATATCAGCAAAAATTGGCCTCTGCAGTGGTGTTGAGAAATTTCCACAGAAAACTATTTTTGAAAATTTACCACTGGAATTACTGGATCGATAACCGAGCAAGTCATTCCAGTAATAAATTTTCATAAATAGTCATCTCTTGGTCTGCAAATGGAGATGTCCCATGAGAAAATTTAGATTTTCTTGAACAAATTCGAGGGTTAAAGAGTTAGTTAAGACCATTGCTGAAGCCGTTTTTGGCCAGCTTTATAAGTTAATGGTTAACATTGTCATAATTATTTGTAAATTTTTCAAATAAATACCTGATAGAAAGTCTAGATCTTCAAGTCTGAGTATTGTGCCAACGTCATATTACTGAAGATGTAATTCACTTATTGACTCTGGATAACACTACAGTCTTTTAACCCTTTAACTCTCAAAGTTGGTCAAGAAAATTTAAATATCTGCCTATTGAATGTCATTTCCCAGTCAAGAGAATACAATTTTTGAAGTTTTAGCACTGTAATGACTGGCTCAGTTATCGAGAGTCATTCCAGTGATAAATTTTAAAAAATTGTATTCTCTTGGCTTGTAAATGGACATTCCACAAGACCATAAAAGGGACTGATTTTGGCCGGCATGACCATTTAAAGTCAATCCTCAAAATTGTCAAAACAGTCTAATTATTTCATAGAATTGTGTCAATTTGCACACCAAGAGAAGCCTCATTTTGAACATTTACCCCCCCCCCCCTCAACCTGGAATGACTGACTCAGTTATCAAGCCAATCATTTCAGTGGTAAATTTTTTTAAATAATCTTCTTTTGGTCTGCAAATAGACATTTCTCATGGCAACTTCACAGGTTGGGTTTGGCTGGGTTAAGTATTAAATGGTTAAGCTCCCACAACGCTATAATTGATTGTTAGACTGGACATGTGAGAAATCCTTACATTCCTGGATCTTTGGCAAAATGGAAATGATGGAGACAATCACGGAGAGAATCAAGTTGAAGCTGACAAAGAACTTGTGCAAGGAACACTCTGAATCCTGAAATTAAAATAAAACTGATTTACATTTACAATTACTTAAATTACAAGGATAGAAATTAACATTTTTTAATCGTGATCCAACCGGATCAGTACACCAGAAAATTCACACATCCCTGAAATTTTTAACTGCACAAAATTAATCAAATCTTCTGTATGTGCCATTTACACCATCTTATTAGGATAACTAATCATTTAACAGTCAAGAAGTCAAACCATTTCCGTACATAATGTCCATTTGCCGGCCAAGAGAATACTATTTTTGAAAATTTACCTCTGAAATTCCAGTGGTAAATTTTCAAAAATAGTATTCTCTTGGCCTGCAAATAGACATTTCTCAAGACCACTGTAACTTTAGGCTGTATTTAGTCAGCTTGACTACTAACGGGTTAAAATAACAGAGATTACACTAACATGTTGATGAAGCAGACAGTAAATCCTGTTTGAATTGTGCCATAGTCCTACTGAAACACAGTGATCAATCCAAGGCAGTGAGCCATTACTGATCCGTATGGGGAAAAGGCCTACAGATCACAGGATTAGTGGTTAATTTCTAGCCCCCAAATTATCATCGTTTTATAGTGGTCACTAGTATGAAGTAACCTGCAAAGTTTCATTAAATTATCTTAAGCAATTCTGTACGATATGGTGTTTACAAGAAATTTTGAACAAAATTTGAGTTTTTGCATTAAAAAGCCCATTTTCACACAAAATCTTGGACATACAAAGGTGAATTCTTCAAAAGGCCCATCTGCGTATCATAACTAAGGCATATACTAAGTTTCATTAAAATATCTCCAGTGGTTCTGTATGATGTGCTGTTTACGATATATTGTGGATGGACAGACAGACGGACACTGTGATTACTATAGGGTTTTCCCACCTCCCACTGCGGGCCCTAATAAGCAAGTTATTATCATGATGTATTAACGTACCAAATTTGAATTAAATCCATGTCAGTTTACACGAGAAAGAAATTGTACTAGAGATGAACTGCACAAGACTCGGGGATACTATAATATTTTGCACTCAGATTTCTCTTTCATCATTGGAATGGCTGGCTCAATTATGGGGCCAGTCATTCCAATGATAAACTCCTGAATATTTTGAAAGCAATTTGACAGAAAGTTGTTGGTGGCTTAGCCACCAACAACTTTCTGTCAAACTGTTTTCAAAATATTCAGAAGGTCCAGAGTTAAAACCAATGGAAACTGTCATTCAGCCGGCAGACAGTTAACCCTTACCTCTCTGATGTCAATATTCTATCTTTTACTGCGTCCATAGCAAAGAAACTGGTGTACATTTTTCAACAATTTTGGTGAATGATGTTGCTGTCTATGACAGCACCATCTTCCACCACAAAAATTTGTTGAAAAATTAACACCAGTTTATCTTTGAATTTAATTTGAAAATTAAAAAATTTTTTACATCAGATTGGTAAGGGTTAGGACCACTGCAGAGGCCGGGTTCACCATTAAAGAGTTCAAACTGTTTTCAAACTTACATTGGCATAAAATAAGTAGAACAGGATATAGCCAGTGATTGCAAGGGCATAGAGGACGATCGTGAAGAACACTAAGCCTGTAAACAGAAACAAACAATATAACGTATTTGTTAAAGTATTCTCTCTAGTTTTTATATTAAACATACACAGATTACTGTAAAACAAGACATAGGTGAATAGCAGTTCCGGAGTGTACCACCATAGGGTCCTCTGGGTCAAATTTGGTTGAAATCCCGCCAGCGGCTAAGGAGGTATATTCTGACAATTTCTTGTAAATTTATCATACAATCATATTTTCACCAAAAAAATTGACCAATTAAAATTCTGCATAGAAGTTCTGGAGCCTAGAAGCATAGAATCATTCCCAGTCGAATTCAGTTGCAATCCACTAAGTGGCTAAAGAGAAGAAACATTTTTACAATTTTCGGTAAATTTTTCATAAAATCTAAGATTTTCAAATAAAACATTTACCAATCAAAATTCTGAAGGAACTATCTGGAGTGGACCACCATAGGATCCTTCTAGACAAATTTGGTTGAAATCCACAATTTCCGGTAAATTTTTCATAAAATTTAAGATTTTCACCCAAAAAATTGATCAATCAAAATTCTGAATAGATTATCTGGAACCTTGCACCAAAGAATCGTTACAGCCAAATTTGGTTGAAATCCTATAAATGGTTATGGAGATGTATTTTGACAATTTCAACCCAAAAATTTACCAATAAAAATTCTGAATAAAAGTTCTGTATCCTACCCCCATAGGATCCTTCCAGCCAGATTTAATTGAAATTGGTCAAAGCATAAAGGAGATCCGATTTGACAGACGGATGGATGGATGACGGATGGCCCCATGGCATAAGCTCACCTGGCCCAAAGGGGCCAGGTGAGCTAATAAAAACATGCACAAGAGCTCCGCAAATGGTGCATAATACCCAGCCATGATGACAAACCAGACTGAGAGCTATTAGAAAATATTTATTTCTTCCTCAGGCCCATCAGACCAGTCATCCATTCTTATGAAGTGTCAAAGCGATCTGTTAAACGGTCAAGGAGGTATCGTCCGGAAACCAATTTTCAAGATCGCTGCTGCTGACTGGTGGGCATATTCGATTTCAAATTATCGTAAATTTCAATGATAAGTTTCTTCACCAGACATATTCCAATGACACTAGGAAGTGATCCGATAAATGGTAACTGAGATATAATCCAGAAACCAACTTTCAAGATGGCAGAACGCGGTGGCCATCTTGGATTGTAGATCATTGTCGATTTCGATAGGTTGCTTCCTCAGACTTAGTCCAACCACTCTATGAAGTTTCAAAGCGATACGACAAATGGTAACAGAGTTATCATCCGGAAACCACTCTGCTGCCTGCATGCCCGCCCGGAGAGCGCCATTACATAATAAACCGCCAAAATTTTTTGGCGTGGTATAAAAATAAAATAAAATTAAACTATAACTAATTGGGAGTTAAATAACTTATAAGTGTCAAACAAAAAGAAATTTGGATTCACAACTCATATCAACGAAAAATAAGTTATCAAATGGGTACCAATTACACGGATCGGATCGAACGTATAATACTCGGTCACCACGCAATGATAATATATAGTAATTTCTGAGTTCCGAGTCCAGTATATTAGGCTCTTAAATCGCAGGCAACTCTATCGAGTGCTCACTCTAAATATTGCTATGTTTTAATGTGGGTGATTTTATGGCATGACAATCATAGCTACTTGGGTAGGTACTCAACCCTAACCGCATATTTACGTGAATTTGTGAAAGTACATTCTCCGGTACAGATATTAGCATTTTGGTGCTACTAGAGTAATGCGTGAGTAACGACCTAAACTCTTCCTTACCAGATCATCACATGATTTAGATATCTTAACATCAACATTTTATGTCAACTTTAAGATTAATTTTGATGTAATACATGATGTTTCTACCCAATATTTAGGCGGTCTCATTTAACAATTTCACTCCTGCGATGATGGATATAAGGTATACATTAAGTATAGTCATACATATATATATATATATATATATATATATATAATTGTGATGGATATATACATTGGTATGAAAATCATGACATTCTCACAGGTTTCCAAAACTGGCCTCTGCAGTGGTCTCAAGAAACGTCCATTTACGGGCAAAGAGAAGACTTTGTTCGAAAATTTACCACAAGAATGACTGGCTCGATAACTGAGCCAGCCATTCCTGTCATAAATTTTAAATCATAGGTTTCTGTTGGCATGTAAATGCACATTTAATATGCAAAAATTTCAATGTTCCTGATCAATCTTGCCCATGAAAGGGTTACTCCCTTACCAATGCACCATATCTTCGCATCTGAATCCTCGTAGCGGCCAACCCAGTTTTCACTCCATGAATGTGCAAAATCCACGATGAGAATCAGCTGGATTAGAATGAACAGAAATGCTCCGATCAGTCCGATAATCATCCAAACTGTAAATAAAGACAGCAACGTAATAGATGAATCCATTTCTAGCTTTGCCACGCCCATTTCTAGCTATGCCACATCCATTTCTAGCTTTGACATGCACATTTCTAGCTATGCCACGCCCATTTCTAGCTATGCCACACTAACTTCTAGCAAAACTAGCCCCCACCCTTGGTGCCCATGTTCGAATCGATTTGAAAACGTTGAACCAGGAATTCCTAAAATCTCAATTTCAAGGCAAAAATACGTTGAAAATGTTGAATAATTTGAAATTAATTTGATTAGGAGTGGTTGCCACCCATAATGTTTATTAACCCTTTCACCGATGAATTTCTCATATGTAATTCTCAATCATACCATAGATGAATTGTTGAATATTTTGAAATAAATTTGACTGGAAGCCGTTGCTGCTTTAGGCAGCAACGGCTTCCAGTGAAATTAATTTCAAAATATTTAACAGAATAAATTTTATACCTTAAAGAAGATACTTTTTTCAGGGATTTGTCAATGTAACGGTTAAATTTATAATTCACCAAAGTCAAATACTTCAGATGGTCACTGTCCGACTTTTGCCCCTTTGTGTGGGACCTACATGTATGTCATATGATTATGACATCAGCTAAGTGATGTGGTTATTATGACATCAGATAATTGCGCGACTATAGAATAATGGACCTTTCCAGTTTATCCATCAATCGTATGACGTCATAATCAACTACATGACGTGTAGGATGACGTTATAATTAATATTCATGTGTAGATAAGTACATCAGGAACACTTAATTGAAGACGGACTAAGCGATGTTGTACGAATTGTTTGTTTTTACTATTTAATAAACATGTTGAATATTTTAAAACTATTTTGACTGGGCGATGTTTCTGCCAATGGCAGCAACACCACCCAATCAAACTAGTTTCAAAATATTAAACAGCTTACATGTACAGTGTTCTGCAAATTGAGATTCAGAGAGCGCATCCATCGATCGATCCGAACATGGGTGAAGCCCAGTGGAGCTTAAAACTAGGGATGGGCGAGCCATAGCTAAAACTGGATTCCTCCATTGGGGAAAAAGCATAATAAATCAAATGTGCTGAGCAAAGACTGATATAATTTACAGTACTGTATCGGGACTATATTTATGTATTATAAATTACAATGTACATACCATCAGAAAATGCTCCACGTGGGATATAAAATGCGCCAACACACAGACCAATCATTGCAAGAAACTTGAAGAACCAAAATCTATAAAACAAAAAAATAGAGTGAATTAATGCGATAATAAATAATGAAATCATATGCTTGAGAAATGGTTGGATAATCCTGTCATCCATGGTGTTGGTGCTAGTTATAGGGGCCCGTTTACGTGACTGAATTGATTTGTGATTGACTGACGCAGTCTGTGGTTCATGCGTTTTGGTGTTCCCGAAGTGGAATATTTACTGCCGCGGTCCGTCCAACCAGGAACTGAGTTTTGATCTCGGTTCGTTGCTGCCAATAGTTACTGGTTTGTAAATTTAAAGATGGCAGTGCCCAGCTAAATTTTACAACTTATTTGAATGATGAAATCTTGTCAATATTTGTAGTCGATGTGGTCGTCTGCGATTTAAATATACTGAATTTAAAGTCTAAATCGAAACACAATAAAATTAATTGCTTTAAGTTAACGCAATTTAGACTGCTCGTGGGTTCAGAATATTGCCACAAAATTACTATTGGAAAACTTCGCCAATTTGCATAAATGCCGTTTTGGCATTTCTCATTCGTGATCAGTGGTTCGTGGTTCCAAATCATCAAATTCATTGACCTGGTCAGTCGCGAAAACAAGTCCCAGATTGACCAGTCAGTCCGGTGGGTTAGTGATAATTTGTACGCTACAGTATAGGTCATATATAAGCTAACATGTTTCAAAACTAAAACACAACCACGTTAAATAGTACAATTTTGAACATGATGTAAGAAATGTTCTGTTGAATATTTTGAACATAATTCAAGATTTCAAGTGAAAACTTGACCAGATCTGAAGCCATGCTAGGGTCATTCTAGCCATATCTTTCAGAGAAATGCTAACTCGAAGGACTGATGAGTCAAAAACATGGCATAAGCCCAATAATGAGTTAACAATTATCAACAACAGACATGACATATAACAAGTGGAACATACTATATCAGAGATACAAACAAAATTATTGGTGGGTGGTTTAAGAGTAGTCTTTTAAATGAGTTTGTGGATGTTTTTGGAAGTTCAATATGGCTGCCAAACACATTACATTTTGATTGGTCCATGGCGGCAATGCTTTCTGATGTATCAACTTCCCCTGAACAAACTTTAATGGCCCTTGGTGCCTAATCATCTCGCAAACTTCACCGCGATCTGTTCAGCGGTTCTGGAGTTGTTTTCACGAAAATTAGGTCATCCAAGATGGCTGCCAAACCATTTGGCCAATCAAGTTTATTTGAACAAAATTAATTCAGCTCCTGCCCTAGATGATATCTCATGGGTTCTGAATCAATCCCCCAAGTTCTTTCAGAGATTTTTTACACGCTTCTAAAAAGCTGCCGAAATCCAAGATGGCCACAGTCCAAATTGCCCGATCAGCTTCCTTTGAACAAACTTGGATCTCTATGTCCTAAGGATGCTTACTATAAAATATAATTTTAATCTGGCCAGTGGTTCTCGAGAAGCCATTTTAAATTTCCCTTTATTTTAGTATGGGAGTTTTGGGCGGGAAAAACATCCAAGATGACCGCCAAACCATTTATCCATCAGTTTTGAAAGTGGAAATTTGAAATCAACACATCAAAAAACCTATATAATTTTGGTTTCAAAATCCATCAACTAAAAAATCCAATATGGCCGCCAACCACGCTACATTTTTATTGGTCCATGGCGGCCATATTTGTTCATGAATCAACCTCCCCGTAAACAGACTTTAATGGCCCGTAGTGCCTAATTATATCTCCCAAATTTTAGCCTAATCCGTTCAGCAGTCCCGGAGAAGTTATTTTCGCAAAAACTAGGTCGTCCAAGATGGCCGCCAAACCATTTGGTCAATCAAGTCCCCCTGAACAAACTTGGTTCAGCTCTTGCCCTAGATGATATTCTCATGAGTTTTGAATGAATCCCTCAAGTGGTTACGAAGGTTTTCTAATGCGTTTCTAAAAATCAGCCAAAATCCAAGATGGCCGCTGGCAAAATTGGCATATTGGTTGGTTACCTTTGAACTAACTTGGAACGCATGCCCTAAGGATCCTTTCTGTCAAATATAATTGAAATCAGGCATTGGTTAAATCCACCCAGTGGTTCTTGAGAAGTTGTTTAAATAAAAAGTCAGGCTAGGTGAGCTAAAATGAGAATTGTAACTAGTCGTGAGTCGAACACAAAAAATACATTTACTGTGTGAGCAAAGAGCAACCCGGTTCTCTCATAAATGAGACAAGGCAAGAAAACTTCCCTCTTGGCAATGAATGAAATATGTATTAGCTATACCCCACCCCTCTAACTAAACTCCACCCACGCTTCACTGTTGGGATCAATCGAACCCTCAACTCCCTGAAAATCAATTTCCAGAAAATTATACAGGTAAACTGTTGAATATTTCGAAACCAATTTGACTGGGTGCTGTTGCTGCTTATGGAATGTTTGTTAACTAGTAAAGACATACAATTCGCACAACCTGATAGACTACTGTAGAGGCATTTCTGACAGACTACATGTAATGTAACTCGCGTCATTCATGATGTAATTGATTATGACATCAGCCTACATGTGACGTAGTTGATTATGACATCATATGATTGAGTGAGAGAGACTAGAGTCCATGATTGCTCATCTCACACTGAACGTGATATATTAATCAATGTCTATGTCTATGTATCTGTACAATGTGATTTTATACATACCCATTCTGGATGCCGGATCGTGGATCTTTAGAGGTTTTCACTTTAATCATAATGATCGCGAATAATGCGTAGAAACATGCCATAGCAAAGCACACACGATAAACCGCAAGATAGCCAACAACATTCAGGCAGCGTTGCTCTTTTATCTCTCCAGATGAATCCCAGTGGAACTTTTTCAGGTAATCTGTGCAGAGTATTGGTATCTGGGTAGGAAGACATGATAGAAAGCAATCAGACCTCACACTGGGTTAATAAAAAGAACTTTTAAAAAAAGGCCAGTGGCTGACCATCTTGGATTTCGGATCACCGTCGATTTTGATGTTTCTCATAATGACCTATTCAAAACACCTTATAAAGTTTCAAAGTGATCACATAAACGATAACAGAGCTATCATCTGGAGACCAATTTTCCAGATGGCCAAAGAGGCTGCTGGCCATTTTGGAGTCCGGATCATCATCCATTTCGATACATTTTATTCCCCAGACCGAGTCCACCCAAAGCGATTTGATAAATGGTAATGGAGCTATTATTGAGAAACCAATTTTCAAGATGGTCGCTAGTAGTTGGCACCCATCTTTGATTTCTGATCATCATCAATTTGGAGAGGTTTCTTCCCAAGATCTAATCCAACCACCTTAAGAAGTTTCAAAGCGATTCGATATATGGTAACCAAGTTATCATCCGGAAACCACTCTGCGGTCCGCCCGTCTACCATGAAGCTCATATTGTTTGCATAGCCACCAAACAAGAGAAACCCATGGCTTGCCTCCGTGGGGCTGGGAGGCTGGGACCGTAACAGAATGGTGAGTATTGTTAGATCTCGGAGAAAGGGAAATTTAAATTTCCTTCATTCTCCTTCGATCAATACTCACCATTCTGTTACTTCTGATATACACCAGATTTGGTCAGTAACCTGGTGGGAAGGGGCAAGCCATAACTACTACTTTTGCCCCTTGGAGAAAGAGCTAGACATAAAACTTGACTAATGGAGACCTAAAAGGACCGTCAAGTTAACGGAACCGAATCACATTCGCCTCACTGCCCCCCCTCCCCCTTTTCTCCTAAGAAAAGGGAGAGAACTCACGAACATGCGTCTCGCCTGAAAACACAAATATGCCAAGAGGGTTAACTGCTCTTTGCATATACACATGTATTAGCCTGGGAATGAGCATGAATATATAAGATGAATGAACATGATATATAGACATAATACAAAAAACTCTCAATCTTGAATTACCTCATGATAAATGGATTCCAGACGTACCGCCTACAACCATTCACTTGGCCAGCCATCAGTGACACAATCTGGTTGTCATCCTCTCGCTCGACCATGTCTGCTTCTTAATTCTTTCTTACCAAAGTCAAAAAAGGGAGAAGAGCAGTGTGGTCGCTTAACTATCATTTCAAAACCGCTAAAGCGAGTGGATTGGCTGAGTCTGACACATACCTCATATAGTAATCCATGAATGAGGACTCGCAGTGCCATTGTGCAACGGCCATGATGTCCTCTAATGGAACACCACTGTAAAGGGCGGTCGAGGCGGCTATTCCTTTAACATTGTGTGCCCTTGCGCATTGCACCTGGTGCCTAGTCGCCATCTCATGAGTAGTCTGAATGCATTCGACTACCCAACGAGAGATAGTATCCATGGATGCGGCGCCATAAGCCTTCTTATGGCAGATCCATAGATGTCTATCGTTCGACCGTAACGAGTCTGTCCGTTTTCTGTACTTAGTCAAAGCACGGACCGGGCACCAGACACTGGCATCACGATCAAACCTTGTTAGTTTCGGTATAATGATCGGTTTGCCGGGATATCTCAAAGATTGATTCTTTGACATAAACTCTGCTCTTGGCAGAAGATGCCGACCCTCTCCGGAGACAATAAATCGGTCCCTCTCTGCTGAAAGTGCATGGATCTCACTGCGCCTTCTAGCTGAGGCTGAGGAAGCTGCCAATAGAAAGACCGCCTTTAGAGTCAAATGCTTTAGACTAGCCGAACGCAATGGTTCGAAAGGGTGCTTGGCCAGTACATTAAGCACTAAAGATAGACTCCAGGCTGGAATGACTACCGGTTGTCTCGGTCGGAGATTGCTCATTCCCTTCACCATCACATTTAACTGGGCCACCTCTGGACTATCCCTGTTGGCTAGACACGGGATAACTGATGCCAAAGCTGACTTGTATCCAGCAATTGTGACGGGAGCTAGTCCTGAAAAGAACAGCTCACAGAGAAAGTCTGCTATTTGCTGAATAGTGGATTGAAAGGTATCAATACGCTTTTCTTCACACCAGTCTGCAAATCTGTTAACCTTGTTGTTATATGACTTGAAGGTTGACCTCCTTCTCGTAGCCGCGATGAAATCAGCAGCTTGTCGAGAAAAACCTTCCGACGTGGAACGTTGTTTGATAACATCCACGCAGTCAATTTGAACATTTCGGGACGCTCATGTAGGAAGCGTCCCTTGGCCCGGGAGATTATGTTCGGAATCTCGGGTAACTGCACTGGGTTTTCCACCAGCAGATCTAGAAGATCCGTGAACCACGCCCTGCTGGGCCAATACAGCGCTACTAGCAGGACCAGGCACGGTTCCTCTCTGATCTTCACCAATACCTTCGGCAGAAGAATGGTGGGTGGGTACGCATAACCGTGCATCCCCATCCAGCTTATCGCCAGAGCGTCTGTATCGACGGCATTTGGATCTGGAATCGGCGAGACATAAGTCATGATTTGAGCATTTTCCCTTGTGGCGAACAAGTCCACATTGGGTTTGCCTCAATGCTCGAAGATCCTTCGTAGAACTGGAGGGTTGAGGGACCATTCTGTTGGCAGAATTCTCTGTCTGCGAGACAAAGCATCCGCCAGAATGTTCAATTGCCCAGGAATGTGAGCTGCTTTCAAAACAACCGAGTAATTCCTGCACCATTGAATCAAGTGCCACACTTTGATACACAGTGTGGGTGACTTGGTCCCGCCTTGGCGATTTATGTATGATACTACCGTCGAATTGTCCGACCGTATCAATATCACCTTGCCCCTGATCATTGGAAGAAACTCTTCCAACGCCAGTTCCACTGCCATCATTTCCAACAGATTGATATGCAGCTGGCTCTCCAGGAGAGTCCATGTGCCCGAGACCTGGTGTTCTCCCAGGCAGGGGCCCCCACCCCTCCAGCGATGCATCCGTGTACACGGACAGCTGGGGGTGGGGTAGGTGCAGCGAAACCCCTACTAGGAGATTCTGACGCTTTTCTCACCATACAAGATGCAACATTATTGGCTCCAAAACTGGCACCAGTTTTGACAGGGGTTCTGTTCTCAGTTTCCACAGAGACCTCAGATACAACTGGAAAGGTCTTCGCATTAGAGCAGCGTACGGGATAACCTGCTCCATGGAGACCATCATGCCCAGCATCTGAAGAAACCGCCTCGCCTGAAGGTGGTTTCCCAATCGAAAACTCTTGAGGATGGCTAACAGAGACACAACTCTGGGCTCTGACGGGTAAACCCTGCCCTCCTCGAGATCGAATCGCATCCCTAAATAAACGAAATGTTGAGTGGGTGTCAACTCGGATTTCTCCTTGTTGACTATCCAGCCTAGATCTGAAAGTAACTTCAGAGTCAGAGCAGTATCCACCTCTAACCTGGCTGCCGTGTCTGCCTTGATAAGCCAATCGTCTATGTAGGTGTGTAGCGCCAAATTCTCTTTTCTAAGAAACGCTGCCACCGCAAGGACCACTCTTGTGAAAACCCTTGGAGCTGTCGACAGGCCAAATGGGAGGACAATAAACTCCCATACTTGATTCTGAAACGCAAATCTCAGAAACCTGTGACAACTCCTGTTCATTGGAATGTGGAAATATGCATCTTTCAGATCGATCGACACGCACCACATCCCTTCCTCAATCCTCCCATTACCGACCTCGGCGTTTCCATCTGGAACCGAGGCGTATGGATAAACCAATTTAATGGCCTGAGATTGAGTACGGGTCTCCATCCCCCTGTGCTCTTGGGAACAAGGAACATATTTGAATAGAAGCCTGGAGTGTTCTGGTTTGCTGGTTTTATTGCTCCCTTCAGAAGCAAACCTGACATTTCATTTTTAATGGCTTCTTACTTGTCTGGTTCCCTTGGTACGCGTGTCCAGACAGGTGCCAAAGACAGATTCTGTGGTGGAAAGTCCCACCACTCCGGCATGTATCCCTGGGATAACCATCCCAGGACCAGACTGTCTGACGTCACACCTCGCCAAAATGCTATAGACGCCTCGACGCCTTACGGGGTTGTCCGGCTCGCGGTCCGCTCCCCCCCCCCCCCCCTAACGAGAGAGAGAGAGAGAGAGAGAGAACCATTTCGGTCTTGGCTCGGCTGGTCTAACTGGCACAGCTGTTCCTGTCACACAGGTGCGGTCCAGGCGGATACGAAGGGAGCTCTCGTACCCTCAGGTACGATCCGCTCCCTTCTTTCCGCCCTTTGAGGACTTACCCTTCCCCTTCCCGCCTCTAGGGCGATCAGGAGCAACATTGGGGAGGGTAGGTGCCTCCACAACCTTCCTGGCTTTCTTCGCCGGCGGCGGCTGAGAAAAGCCAGATGAAGCAGCAGCCGCACTAGGCTTAGCTTTCGCCTTGCCTTTATGCTTCTTCTGCTTCTTGGAAGTTTGCACGGTCAGCGGCTTCCCCACAGCCCCTAGTGCGTGTGCTTGCCGCACCAGCTCTAACTGTAGGTTCACCGCCAACCGATTCTGCGCAATGCTAGCCGTGTCCTGGGTCATTCCATATAAGGACCAAAATTTTTGAAATCCGTCAAGTCATAGTTTCAGATTTCCTTCAAACTTTGTCAGAGTAAGCATATGTATGTATTAACAGGAAATTCCAAGTATTATAGTGAACGGTCAAATACTTTTTGAAAACTGGCCTATCCAATACCCCCTGCCTAAAATTGACAAAAATTTGTAACAAAATTTCTGTTTGAGGCTTCATATCTCACCGACTACAGTGCTCACAATACTAGGTCTTTTTATTTTAACAGTCTGGTCACCATAGTTCGAGAAAATCACAAGCATTTTGTGCTGACCTGTTTTAGGCATGTATTAGGGGTCGTCAAAAATGCCAAAAAATGTGATTTTTCATATTTTAATCCAAATTTGGTGATGCCGTAAAATGTATTTGTATTTGGTTTACACAAATGATTTCTATCCTGTTAACTAGAGCTACTGCTACTTTAGTGATATTTATTACCTAATGGCAAGATATGCTCCACAAAAATTTTGTGGGAGCCATACCCCAACCCCTGTTCGCCAAAATGGGGTGACTTCATAACATCTTTTTCAAAATAACCCCTTTCAATTTTTTTAATATTTTGGTGAATGTTATATATATGGTCAATGGTTACAGGGCCAAAAGGTTCACTCTTACATTTGTTTCCTTTTAGAGCTATGGCAAATACAAAATCTGATATTTTTTCAAAAACTTGTATGATATTCGATTTTGGGAGGTTAATAATTTTAAAAGTATACACTCTAGAAGTATGAAACAAGAGATGTAGCGCGTTTCCCTGCCTTATTAAAAGAAACAATCAGCATTTCCCTTTTACAAAATAGCTAAACATGGATTTTAGAGATGTCAAAACCTTACTTTGTTAAAATTTGACATTTTTGTGGGTAAACTACAAGTCATTATTCAACAACATTTTCAATGGGAATAACATATTGCCTGGAGAATATTTAAAAAACAATTTGACTATAAGTTGTTGCTGACTTGGCCATCAATAATTTTCAGTCAAATCATTTTCAAAATATACACCAGGTACAGAGTTTGTCCTGTAAGCTGGTCGAGCTGCAACAGCTCATCACTCAGTCTTGAGTTATCCAGTGTTAATAAAGACTGAGAGATTTCATATCTAGAGAAAATAACTCAACCTTCAGAGCTTTGTATATAATTAGGTCAATTGCTGTAATAGACATAGGTAGTGAGGTGATATTGATTAGTCACATGGTCTCAGTTTTTCTCAGAGATCTGCATGCAAGTATTGCTATCAACAAGAGTTCAGTCAAGCATTTTAAGTGATCAAGATTAGGCAGCATGACCAGTGAGTGTTTAATAATTACTGCTTTGAAACATTGACATTGTTGCTGATACACAAATGTTTAGATATTTACTTTAGAAATTTAATAATTCACTATACATTTTAATGATAAATTAGGCCTTTTAATTTGAAAAGTGTAAACTTTGACTAGGACACGTTGCACAATGGCTGAATTACCAGAGACATTTTGTTCAGTTGGACGTCTCACTAATGATAAATGTCATAAGTTTACGGATAAATGCTCTGTAAATGATGTTGTACAATTGACGGCTACAGATAAAACACTTGTTGCAATGAGAAGCGGCCAGAGTGAGGATAGTTTAGAAATAGTGTGCTGTTGCCACAAGAAACACTATCTGCATATATTCCCGATGATGAAGCAGAACACTTCATGTTGTGATCCCCTAAAAGTTCACAAAAAGCTTATTAAAAAGGGACTAGTTAATATAGATCAAGAAATTGTGGCATTAATACAGTCGAAAACTAGAGAGAGAAAACAACCTGGCCAAAAGATTTGCCATCATTGTTTGCAGAAAATTAATAACCTGACAGATTGTAGTGACAGTGAACCGGAATCAATGGCCATAGCAGATACTTTGTACAGTAATGCTGAATGCCTCAACTCTAGTTTCTCAGCAGTTGGAGTTTCTCCCCTAAAGAGTGTCCATTCAGAAAGGAAAGTATCATATGGTAAACGAAAACTCAAACAAATGGCAGAAGCAACAACAAGTCACGTGGCATCCCACCTAGGTTTTCCACCTAATAAATTAGTTGCTGACACTTCACAAACTGAATGTACATGTGATTCTAAGTTAGATGTGGACTACTTGGTATCGAACATGAATGAAAAACTGTCTGTGTCATCACGAAATCAAAAGATACAAGTATTGACTATTACACCTAAATCATGGTCGATAGATAAAACTGTTCAGGTTTTTCAGGCATGTGGTGTTACGCGTTATATGGTGAAACAAGCCAGACAACTTGCGCAGAATGATGGAATACTCGCTGATCGTGAAACCTTTAAAAGAAATAAGCTTGATCAGCATACACTAGATAGTGTTATTAACTACTACCAAGATGATACTGTATCTAGACTATTACCCGGGAAAAATGATTTTGTTATTATAAGAATTTGTGGTACCAAAGAACATAAGCAAAAACGGCTAATCCTGACAAATTTGAAGGAAGTACATGCTAATTTCAAAACAGAAACTGGACTTAAAATTGGTTTCTCTAAATTTGTTGAGTTAAGACCCAAATGGTGTGTAACTGTTTCTTCTAGTGGCAGCCACAATGTTTGTGTATGCGAAAAACACCAAAATGTAAAGTTTATGGTGGATGTTATCTCTGAAGACTATCATAACCTAATTGACAAATCTGTATGTGACAGTAGTTCTAGAAATTGCATGCTGCAACGATGTGAAGTGTCCAGGAACTGCATTTCTCAAAACTTACTTAGAGCAAGACCTTTACGAGCACATGGATGAGGATGACATCATTAAATTCAATGAATGGGTATCCACAGACCGAATTGAAATCATGCGCCGAGAAGTATCAGTTGAAGATTTTATTTCTATATTATGTCAACGGATCCAAGAATTAACACCACATTCCTTCATAGCGAAATCTCAAAGTGAATTCTTGAAAGCGTGCAAACATGATTTAGATGACACTACTGCCATTGTTGTTCTCGACTTTGCTGAAAATTACAGCATTATTCTGCAAGATTGTGTACAGGGATTTTATTGGAACAATTCTCAAGTCACGATACATCCTTTGGCATTTTATGTTAAGGCTTATGGAAAGTTGAATGAAGAAAATGTATGCTTCATCTCTGAGTGTCTGAAACACGAAACAAATACTGTGTACTGTTTTCAGGAGATTTTTACAAGATATTTGAAGGAAAAGTATCCCAATATTCATATAATTAAATACTTTAGTGATGGGTGTGCAGGACAATACAAGAACTTCAAAAACTTTAATGTCTGCCATCATTATTCAGATTTTGATATTAAGGCAGAATGGCATTTCTTTGCTACCAGCCATGGTAAAGGTGTTTGCGACGGTATCGGTGGCACAGTGAAGCGCTTAGCCGCAAGGGCTAGTCTGCAAACAGCGCTTATACGAAATGCTAGTGAATTGTATGAATTCAGCCAACAGAACATAAGCAAGATCAAGTTCTTCTTAGTTAGTAAAGATGAGATCCAGAGCCATCATACAATGTTGGAAGAGCAGTATCTCCTTGCCAAAACAGTGCAAGGAACCAGGTCATTCCATTCGTTTGTTCCAAATGACACTAACTCTATCACAGTAAAGCGAATTTCAACTGATGATGTTTCATACACTCGGTCATTTTCTAACACACAACCTGGTATGTCATCAGAGATTCAGAATTTAAATATCCCTATGGAACTGTCTTTGAGTGACTATGTTGGTGCATTGTATGACAAAAATTGGTGGTTTGGCATAGTGTTAGAAATTAGTCTAGAAAATGAGGACTGTCTCATTTCGTTTATGAAGCCGCATGGACCAGCTCGATCCTTTAGTTGGCCAAGGCGCACAGACCAGTGCTGGGTTCCTTTTTGTGACATTCTAAGTAAGGTGTCAACACCATTGACAGCAACTGGCCGGCAGTACACTTTTCCACAAACTGATATCGACTTTATAAATGGACTATTTAAATAATTTGGAGGAGCGGTATATGCTGGATCATGTACCGTATCATCAATTATTGCTGAGGTATGTAGTATTATGTACTATCTCTTAACACTTTTATATTATATCATGTGTATTAACCAATGCCTGTCTCAGTTTATTAAATAATTCCATGAAATGGGTGACATTTAGGCATACTTTAGTATGAGAGATTACACATATTGGCCTGGTCGCAGTGTGTCAAAATTGTCTATAAATGGCCATAGAAGTCCATGTAGCTGTACTAATATGACCATAATATACCATTCAATGTCCACCTATGATGAAAAAGTATCTAAAATGCTAAAGTGGAGATATTTTAACTTTTTAAAAAAAATTAGATTGTCGCGAAAAATGTCAGATTTTAACAGAGTCAGGTCTTTGGGTCTAGAAAATCGACGTTTATGTATTATATAACCAGGGAATGCTGATTGGTTCGTCTAATATAGCAGGAGAACTGGTTGTATCGCTTGTTTCATGCCTCTAGGCCCCATAATTTTAAAATTATTAACCCCTAAAAATGGAATATCGTACAAGTTTTACAAAAATATCACATTTCTAATATGCCATAGCTCCAAAAGGGAACAAATGTAAGAGTGCAAGTTTTAACCATGTAACTATTGACCATATATCTACCATTCACCAAAATAAAATAAAAATTGAAAGGGGTTATTTTGACTTAATAGGCGATGAAGTTGGCCCTCTTTTGTGAACAGGGGTGGTGCATTGGGCCCCCAAAATTTTTTGATGAGCAAACCTTGCTGTTAGTCAGTAAATATTACTAAGCTAATATTAGCTCTAGTGAACTGGGTAGAAATCATTTAGTTACAGCAACTATAATATACATTTTACTGTATCACCAAATTTTGTTGAAACAGGAAAATTAGCTGTTTTTAACGTTTTTGGTGACCCCTAAAACACACCCAAAACAAGTCAACACATATTGCTTGTTATTTTCCTCAAGTATGCTGACCAGAGCATTAGAATGAAAAGATCTAGTATTGTAAACAGTAGATTGGATGAGATATGATGTCTCAAACATTGGATTTGTACTTGAAACTTTTGTCAATTTTAGCATAGGGGTCTTTGAGAGGGCATTTTTCAAAAAGTATTTCACATATCAGTTAAAAAATTGTCATGCTCAACTAAAACATCCATATGCTCACACTGAGAAAGTTTGAAGGAAATCCGTGACTATGAGTTGACGGGCATTGGTCCATCTTATACGGAATGACCCTCCTCTAAGATGGCCCGTGCCTGGCCACCAAAGATGATAGGACCCGTCAGGGGCGTCCCAAGAAGACGCTCCCTGACGGCCGTAGCTGGACGCATATGGTCAAGAACCATTTGCCTCCTGGACTTCGTAACATGTGCCTGCACCCTTGCCAGTGCGTCCATAGACAGCACCAGGCCGCCATTGACGCACGAAAGCGCCACAGGTGGCCTGCCCCCGCTTCAGCCCACACCGACTGAAGAAGGCGATAAGAATGGTTGACAGCACTCATGGCTGCCCTCACACCCTCATCGCAAAGGGACAGGACTTCCTCGTGGTGTCCCTGGGATTTGTCCACCAGTGCCGGGGTGGGGCCACCCGCTCCAGCACTCTGGACACACAGAACCCATCGGTCATCCTCGGTAACCGACGGTACAACACCATACCTGTCGTATTCCCCCCGTGGAATACGACACCTCGCCCGCACCTCCCTGGAGGCCGCAGGGAGCTGGCCCTTGGTCATGAGTTGCTTACTATAAATAGCCTCTAGCAACTCAATAAACCGTGGATCCAGTCCAACGGACTGCGGGCAAGATCCCCGTCCTGATCGATGCCACCGATGGACGGGACGCATCCTCCTCGGCCGTGGTCAAAACCACAGACGGGTCTACCCTGGCTAGCCAAGCCAGAGCCTCAGACCAGTCTATTTCCGAGGAGGACACACCCGTGAACACGTCACCCGTTGACATGTTCATGGACCTAGCAGCCACGGCCTCCCGGCTAGGAGCCGCGGCTGACACGCCAGGAACTCCGGTACCATACGGTTCCGCCGCCACCCCATGGAACACACCAGTCCATGGAGTAGGCCCGCACGGAAAAACGTGCGGACCCATAGCAGACACGGAACCGTGGCCAGCCACGGGCGCCAATGGCATCCCATGTCTGACCGCCGGACCAGGCCAGATAGGTGAGTACCATGCCTGGCCCGGCACACCCGTCACCGTGTCGGTTGGCGTCAAACCAACCATCACGGGACCGGTGCCTGGTACCAGATTGGCCTCAACCACGGGCGGAGCCGCTGCCCTGGCTTGCGCCAAGCTAGACAGATGGAGGACGGTTCCGTCCAGGACGGAATCGACCTCCATATTCTCCACCCGTGGCATCACAGGCTGCAGCAACCTCTCCTCCTCGGCCTCCTCATCTTCAGACCCCGAAGAGTCGTCACTAGACGAGGAAACCGTGTGGACGGCTCCCATGCCTGACGGACCGGCCACCGCTACTGGACCACCCGGAGGTGGCCGCAGAGAGACAGAAACCATCAGGCCGGAGCCCGACGGGACTGCCAGGGGGCTGTACGAGACGGCTCCCTCAGCGACCAGTCCAGAACCCCGTCCAGGGACAGGGTCCGAACCAAGCATGGGGAGAGACTGCCCAACAACTTTCGGCAGCAGGGACGACACCAGCGTGGGCAGAACGCTATGCAGAAAGCCCTGCATAGCCGGACCAAACCACGCTGGCAGTGCCATCTCCGCCACCTCCAGCTGAAGACGTGGAGCGCCCCCAAGGGCCGAAACGGACGCTCCACGATTTAATTTCGGTCCGCCTGACCCCGCGTCAGACCCAGCCAAGTCCTTCTGGGCAAGTAACTTCATCATCATACCAACGGACCACACTGCACATATATTACACCTATTGTCAAGGTTACATAACGTACACCGAAAGCAGACATGGTCCTTAAACAGGACCCGGACGAACTTGTGGCACTCGTCAAATGATGGCGGGGCTGGCTTGGCCTATAAATAAGCACAAACCTACAATAAGCAAGTGGAACGAGACAAAGATGGAAGGCAGACAATTAATTTTCAAATATATTGACCATAAATTAACTGTAACCCTCCAGCACCCCACCCCGCAACATTACAGCAAAGATCGCATTGATTATGACGACAAGAATGAAGCGGGCCTAAATACACCCATAAACTGATCCTCAAGGATGTATCATGGAACCAGGAATCATATCGCATAGCATTCGGGGTATATTTACCAATAAATATAAATTATACTCCTAACGAAAGCCAAAACGATATGTGAAGAAACAACAAAATGAAACAAACTGCTGTACAGGGTTTGTACACCTTTCAGGATCTGAAATTCCATGACTTTCCATGACCAAAATTAACAAATTCCATGAACTCTAAGAATCAACATCTCAGTCAAATTTTAATCAAAGGACTATGTCCAGGGGAAAGGGTCAACAATAAATAGCAAACAGATCAAATAAATGAATTAGATTTATTATATAACTTCTTTTTAAATGACAGTCACATGACAGCGTACATATAGGCACTATAATACTATATATGGAATATTATTATTAGCATTGGTCATCACAGTTTGAGGTAAATATAACTGACTATCACAGATTCCCATATATCATATTTAATATCCGAGATTAACCCTGTATTAGCAGAACCAGAACACTTTTTTTAAATATTTACCACTGGAATGACTAGATCGCCTATGAATCCAGTAATTCTATGGTAAATTTTCAAAAAATAATCTCATGATTCTGCAAATGCCTTAATGGAGTTTATCTACTAAACAGATTTGAGCATTATTTAGTGGCAATCAGGCAAATGGTATATATGTATGACTAGAAAGAGCATATTATGTATATATCGAGCACTATATAATAACTCACGGTATATATGTAGGGCTATTATCCCTGTAATATACCTATGAGATTATTTTTTAAATATTTTAATACCAATTTGACTGGAAATTATTCCAGCATAATGCAGCAAGAACAGCCAGGCAAATTAATTTAAATTATTTTGAAACTAATTTCATTGAGCGTTGTTAGAGATTCAACATTATTCAATTTATTACAGGCATAGATGTAAAGATTAATAGCACCAGCTATCTAGTATCATCACCATGGCATCATATGTACAACCTTATCTAGACAAAGAGCATATGCATATATTGAGCACTATATAAAAAATATTTACCACTGGAATGGTATATGTATAATATACCTATCATGGCCATGAAATCATTTTTTAAATATTTTAAAACCAATTTGGCTGCAAATTATTCCAGCCTAATGCAGCAAGAACATCCAGACAAATTAATTTAAATTATTTTGAAACTAATTTCACTGTGAGCATTAATATATAACTAAAGAGATGCAACATTATATAGGAAATATTTCAAGATTAACCCTTTAACTGACAAATCCCTGAAGAATTAAATTTTGTAATACTTATTTAGTAGCACTGTTGAATATTTTGAAACTAATTTATATTAATACTGTTTCTCGGTTTGGCTAACAAATCCAGATGTTTTGAGCTTTTTGAGTGGCCTTTCACCGCAGCTTCACCCATATTAGATACGTCGAGACTTTAGACAAAGCCGACATCGCGCTTTTGAAGCGATAGCATCACGTTCTATCCAGCCACTGCACTGCGCATTTGATACCCAACTACCGTTAAAACTGCACTTTCTGGGCATTTTTACCAATAGTTAAACTTTCTTAGTCATATTTTATCACGGAAATATCGCGAACTTAAAAATTAACACATTACGGCAACTATTTACTGTTAGCTTTACTTACTTTACACAGCTGAAAATCCCAGCTTGATCGCAATTTATAAAATGACGACATGTTTGTTTACACTGAGAAAACAATTTCTTCCGGTAAAATTTATCGCAGACTTCACTCTCTTAGGTTCGTTTCGCATTCGCTTTCGTATTTATTACCATACTTCGTAGTAGTAGCCGAAACTTGCCGATCTGCATAATCGATCTGCATAATTAACGTTTCTTTTTTGGGTTGAGAATCTCGCGCTTTCTCGCTAGCGCGAGACTACCGAGACTTGTTGGCAGCGATTGCTCAATAACAATGCAGCCATTGTGAGCGAATATCGTGTTATGACACGACCAAGCCAACACCTTGTTTCGATAACCTGTCACACTTACAGCGGAATTTTATGCCATTAGATTTTTTTAAGCGAGATTTTCATTTTCCATGACTTTTCCATGACTTTGACCAAAATTATGATTTTCCATGACTTTTCCAGGCCTGGAATTTAGATTTTCAAATTCCATGACTTTCAAGGTTTTCCATGACCCGTGCGAACCCTGGCTGTAGCACACAGTAAAACCGCAGATCACACATCTTAATCAAGAATTAGAAATCACCGATCATTGCAAACAGATCGTGATAACACGCAAAACTTGAAATTCCAAAGTTTTCTGGTACCATTTTAGTACACAGCACATAGAATAAGATGCGCGAATTAATGAAAAATTTTCTTCACATAAACATCCGAGCAACACGGGTGTGACATCACCCGCTCGGATCTTACGGAGAACGACGTCAGCCGATATTCGTGTTAAAAATACTGTAGCAAACACCTATTTTCATATCTGCCGATCGCCTGTTGGGGTTTAAAGAAGGCGATCATCCAGCATATTTCGTTGTTAACACACGTCCCATCTTCTTAGGGGTTAGAAATTGGAACATGCGACACAGACAAAATTTTAGTGACCTAAGTCTTTTAACTATGGAATAATAAGGAAATATACAACCTGGTTATCATCGGCGGTATGCATATTAATCCAAATATCCTTGTAGAAATGCACTAGCTATCACAATAAACCACAGACAATATATAGGTATAGGTCAGGTTTATAGTCTGCTTCCACTTGCGTGCTCAGCCGACTTTCCAACTTTACCCCCTGGTCATTGGGCCCATTTCACTCCTTGACAATCTCAACTCCCTTTTGGGAGCATACAGCCCGGCTGCCGTTTTATAGGCGCTCAGAGGCTTTGACATTCCACATTGCCGACACTGCCCTCACAGGTACCTATTTTACAGACAGGTGAACTGGAACAACGCAGAGTGAAGTGTCTTGCTCAAGGACACAACGCCGCAGCCCGGCCGGGAATCGATCCCATGACATTAGAGTCACGAGCTCGACTCGCTAACCACTCGGCTACTGCCCCTCCAAAAAGACTTAGATTTAATTTCTCAAGATCTTTCCAACTGCAAAAGCATGTATTCCTCATGTTGCTATGCAAACAAGAATGAGCTTAGAGCCAGCTGTCAGGGCCAGCTGTATATCAGAAGTATGCAGGAAATGTCAATTTCCCTTTCTCCGAGATCTAACAAAACTCACCATTCTGTTACTTCTGATATACAGCTGGCCCTGACAGCGGCTCTAGGATTATAGACTTAGAAAGCTTTACCGACTCCTGGGAACCGGGTACCCGGCTCCCCACTGCCGAGTACCCGTTTACCATAGAGCTCATATTGTTTGCATAGCCACCAAACAAGAGAAAACTATGGCTTGCCTCCGTGGGGCTGGGAGGCTGGGTCCGTAACAGAATGGTGAGTATTGTTAGATCTCGGAGAAAGGGAAATTGACATTTCCTGCATTCTCCTTCGATCAATACTCACCATTCTGTTACTTCTGATATACACCAGATTTGATCAGTAACCTGGTGGGAAGGGGCAAGCCATACATGCTAATTTTGCCCCTTGGAGAAAGATTTTAGACTTCAAACTTGACTAACGGAGACCTAAAAGGACCGTCAAGTTCACGGAACCGAATCACATTCGCGTCACAGCCCACCCACCCTTTTTCCTCCTAAGAAAAGGGAGAGAACTAACGAACATGTATCTCGCCTGAAAACACCAATATGCCAAGAGGGTTATCTACTCCCTGCATATCGCTTGTATTAGCCTGGGAATGAGCATGAATATATAAGATGAATGAACATGATACATATACATAATACAAAAAACTCTCACTTGTTGAATTACCTTATGATAACAGGACTTCAGACGTACCGCCTACAACCATTCACCGGTTCGGCCATCAGTGACACAATCTGGTTGACATCCTCTCGCTTGACCATGCCTGCTTTAGGTTCTTTTCTTACCAAAGTAAAAAAAAAAGGGGAAAAGCAGTGTGGTCACTAACTATCGTTTCAAAACAGCTAAAGCGAGTGGATTGGCTGAGTCTGACACATCCCTCATATAGTAATCCGTAAATGAGGACTCACAGTGCCATTGTGCAACGGCCATGATGTCCTCTAACGGAACACCATTGTAAAGGGCGGTCGAGGCGGCTATTCTTCTAACATCGTGTGCCCTTACGCCCTGCACCTGGTGCCCAGTCGCCATCTCATGAGTAGTCTGAATGCATTCGACCACCCAACGAGAGATAGTATCCATGGATGCGGCGCCATAAGGCTTTTTATGGCAGATCCACAGATGTCTATCGTTCGACCGTAACGAGTCAGTCCGTTTCTTGTACTTAGTCAAAGCACGGACCGGGCACCAGACACTGGCATCACGATCAAACCTGGTTAACTTCGGTATAATGATCGGTTTGCCGGGATATCTCAAAGATTGGTTCTTTGACATAAATTCTGCTCTTGGCAGAAGACGCAGACCTTCTCCAGAAACAATAAATCGGTTCCTCTCTGCCGAAAGCGCATGGATCTCACTGCGCCTTCTAGCTGAGGAAGCTGCCAATAGAAAGACCGCCTTTAGAGTCAAATGCTTTAGACTAGCCGAACGCAACGGTTCGAATGGGTAATTGGCCAGTACATTAAGCACTAAAGATAGACTCCAGGCTGGAATGACTACCGGTTGTCTCGGGCGGAGATTGCTCATTCCCTTCAACATCACGTTTAACTGGGCCACCTCTGGACTATCCCTGTTGGCTAGACAAGGGATAACTGATGCCAAAGCTGACTTGTATCCAGCAATTGTGACGGGAGCTAGTCCTGTAAAGAACAGCTCACAGAGAAAGTCTGCTATTTGCTGAATAGTGGATTGAAAGGTATCAATACCCTTTTCTTCACACCAGTCTGCAAATCTGTTAACCTTGTTGTTATATGACTTGAAGGTTGACCTCCTTCTCGCAGCCGCGATGAAATCAGCAGCCTGTCGAGAAAAGCCTTCCGACGTGGAACGTTGTTTGACAACATCCACGCAGTCAATTTGAACATTTCGGGACGCTCGTGTAGGAAGCGTCCCTTGGCCTGGGAGATTATGTTCGGAATCTCGGGCAACTGCACAGGATTTTCCACCAGCAGATCCAGAAGATCCGTGAACCACGCCCTGCTCGGCCAATACGGCGCTATTAGCAGGACCAGACACGGCTCCTCCCTGACCTTCACCAATACCTTCGGAAGAAGAATGGTGGGTGGATACGCGTACGCGTGCATCCCTCTCCAGCTTATCGCCAGAGCGTCTGTATCGACGGCATTTGGATCTGGAATCGGCGAGACATATGTCATGATTTGAGCATTTTCCTTTGTGGCAAACAAGTCCACGTTGGGTTTGCCCCAATGCTCGAAGATCCTTCGCAGAACTGGAGGGTTGAGGGACCATTCTGTTGGCAGGATTCTCTGTCTGCGAGACAAAGCATCCGCCAGAATGTTCAATCGGCCAGGAATATGAGCTGCTTTCAAAACAACCGAGTAATTCCTGCACCATTGAATCAAGTGCCACACCCTGATGCACAGGGTGGGCGACCTGGTCCCTCCTTGGCGATTTATATATGATACTACTGTCGAATTGTCCGACCGTATCAATATCACCGTGCCCCTGATCATCGGAAGGAACTCTTCCAACGCCAGTTCCACTGCCATCATTTCCAACAGATTGATATGCAGCTGACTCTCCGGGAGAGTCCATGTGCCCGAGACCTGGTGTTCTCCCAGGCAGGCACCCCACCCTTCCAGCGATGCATCCGTGTAAACGGACAGCTGGGGGTGGGGTAGGTGCAGCGAAACCCCTATTAGGAGATTCTGACGCTGTTTCCACCATAGAAGATGCGATATTATCGGCTCCAAAACTGGCACCAGTTTTGACAGGGGTTCTGTTCTCTGTTTCCACAGAGACATCAGATACAACTGGATAGGTCTTCGCATTAGAGCAGCGTACGGGATAACCTGCTCCATGGAGACCATCATGCCCAGCATCTGAAGGAACCGCCTCGCCTGAATGTGGTTTCCCACTCGAAAACTCCCGAGGATGGCTAACAGAGACACCACTCTGGGCTCTGACGGGTAAACCCTGCCCTCCTCGAGGTCGAATCGCATCCCCAAATAAACGAAATGTTGAGTGGGCGTCAACTCGGATTTCTCCTCGTTGACTATCCAGCCTAGATCTGAAAGTAACCTCAGAGTCAGAGCAGTATCCACGTTCAACCTGGCTGCCGAGTCTGCCTTGAGCAGCCAGTCGTCTATGTAGGTGTGTAGCGCCACGTTCTCTTTTCTGAGAAACGCTGTCACCGCAAGGACCACTCTTGTGAAAACCCTCGTAGCTGTCGACAGGCCAAACGGGAGAACTGTAAACTCCCATACTTGATTCTGAAACGCAAATCTCAGAAACCTGTGCCAACTCCGATTTATCGGAATGTGGAAATATGCATCTTTCAGATCGATCGATACACACCACATTCCTTTCCTCAATCCCGCCATTACCGACCTCGGTGTTTCCATCTGGAACCGAGGCGTATGGATAAACCAATTTAATGGCCTGAGATTGAGTATGGGTCTCCATCCCCCCGTGCTCTTGGGGACAAGGAACATGTTTGAATAGAAGCCTGGAGTGTTCCGGTTTGCTGGTTTTATTGCTCCCTTCAGAAGCAAACCCGACACTTCCTTTTGAACGGCTTCTAACTTGTCTGGCTCCCTTGGTACGGGTGTCCAGACAGGTGCCAAAGACAGATTTTGCGGCGGAAAGTCCCACCACTCCAGCATGTAACCCTGGGATAACCATCCCAGGACCAGACTGTCTGACGTCACACCTCGCCAAGCCTCGCCAAAACGCATGAGCGTTCCACCCACCATAGACGCCTCGACGTCTAACGGGGTTGTCCGGCTCGCAGTCCGCCCCCCCCCCTTTCTTAACGAGAGAGTGAGAACCATTTCGTTCTAGGCACAACGGGTATAACTGGCACCGCTGTTCCTGTCGCACAGGTGCGGTCCAGGCGGATATGAAGGGAGCTTGCGTACCCTCAGGTACGCTTCGGCCCCTTCTGTCCGCCCTTTGAGGCCTTACCCTTACCCTTCCCCTTGCCCTTACCACCTCTAGGGCGGTCCGGAGCAACATTGGGGAGGGTAGGCGCCTCTACAGCCTTCCTGGGTTTCTTCGCCGGCGGCGGCTCCGAGAACCCAGCCGAAACAGACGTCGCAATAGGCCTGGCTTTCGCCTTGCCCTTATGCTTTTTCTGTTTCTTTGAAGGCTGTCCTGTTAGCGGCTTGCCCACAGCCCCTAGTGCGTGCGCTTGCCGCACTAGCTCTAGCTGTAGATTTACCGCTAACCGATTCTGCGCAATACTGGCGGTGTCCTCTAAGATGGCCCGCGCTTGGCCACCAAAGATGCTAGGCCCTGTCAGGGGCGTCCCAAGAAGACGTTTCTTGACTGCCGTAGCCGGACGCATATGGTCAATGACCATTTGCCTCCTGGACTTCGTCACACGCGCTTGCACCCTTGCCAATGCGTCCATTGACAGCACCAAGCCGTCATTAACGCACGATAGCGCCACAGGTGGCACAGGGTGGCCTGCCCCCGCTTCAGCCCACACCGACTGAAGTAGACGATAGGAGTGATTGACAGCGCTCATCGCTGCCCTCACACCCTCATCGCATAGGGCCAGGACTTCTTCCTGGTGTACCTGGGCCTTATCCACTAGTGCCGGACCGGGACCACCCGACCCGGCACTCTGGACGCCCAGTACCCATCGGTCATCCTCCATGACCGACGGGACTACACCATACCTGTCGTATTCACCCCGCGGAATACGACATCTTGCCCGCACCTCCATGGAGGCCGCAGGGAGCTGACCCTTGGTCATTAGTTGTTTACTATAAATAGCATCCAACAATTCAATGAACCGTGGATCCAGTCCCACTGACTGGATCCGGGCCGCGGGCAAAATCCCCGTCCTAATCGACGCAACCGACGGACGGGGCGCATCTTCATCGGCCGTGGCCGAAACCACAGACGGGTCTACTCTGGCTAGCCACGCCAGAGCATCAGACCAATCTATCTCCGAAGAAGATACCCCCGCAAACACGTCACCCGTTGACGTGCTTACGGGTCTGCCAGCCATGGCCTCCCGGCAAGGAGCCACGGCTGACACGCCAGGCACTCCGCTACCACATGGTTCCGCCGCCACCCCATGAAACACTCCGGTCCATGGGGTAGGTCCGCATGGAAAACCGTACGGACCCGTAACCGTCGCGGAACCATAGCCGGCCACGGGTGCCAACGGCACCCCATGTCCGGCTGCCGGACCAGGCGAGATAGGTGAGTACCACGCCTGGCCCGGCACACCCGTTCCCCTGACGGCTGGTGACAAACCAAGCCGCGCGGAACCGGTGCACGGTAACGGATTGGCCTCAGCCACAGGTGGAGCCGCTGACCTGGCTTGCGCCAAACCAGACAAATGGAGGCCGGTTCCATCCAGGACGGAATCAACCTCCATATTCTCCACCTGCGGCTTCACGGGCCGCAGCAACCTCTCCTCCTCGGCCTCATCGTCTTCAGACTCCGAAGAGCCGTCACTAGACGAATAAACCGTGGAGCCGTCCTGGCGGACGGCTCCCACACCTGACGGACCGGCCACCGCTACTGGACCACCCGGAGGTGGCCGCAGAGAGACAGAACCCGTCTGGCCGAAGCCAGACGGGACCGCCAGGGGGCCGTACGAGACGGCCCCCTCGGTAACCAGTCCAGAATCCTGTCCGAGGACAGGATCCGTACCAGGCATGGGGAGAAACTGCCCCCCAACCTTTGGTAGCAGGGACGACACCAGCGTGGGCAGAACGCTATGCAGAAAACCCTGCATAGCCGGACCAAACCACGCCGGCGGTGCCATCTCCGCCACCTCCAGCTGGGGATGTGGAGCACCCCCACCGGCCGAACCGGGCGCTCCACGATTTCCTCTCGGACCGCCTGACCCCGCGTCAGACCCAGCCAAGTCCTTCTGGGCAAGGAACTTAACCATCGTTTCGACGGACCACACTGCACAAACATTACACCTATGATCTATATTACACAGGGCACACCTAAAACAGACATGGTCCTTGAACATTACACGGACAAACTTATGGCAGTCGTCACATGATGGTGGGGCTGGCTTGGCCTATAAAATAAGCACAAACCTACAATAAACAAGCGGAACGAGACACGGATGGAAGGTAGACAATTAATTTTCAAATATTTTGACTCATAAATTAACCGTAACCTCCCGCACCCCACCCCGCCACGTTACAACAACGATCGCATTGATTATGACGACAAGTACGCGGCGGGCACAACACACCCATAATAGATCCTACAGGATGTGTAACGGCTCCAGGAATCATATCGCATAGCATTCAGGGTATATTTACTAATCAATATAAATTATACTCCTAACGAACGCAGCACGATATGTGAAGAAAACAACAAAATGTATAACAACTGCTGTCTCACACGGTAAAACCGCAGACCACACATCTACTCAAGAATTTTGAAACCACCGATCATTGCAAACCGATCGTGATCGCACGTAAACTTGATCATTCTAAAGTTTCCGGTACCATTTTTTAGTACGCAGCACCCAGAACAAGATGCGCGAATTAATGAAAAAATTTTTCTTCACATAAACATCCGAGCGACCGGGTGTGACGTCACCCGCTCGGATTCTACGGAGAACGACGTCAGCCGATATTCGTGTTAGAAATACCGTAGCAAACACCTATTTTCATATCTGCCGATCGCCTGTTGGGGTTTAAAGAAGGCGATCGTCTGCCATATATCGTTGTTAGCACACGTCCCAGATTCTATGGGGTCAGAAATCGGAATATGCGACACAACGAAATTTAGAGACCTAAGTCTTTTAACTATGGATAATAAAGAACAATACAACCTGGTTGTCTTGGGCGGTATTCTCCATAGTCCTTAGTTATCCTTTCAGAACACACAAACTATCACTGATTAAAGACTTAGATTCTTTTAAAAACACTAAAATCCTTAATGCGAAAAGCATGTATTGCACTTGTTGCTATGCAAACAAGAATGAGCTCTATGGTAAACGGGTACTCGGCAGTGGGGCGCCGGGTACCCGGTTCCCAGGAGTCGGTAAAGCTTTCTAAGTCTATAATCCTAGAGCCGCTGTCAGGGCCAGCTGTATATCAGAAGTAACAGAATGGTGAGTATTGATCGAAGGAGAAACAGAATGGTGAGTATTGATTGAAGGAGAAATCCAAGATAGCCAGCAAAAGAATTGACATCAAAATTCTGTATATGCATTCTGAAGCCTACCCACCTAGGGTCCTTCCAGCTGAGATTGATTGAAATCTGCCAAGTGGTTAATGAGGTGGCTTTTAACTGATTTACTAAAACTTTTCCAAGATGGCCACGCAATAATTGACCAATCAAAATTCTGCATATTAAATCTGAAGCCTGCTGCCATTCCATTCAAGTCTGGTTGAAATCACCCAAGCAGTTAATGAGGACTAGCATTTTAAGCGATATCCGGTAAATTTTCGCCAAAAAATTTCCCAATCAAAATTCTGTATACAACTTCATAAACCTACACCCATAGGGTCCTTCCAGCCAAATTAGGTCGAAATCCGCCAAGTGGTTAATGAGGAGTAGGGTTTTGACCATTTCTGATAATTTTTTTACAAACTAAGATTTTCACCCAAAAAATTAATCAATCAAATTTCTGAATAAATCTTCTAGAGCCTACCACAATATAATCCATCCAGTCAGATTTGGTTGAAATATGTCACGAAGCTAAGGAGTAGTAGCATTTTGACCATTTCCAGTAGATTTGTCATAAAATCTCAGATTTTCACCCAAAAAATTGATCAATCAAAATTTTGAAAAGATCTAGAGCATACCACCATAGAATGCATCTAGTCAAATTTGGTTGAAATATGTCAAGCAGCTAAGGAGGAGTAGCACTTTGACCATTTCCGGTAGATTTTCACCCAAAAAATTGATCAATCAAAATTCTGAAAAAAAACGTCTGGAGGGTAGCTAGCAGCTTAGGATCATTCCAGCCAAATTTGATTGAAATCGATCAAACCGTTAAGAAACCACGATTTGACGGATGGATAGACGAGACGGATGACCGCCCTGGCATAAGGGGGGGGGAGGTAGTCACTATAAAACGGCACAATTCCGGGAAATCTGTCTAACTAACCAGGCTGTAGTAACCAATGAGCTAATATAGTAATATAAACACAAAATATTCACTTGAAATTGTGATTTTTCTAGCGAACAATGGGCCGAAATAATAAAATAATAACGCAAGAAAAGATATATACCTCATCCATTTTTAACCACCCCCTGTCCTATGAGGTTAATAAAATAAAGATATGGCTATACATTTTCTAATGTATCGTTGAACCCATCACAAATGCACCTCCAGTCAATTCGACTAAGTGCCTAAATTGTTTCTTCCTAAAATATGCCATATTCCCAAGCCCAATAGCTTAGACGATATATGGTGATATCACGGTATTTTCCTTGATATCATTTTCTAAAAGCTAATATCGCCCAGCCCTACTTGTGATGTAATTGATTATGACATCATATACTTTATGGCACTATGCACTTGATCGACAGACTGGATTCATGAATTTAGACTTACATCCATGAGCCACTCCTGTACTTTCTTGACTAGCATGAGGCAGGAAATGATACTTCCTATTATCAGCATCACAGCGTATGCTAGTCTGGTCACGGTAGAGTTTTTACTCGCTGGACAACATGCGCAACATAAACTGCAAGCCGCACTCCCACAACAGCATGCCACCTGCAAATAAAATACAAGTTCCAGTCAAGTTATTTTCAAAATATTCAGTTACTTTTATGCCCTTTAATGGTTGACTTAACCCTTTAATGGTCAAATTTTTCAAGCAAATCAAAATAGTTGCTCAATGAATGTCCATTTGCAGGCCAAGACAGGAATATTTCTGAAAATTTACCACTGGAATGACTGGCTCAGTTGGTCGAGCCAGGCATTCCAGTCGTAAATTTTCGAAAATAATCTCTTGGCCTGCAAATGGACATTCCTCGAGACCACTGTAGACAGGGTAGAGGCCGGCTTGACCATTAAAGGGTTAAACTGATATACGGTAAATTAGTATTGTAATAGTATTCAGTATACACTACAGCTCACAATTAAGTTAACATGTACCCAAAACACAAACACTTAACAGACACACGTTAGCTAGTACCATTTTGAACATGATGTAAGAAATATTCTGTTGAATAAGAATATTTTGAACATAATTTGATTGGAAGCCAATACGTTTTATTGTGAATCAGAATATTTTGAACATAATTTGATTGGAAGCCAATACGTTTTATTGTGAATCAGAATATTTTGAACATAATTTGATTGGAAGCCAATACGTTTTATTGTGAATCAGAATATTTTGGACATAATTTGATTGGAAGCCAATACGTTTTATTGTGAATCAGAATATTTTGAACATAATTTGATTGGAAGCCAATACGTTTTATTGTGAATCAGAATATTTTGGACATAATTTGATTGGAAGCCAATACGTTTTATTGTGAATCAGAATATTTTGGACATAATTTGATTGGAAGCCTATACGTTTTATTGTGAATCAGAATATTTTGAACATAATTTGATTGGAAGCCAATACGTTTTATTGTGAATCAGAATATTTTGAACATAATTTGATTGGAAGCCAATACGTTTTATTGTGAATCAGAATATTTTGAACATAATTTGATTGGAAGCCAATACGTTTTATTGTGAATCAGAATATTTTGGACATAATTTGATTGGAAGCCAATACGTTTTATTGTGAATCAGAATATTTTGAACATAATTTGATTGGAAGCCAATACGTTTTATTGTGAATCAGAATATTTTGGACATAATTTGATTGGAAGCCAATACGTTTTATTGTGAATCAGAATATTTTGGACATAATTTGATTGGAAGCCTATACGTTTTATTGTGAATCAGAATATTTTGAACATAATTTGATTGGAAGCCAATACGTTTTATTGTGAATCAGAATATTTTGAACATAATTTGATTGGAAGCCAATACGTTTTATTGTGAATCAGAATATTTTGAACATAATTTGATTGGAAGCCAATACGTTTTATTGTGAATCAGAATATTTTGGACATAATTTGATTGGAAGCCAATACGTTTTATTGTGAATCAGAATATTTTGGACATAATTTGATTGGAAGCCAATATGTTTTATTTTGGTTTGGAAACATTTTAAGTTATTTATGGTCCATACTGTATGTTTACCTACATGTTTACTTACAGGTCCTCTTCTGACTGTAGGGTTACATACCCTCTTCTGTCAGCTCTGGGTCTTCTACTATATTTGCTATATTGCATGCGCTTTGAGTTGTGAGTGTCATGTTTATGTTAAATCTGATTGGTTGGTCCTTCCAGTATTTGTCCAGTCTATGTTCAAATACTTGGGTGGTACTGGCACTGATAACTGCTTCAGGTAGGTCATTCCAAATGTCTACAACTCTGTTAGTGAAGAAGTTCTTGCAGATATTCAGTCTTGTATGCTTTTTGAAGATTTTCATGGAATGTCCTCTGGTTGTACTGTTGGTGACTAATGGGATGCTTAGGCGTACTGCCTCTGTGTCATATTTGTTGGTTAATATCTTGTGGAGTTCGATCATGTCTCCTCTTAGTCGACGATATGCAAGTGTTGGCAGGTTTATCAGTTTAAGTCTTTCTTCGTATGTGTGTTCTGGTAGACCAGGTACAAGTCTTGTCGTCCTCCGCTGGACATTTTCCAAAGCTTTAATTTGTCTTCTGAGGTATGGGCTCCATATTTGGTTAGCATATTCGAGGTGGGGATGCACAAGTGCTGTATATACAATTCTGAAGCTGGCTAAGTCGAGATATTCCATTGATCTTCTAATGAGTCCCATCATGGAACTGGCTTGGTTAATTTTCTCGTTGATATGGGAATCAAATATTAATTTGTCATCAATGGTGGCTCCAATGTCCTTTTCCTTTGTGGTACATTCCATAGGCTGACTACTCTCTCGGAGTTTGTATTTCTGCTCGTCTAGTTTGGATTTGCCAATTCTCATCGTTTTACATTTGTCCGGGTGGAAGCGTAGTAACTATGTGTCGGCCCATTCTTGAATGCTGTATATATCTTGTTGGAATTGTGTGCAGTCTTCTTCAGTAGTGATTGATCTGAAGGCTTTGGTGTCATCTGCGAATAGGTATGTATGTGTTGGAACTAGTCACGTCCGGGAGGTCGTTTATGTAGATCACAAATAACAGTGGTCTTTCTTCTTTTCGTTCGCTGATCATACCGCCAGTCCTGTAAGTGACTATCGACATGATCATAAGGGTTAAGTGCGTGGATCCATGGTTTATTAGAGTGCGCCGTGCGGCCTGGAACCTCCATTTTCAGCACTCGAGGTTTCTGTCAGGGTTACCTCACCCTTACCTCCTTTAGTCGCCTCTTACGACACGCAGAGGATACGGAAGGTGTATTCTAAACCCCACCTACAGGGCAAACAGTGGTCCTAGAACTGATCCTTGGGGTATTCCGCTTGTGATATCTTTCCAGTCAGACTTTTTTCCATTAATTAATACTCGCTGTTTTATGTTGCTAAGGAACTCCTGGATCCAGTATGTTGTATGATTTGAGCTTATGGACTAGTCTGCCGTGTGGCTTTGTCAATGGCTTTCATGAAGTCGCAGAAGATAATATCAATACATCCACCATTGTCTAGAATCTCTGTCCATTTCTCTAGTACGTGGAGTAGCTGTAGCACTGTGGATCATTTATGAAGCCATACTACTGACTGCTGAACAGCTTGCGGTCTTACATGTGCTGCATGATCCTTTTTCTAACAAGGGTTTAAAGTATCTTACACAAAATGCACATTAGACTTATTGGTCGGTAGGTATTTGGATTCTTACGGTCTCCTTTCTGGAAGATGGCTGTGACGTTGGCTGTTTTCCATTCTGATGGGAGTTTCCCAGAGGTTATAGATGTCTGGAATATATGCTGTAGCGGGAGACTTAGTGTATGACTGAGCTCTTTGAGGATGCGCGGGTGTAGTTGGTCGGGCCGGGTGACTTTGATATGTCAAGCTTGTTCAGTTGATTCTCAACCTCTTCTCTGGTTATGATAAATTTGTTTAAACATGTTGATGTCACTGGTTCAATGTTTGGTAAGTCTCCTTCAGGTTCTGAAATGGAAACTGAAGTGAAGAAGCTACCTAAAACCTCTGCCTTCTCTTCGTCGGACTCAGTGGTGGTTGTTTGACTGGAATCTTTATACAGGTTGAAGACACTGACTTTAGTTTTTGTTTTGGATCTGATGTAGCTCCAGAATTTTTTGGGGTTCTGCTTGATCTGTGACATTATGTCTTTTTCATGTAGTTTGGTCAGTTTGCGAGTGAGTGTGCGCACCTGGTTTCTGACTCTACAATATTCTGAGTAGGTTTTCTCGTCTCTAGTTTTCAGGTACTTTGTCCATAATCGTTGTTTCCTTTTTATTTTAGCTAGCAATTTTCTGATTAATCCTATTTTGTTCTTTTGCTTTCAGAGATTTTGATTTTAGATGTCGCTTGGGCACACAAACTTCAAGAGCATTATTGACAGTGTCAGTGAAAAATTTCCATTGCTCATCAATATCTGGGCCACGCTGCTTTAGGGAGTTAAGCCAATCGAAGGTTAGCATTGTGTTCAGTTGTTTGTAGTTGCCTTTGTCATAGCTGTATCGCAGTTGTTGATCAGTAATTTCATGAGTTTTGATAACAAAGTTAAAGGAGATGACTGAATGGTCGCTTTTTCCTAATGGTGCTTCTATACAGATATTGTCCACCATCCGTTCTTCATTACTGAATATTAAGTCAATGCAGCTTGGCTGCGTCCATGTGTTGGAGATTGTACATGCTGGAACAAATA
Source organism: Chaetoderma sp. LZ-2023a (assembly GCA_034401795.1). NCBI lineage: Eukaryota > Metazoa > Mollusca > Caudofoveata > Chaetodermatida > Chaetodermatidae > Chaetoderma > Chaetoderma sp. LZ-2023a. The sequence continues at coordinate 79,127,985 of CM067375.1, forward strand.
GCTGTCACTTACCGCCTCGATGAATTTAAATTCCTTATCATCTGTGCCACAGTTGGTTGAGCAGTTGACCCAGTCAATACCCGGTAGGTTGAAATCTCCAACTAGAAGTGTGTATGGAGGATGTTTATCTCCTAACTCGCGAAACATGGTTAACATCTTATTAAAGTCTGGGCTACTGGGGCTAATGTAAATGGATCCAATCAGTATCTTCTCATCATTTTCACATTTCACTTCGCAGAACATTGCCTCTTCATAAGCCTCTCCTAGGCTTGTTAGACTGAATTGTATGTCATTTCTCATGCATAGGAGCATGCCTCTTCCAGGTGAATCATTATTCATGCTCAAGGGGACTATTTCATATCCCTCAAGATTGTATTCTGCAAGTTGAAGATTCCTGGTGAAGTTTTTCGGTTTAGCTTCAGAAATACATATTACGGATGGTTGTCTGGTGTATGTGTTGATATGGGTTTTTAATTCCTGTAACTTAAACTGGGTGAGAGTATCTGCATTGGTGAATATTACACTGAGTTGGTTGTTGCTGTCTTTTTCTTTGCATGGTGGTCTATATTGTATATAAACAAGAGGCCCAAGGGGCCTGTATCGCTCACCTGCATCATAGGCATTTCAACCAGAAAGGCCATCAACTATAAGTAGAACCCTACAGAGCTGAGCAGAATTATAACAAGAAAACAGCCATGTTTCTTTATGTATCAACTACTTTTGAACAAAACTTAACGGCCCTTAGTCCCTTATCATATCCCCCAAATTTCGGCCCAATCCGTTCAGCGATTCTGGATACGAAGTTGTCTTCATGAAAACCAGGTCATCCAAAATGACTGCTAAAGCATTAGGCAATCAAGTTCCATCGAACAAATTGGATTCAGCTGTTTCTGTAAATAACCTGTCATGAGTTTTAAATCAATCCCCCATGCGGATTCGGAAAAGAAGATTTTTCAAGGCATTTCAAAAATCCAGGATGGCCGCCATGCAAATTACAGACCAGCTTCATTTGAACAAACGTGTATCTCTATGCCATAAGTATGTTTTCTGCCAAATACACTTGAAATTTCCTATTGCTTTAGGACATGGGAGTTTCTAGTTGGAAAATGATCCATGATGGCCGCTAAAACGTTTATCCGACAGTTTTGAAAATGGCAAATCTGAAATCAGAATGCCCAAACACATATATAAAAACAATTTCAATATGGCCACCATACATGCTACATTTTGATTGGCCCACGGCAGCCATATTTTTTGATGGATCTACTTCCCTTGAACAAATTTTAATGGCCCTTAGGCCCTAATCAAATCTCCCAAATTTCAGCATGATCCTTCCAGCGGTTCTGGAGAAGTCGTTTTCAAAAAAACTAGGTCATCCAAGATGGCTGCCGAACTATTTGGCCAATCAAGTTCTCTTGAACAAACTTGTTTCAGCTGTTGCCCTAGATCATATTTAATGAGTTTTCTAAAAATCGGCCAACATCCAAGATGGCCGCCGCCCGAATTGTCCGACCGGCTTCATTTGAATAAACTTGCATATCTATGCCCTAAGGATTGTTCTTGCCAAATATAATTGAAATCGGCCCAGTGGTTCTTGAGAAGACGTCGTTTAATGAATTCCCCATTGCTTTACTATGAGCTCATTGCTTTACTATGGGAGCCTATGGCGGGAAACCAAACCAAGATGGTAGTCAAACCATTTATCCGATAGTCTCGAAAGTGGTATATTTGAACTCGCCACCCTGATAAGCATATATAGAGCAATTTTTGCCATTAAAATACATCAAATACAAAAAAAACCAATATGACCAACAAATGCTAAATTTTCATTGGTTGATGCCGGCCATATTTTTTAACGTACGAAATTCCTTTGAACAAATTTGAATGGTCCTTGGTCCCTAAGCATATTTAATAAATTTCAGCTCTATCCCTTCAGCGGTTCAGGAGAAGTCGTTTTCGGGAAAACTACATCATCCAAGATGGCCGCCAATAAGGTTGGCTTGAACAAACTTGGGTCTAACGTTGCCATAGATGATGTGTTATGAGTTTTGAATCAATTCCTCCAGCGGTTTCGGAGAAGATTTTTTTAAGTGTTTCTAAAAATCAGCCATTTGGGCTGGCGGCCAACTTGGATTTTGACCGATCCGCTTCGTTTGAACAAACTTAGATCTCTATGCCCTATGAATGCTTCCTCCAAATATAATTGAAATTGGCCCAGTGGTTCTTGAGAAGATGTCGTTTAAAGAATTCCCCATTGCTTTACTATGGGCCCATTACTTTACTATGGGAGACTATGGCGGGAAAACAAACCAAGATGGCAGCCAAACCGTTTATCCAACAGTCTCGAAAGTCGCATATTTGAACTCGCCACACTGATAAGCATATATAAAGCAATTTTCGCCATCAAAATACATCAAATACAAAAAAGCCAATATGACAAACAAACGCTAAATTTTGATTGGTTGATGGCGGACATGTTTTTTAACGTACGAACTTCCATTGTACAAACTTGAATGGACCTTGGTCCCTAAGCATATTTACAAAATTTCAGCTCTATCCCTTCAGCGGTTCGGGAGACAAAGTTGTTTTCACAAAAACTAGGTCATCCGAGACGGCCGCCAGGCAAATCGGCCAATCAGGTTGCCGTGAACAGACTTGGGTCTACCGTTACAGTAGATAATGTGTTATGAGTTTTGAATCAATACCTCCAGCGGTTTCGGAGAAGACAATTTTTTTAAGTGTCTAAAAATCAGCCATTTTGGCCGACGGCCATCTTGGATTCTGGCCGATCGGTTTCGTTTGAACAAACTTGAATCTCTATGCCCTAGGGATGCTTCCTGCCAAATATAATTGAAATTGGCTCAGTGGTTCTTTAGAAGAAGTTGTTTAAAGAAAAAGTTCACGGACGACAGACGACGGACGGTCGCCATCGCATAAGCTCACTTGGCCATTCCGGCCAGGTGAGCTAATAATTATTATTAAATTGGCCAATCATCTTCCTTTGAACAAACTTGTATCCGTATGCCATAAGGTTGCTTCCTATTAAATATAGTTGAAATCGGCTGTTGTTCTTCAACTTTCCCATTTCTTTAGTATGGGAGTTTTGTGGTAAAAAGATCCAAGATGGCCGACAAACCGTTTATCCGACAGTTTCGAAAATTTGGGGTTGCTTGATCGCGCTCGCTTGTTGTTTGTGTATGTAGTAAATTCGCGTGAGAATCAGGCTGCTCCACCCACTTGCCCATATATGGTACATTTGACCTTATCTGCTAAATAAGGCAGTGCATCTCCCATGATTCATAGCGGTAACTAGGACAAGAATTCCTAGCACACTGGAACTGGTGCGCGATTCGCTAAAAACATGCCTGGCCATGAATATATTGGGCTGTGCATCAAAATATACGAAATATTTTGCAACAAAGTGTTTATTTATTGATAAGCAGATAAATAAGGTAGATGTGTGTGAAATTTGGCGATGTAAACGCAAAACTCAAGAAGCGAAATGAAAATCTGATTTAATTTAAGTTTTTTGTCAGAACCTATGAATCGATGGACTGCCCACTAAGCTGCTAATGTAATTTTATTGCATAGAGGTGATTTATGCCAAACGATTTCTTTTTATTTTACATGATTACCATTTTCCATGATCTATGATAAAAAAAACCCACTGATTTTCCATGACTTATTGACTTTCCAGGCCTAGAATTTAAATTTTCAAATTCCATGAGATCGTGATAAGCGGGGTACCACGACAAAGAACCTGAATTCAACCTATCTGTCAATCGGCTCCCAGGTGAGCTAAAAATAATGTATCTTTGTTATTTTCTGACAATTGAATATTGATTATTTTCAAATGTTTAGTATACTTACAGTTCCTGCTAAACCGCCAATGATACAACCCATTTTTAATGTCTTTAGTTGCTTTTCTCAGAATACAAACGTCTCACAGAATACTACAGTCAGCTGTGACAAAATGAAAAGTTTGAATAATCACGAGATGATGATTAAACATGTACTTATTTGTATTTTCTTCCTGAAAATGGCGATGTTATTGACAAATGACGTCAGCGAATCCTGAATAAAAATACATTATTTTCAGTTGAAAAATTGTAATAGCTTTAGGGCATGGTCATTTAATTAAGCAGGAAAGAACATTTTATAACAAAATACTAAAAAAAAAATTTGAATTTGCAGGGATCAATATCTGCATTATGGGAAATATTAAGTTCTTGTTCTTGATATGTAAATTCCGCCTCTCGGAGTTACCCCCGTCAGGAGACCTCCAAATATGGAGTATATTCCTATCTGATTTCACTGTGGGCTCGTTTTCGTGACTACCGCAGTCAGTGGTTGACAGACGCAGTCAGTGGCTCATGCGTTTTGGCATTCTGGAAGTTGAAGATTTACTGACTTGGTACGTCGAACCTGTGACCGAGTTTTGATCTTGGTTTGTTGTTGCCAATGGTTCGTAGAATTCAAGATGGCGGCGGCCATCTAAATTTTACAATTTGTTTGAATGACAAGATCTCCTCAATATTTATGTGTATGCGGTTGTCTGCGATTTACATATGTATCATAGTTACATAGTCCTCTACTTCTGGATAAGCTAAACAGCCTGTCGCAGGTCGTCACAATCTTCTTCTGCTTTCATGTCACGCACCTGCTGGACTTTTGTAGGGCACGGACAGGTATGATCAGGAAGTCTATCACAGTCTTTGTAGTGGCGATCTAGTCTTCCTTTGAATGCGTTGATTGTTGGACCCGTTACCACAGAGTCAGGTAGGCTATTCCAGTAATTGATTACTCTAATCTGTGTTAACACATTGTTTGTAGAGCTTGTAGCTGTGGCCTCGTGTGCGGTCATGTACTCGTGCACTACATGTCATAGCATCAGCACCATAGCAGCTCTCACCCCCTATGGCATGTACACTGTCTCGTATTGTATGTTAGGGGGTCCATCGATTCATAGGCTGTGCCTTTGATGGACTGCTCATTTTCAATTTACATATATGTAAAATATGTTATGAAAAAAACAACTTTGAACTTTGAACGTTGGTCCCCAGTTTCAGAGGGCAATAGATTTTCTTGGTCAATGTTATATATGCCATGCATGTATTTATGTAGCCTGGAAGATTATGTTCCGGACTAACGAGTCCCTGTTATATATTGAGCCCAACAGGAAAGGTGACCAGGACAGAGTGGCCTAGTAACAAGCAGATACCAGACGTAACCAGTAAATGAATGAGTGAACAGTGTGGACAGGAATGAGGACGAATTAATGAGCAATGTAAGTATGTTACATTTATACACTTCGATAAGATCACCTCATAATCGGCGGTACACTAGGCTTGGTAATTGCAATGTCTTCAGACACTCTTCATATGGTGTATCTTTTAGACCTGGTACAAGTTTTGTTGCTCTATTTTGTACGTTTTCAAGAAGTTGAACATCTTTTTTGTACAGCGGTGACCATATTACATTCCCATATTCCAGGTGTGGCCTAACCAGACTTTTGCACAATAGTATCAACGTATGTTTGTCCAAGAAATCAAAGGTTCTCTGTATCATCCCAACGAGTTTATTGGCCTTCTTAACTATGCTTTCTGCATGTTGGGTGAATTTGAATGTGTTGTCGACATACACGCCAACGTTTTTTTCACAGGTAGTTTCCTCAAGGGTGGTAATTTCGTTATTGTCTTACATGTTGTATTGCGATTTACTGTTCGATCAACCCAAGTGCTTAACCTTGTGTAACAACCCTGCCACCCTAAATTGACGAGAGTGTCCGGTTAAGAGGGTGAAGGGTAGTACAGTAGGATGAGTCCGAATATGGTATGCTGGTTATTCAACAGGACGTGTCTAGTCCTGTTATGAGAATGATTTGAAATCTGGTGTTGCTAGCGCCTCGTGTGTTCAATACATTAACAGCACTAATCATGTGACATAGCAGTAGAGAGAGAAAGAAACTCTGTGTATGTGTGTGTGTGTGTGTGTGTGCGTGCGTGCGTGCGTGCGTGCGTGCGTGCGTGTGTGCGTGCGTGCGTGCATGCGTGAGTGTGCGTGCGTATGTGTGTGTGTGTCCCCTATGGAATGGGGAAGGTGCTTCTTTAACAAAAGAGGAGAATAAGAAAACAGAGATAGAGAGGGAGAGTGTATGTAATGTATGTGAATGAGGGTGAGTGAGGGTGTGTGAGTGCATGAGTGTTAGAGAAAGCATAAGAGAGACAGACAGATTGACAAAATGACAGATGGACAGAGAAAATGACAGACCGACAGATGGACATACAAACTGAGAGACAGAGTGGCAGAGAGAGAGAGAGAGAGAGAGAGAGAGAGAGAGAGAGAGAGAGAGAGAGAGAGAGAGAGAGAGAGAGAGAGAGAGACGTTAAAGAAGACACCTTGTTGATGGGCTAAAGCTATGTGCATCCATTATCCATTTTATGTCCAAGCACCCAGTCCATGGTGCATTTGTATCCAGTAGCAAGGTGCTCTTGTATAACCATCATAATTAAATGAAATGATGGATGAAGAAATAATTAAAACTCCACACTCATCCTTCAGGGTCGGCATATGAGTCTAAACAGGAAACCTCCAGAGACGCTTGGTGTCTCTGAGAGTGGATATCCATGCATCCAGATGACATGTCAAAAGATTAAGTTAGAACTCAAGAAGAGTTTATTTTGTGTAACAACAGCGTTTGAAAAGAATTTGTCAGATCCATGACTGCACAGTTGTGCAAAAATATGTTACATTATATTGACCAAATGTCGTGACGGTAAATTTATGTCACGTATTCAAGTAATATTGCTGTTATCCATAGGCATAGGCCTAACGCTAAAAATCTACATAAATCATCTCCCTTAAAAGTCAGTCAATCTGTTTGATTCCCCCTTATTAATTGCTACCCTTATAATCAATCCCGAGAAAACATGTTTCTCTAGCCAAACAGGGTCAAGTTTCCAATTAGGAATCCAGATCTAAGCCTGATCACAAATTCTTTCATTATCGCCCTTACCGATTCAGTGACAGACGATAATAGGTTGATAATGTGTTAGACCGGGAAGCGATCAGACAAGGATCAAGTCGAGTTGTTGTCGTTATGACATATCCTTGTCAAGTGACCCAGAACCAATGAAAATGCACTCTATTTAAAGTTTTTGGGAAGCCAGAAATTAAACTGACCGGTGCTACCCGTACGAAAGAATAAACAACAGAATTAATTACATTGGACAAGTTAGGCGACTAAGATTTGATAAACGATGAAATTTGAAGAACTGCAGGAATTAATTATTCCTTTATTTTCATAAATCGGGTTCTAGATCGGGTGGTTGAATGTCGTTATCAACTTCTGGTCACGGCCTAACAAGACATCGGTGAAAGTTGAACCGGTGAACTGTGTGGTGCAAAACACAGTGAAAACAGGTGAGATACACCTAAATTTGAACTGGATAAATTGATTCCTAAACTGATAATTATGTTTCCGTGGTCACTACTATGCATTGATGCAATGCTACAAACATTAAAATGCGTCAAACAAGAAGTAGGTCACCGATGTCACGTGGACATATTTTGACAAGCGCACATGCTAAGGAAATTAACTAGGGGATCCCCCAATTCTATTAATAATAATAATAATAATAATAATAATAATAATAATAATAATAATAATAATAATAATAAATCCACGTTAGTGTCCATTGTCAGAGGTTATTGATATATAATATCACAAGTCCTGTTGGCCTAAAATCAGCATCTTAGAGCTAACTGATGATTATTTTGACAGTTATGGATTACTAAAAGCTGTTGCTGTCAAGACAAAATTTTACACCCCCCCCCAAAAAAAAAAAATAAAACCTGCCGGATCTTCGTCATACATGTCATGGAAAAATCATATAAAATGTTGATTACAGTAAATTGGAAAATATATTATAAACAGGCATTACAGGTATTTAAAGGTCTTGTGAGGACTTGCGGTCGATAACGAGTTTTAATTAATGTTATGGTCTACTACACTATTTAAACACAATAGCGTCACTTTGGAGTGAGAAAAGTATGTTAGGCAGCCCAAATAACGAGATTAAATGACGCCTCAATCTGAATCACATCGGCACTCGCTGTGACGTCACACCGGGAACGGCGCTGTGAGCTGAGTCAATATTTTCCTGTAGTACAAAGGTAACATATTTTAAAACGTGCGTTTAACAGGATAGACTTCACCTACCATAACATAAATTATGTCAGGTTGAAGCTAAGTCTTCAAGAAATAAAAACCATGATTTAAAAAAAAATCTATTATGATATTTACTCATTTTTAATGGTTTCATGGATAGCTATATTCGCATAATAATTAATAGGCCTATAACTACGGTAAACAATGGGCAGTGCTGAAAATCGGCAATATTTCAATGCATGTGACAAATACTCGGTAGTCTAGTAGGCCTAATTGCGGATCCATTACCATTCTTGAAAGGACTGGGTGTACTATGTACTGTCTGGGATGGATGGATGGATGTGGGAGAGGTTGACGATGGCTATAAGTGTACTATTATTCATATCTAAATGTATAGGCTACAGAGTGCATGCAGTTACAACTTTTTCTGAAGATCACGAATCTACAATAAGTGTGTCAGTGTGTCCTATGTGAAATTTCCCGTGATTACTGATTAGAATGTAATTGTTGACCTATAAGCTTTTGGCAATGTGTTTGTATAATAATAATGTAGAGGCTTGTACGGGTCAACACGTACGTTGGTGTGTGTGTGGGGGGGGGGGCGGTCACGCCTGTGACAACCATATGAACTATATCGTTTTCAAAACAACTTCTTCCATGTATGGAAGTAGCATACCCTCATATTTCAATGGTATGAAAAAGCAAAACTGTAGCGGATAAACAAATTTTAATAGGTAGGTGAACTGACAGATGTTCAGAGGTCGCTAGCGTATCATCTTTACTTACAGTGCAGCTCATAAATAAGTTTAAATGCTTCCAAAGCAAAAACACAAATATGGTAGTTATAACCATATGAACATGATACAAGAAACGTTATGTTGAATATTTCGAACACAATTTGGGTTGACATCCAACCCAATTATGTTCAAAACATTCATCAGTATATGTTAGCGTGCGGACGGCAGTGAAAGCCTCACTACGCACATCTACCGCAGCCTAAATTCTACTACAACATCATAATATGCCCCTGGGCCTTGAATCATTTCAACGCCATAACGTGCCTGTACGCCATGAGTCATCACAACATCATGATATGCATGTGCACCGTGAATCCTTAAAACATCATAACATGCATGGGCATCATGAGTTATCACAATACCATGACATGCCTCTACACCGTAAGCAGTCACAACATCATGACATTCCTGCGCAACGTGAATTCTCACAATATCATAACATGCCTCAGCACCGCAAATCCTTAAAACATCATGACATTCTTGTGCATCGTGAATTCTCACAACATCATGAAAGGCCTGTGCGCCATAAATCTTCTCATAATCATGATATGCCTGTGCGCCATGAATCTTATCATCATCATGCCATGCCTGTGCGACGCGAGCCCACACAACACCAGATGTCCGAGCAACGTACATTCTCATTATATTGCAGCAATTACCAGCAGAAAGCATGTACAGATCAGAGTAAGATACCACCGGCCAACTCACATAAAAGACAGATTCAGTCACAAACCAAGGCAAAGGCAGTGAAAACACTACATAAAGACTCAAGCAGTATGGTAAATGCACAAATAACTCCATCCGAAAGCAAATTGTTACCTAGCGACTCCAAGCATTCCAAATCTTCACAACATGGTGATAACTATCTGCTACAGTTATCGATGACTGGCTCAATACAGGCCAAAATAGCAGACATTACCAACCTGCATATTAACAACAAAAAGGATAATTCAACCAATGTATTAAGATGAAGATCTAACAGTTTAGATAATAAACTTGCTGATGCACATGATTCTTCAGCTCAAGCCACTCAAACTGCTCATCAGCCAACACAGCCTTTTTAGGGGCAACTGGTCTCCACACCCGACCCCCCGAAAAAAGACATTACCAAGCAAGGAAGTAAACATCAACCACCAGATCCATGTCGCCGTTAATGCTCAACAGAAGACAGACCATCAATTTCTAAGATTGACTACATTCAATGTAGAAGGAATCAAGGGTAATCTACCATATGTACAAGATATTTCGAAAAATACAGATATACTATGCCTACAAGAACATTGGCTGTGGGAGTTTGAAAGTGGCGACATTCAGAAATATCTACCAAAATTCTACTACAACACGAAGTCTATAGATTCAAACACTCCAACATGCAAATTCGAACGTCGTAGAGGATATGGAGGAGTTGCCATACTCTGGCGTCAGGAAGTCAATAATTTTGTCAAACCTCTGAAGGAAGGAAATGAAAGAATATGTCTTCTCGAAATTAATTCTGAGCCTATGGCATACTTACTCATTAATACGTACATGCCTACATCTGGGTACTCAGACTCTGCGGACAAATACTCTGAATGCTTAGATCTCATATATACCATCGTGGAATCATATCGCCTCACCCATAGCATTATCTGGTGTGGAGACATGAATGCTACCATTCTACCGAGAGGCAATACATCAGATAATCTACTTAACAACATTCTAAAGGATCTAAACTTTGTGACAGTACCGTATATGCCGACTACACCAACATACATCCACGGGAAAAGCTCCTCACAAATCGACTACTTCTACCATAATCCTACAAATATACTGAACTTGTCCATTGCCAGCATGCACTGTATCAATACCTCTACACATGTACCGGTCTCCTGTTGTATCCCTGTCAGAAGTGTCACAACACTCTCTGCTGCAAAGAACAAACAATCAATTTACATACTAATTTGGACAAACATGGATAAAGATGAGTACCAGTCAACTCTAGCAAGAAAGCTGAGTGTCATACCTGCAGGTAGGGAAGACTGTAACATTGACACATTTGTAGACAATATTCAAAATGCTCTCAAGTGTGCAGCCAGCACTACAGTCCCATCCAGACAATTGGTGATGTGTGGCCCGAAATGGAAGGCATCTCCAATGGTAAGGGACATATTCATCCAGGGTAAGCACTTACACAAAAACTGGATTGAGGCAGGTAAACCCGGACCAGATCATCCTACTTCTATGCAGTGTAAACTATTGAAATGACAGCTCCGCTCCCAACAGCGTACTGAAGCCGCGGTAGAGCGAAAATCACTGTACAACCGAGTAATGGTTGAGTATGGTTCTGCAAATTCCTACAGGCTTATTAATCGAACAAAGACAAGGTGTAGTGATACTGACTCTTTAGTTGTCAATGGAGTTCCCACTACAGATATGGTGAAGCAACGGAATGGACTTGCAGCCTTCTATGAAGACCTAGCAAAACCTTCCCAACATGTAAACTTTGATAATGATTACCATGGACGAGTTAAGATCGACCTTCATTTGATCCAATGTACATATGCCCAGAATCAAGAAATACCTCCTACAGTAACACCTACAGAAATCTTTGAAGCAATTTCAAAGCTCCACACTGGCAAATCCGCAGATGAATTTGGCCTCAATGCAGAGCACTTTATTCATGCAGGACAGTCAATTATACCACTACTGGCCAAGTTGTTCAACTACATCTTTGAGTTGAAACAGATTCCAGACATCTTCAAACGGGGAATTATTACTCCAGTACATAAGAAAGGAAAGGACCCCTCAAATCTGAGTAATTACAGAGGTATCACTGTAACATCTCTACTGGGGAAAATCTTTGAGCATGTCATCCTTGACAAAATTGAAGAGTCGTTACCATGCAATCAATCATCTCTGCAGTTTGGATTTACTAGAGGACTTTCGCCACTTATGGCTGGTTTAATACTCTCAGAAACTACTACAGAATGCAAAGATCTACATGTCCCGCTGTATACCTCCTTCCTAGACACTCAGAAGGCATTTGATGTGGTGGATCATGCATCCTTAAAGTGTAAGCTGTATGACGAAGGTATAAATCTACACTTACTGCAAATTACTGATCTGCTCTACAGGGATCTTACTGCGAAAGTGAAGTGGGGAGGTTCTCTAAGCAACTCATTCCCGATACTGCAAGGTGTCCGACAAGGGGGCATCCTCTCCACTGGGTTGTACAAAGTTTACATTAACAACCTGCTGCAGCAATTAGAATCTTCACAACTAGGAACATTCATGGGAACTCAGTATACAGGATGCCCAACAGTTGCTGACGATCTCACCCTAATGAGCAACTCAGAATTTGAACTGCAATGTATGCTTGATATTGTATATCGTTACTCAACTCGTGAGCGATACCTAATACATCTAGAAAAGTCTACAATACTGCACAATTCAGTATGCACAAAATATGTTCCGCACTTGCCTAAATGGTGTCTTGGCGAATTAGAAATATCTGTCTCTACAACAGCAACTCATTTGGGGTTATCTCGAACTACAAAGCAAGAAACGAAGATCAATGTTCAAGAGCGTATATCTTGTGCTAGACACACACTCCATAGTCTCACTGGCACAGGTTTGCATGGCTCGAATGGTATATCAACAAAAATTGCATACCGTATCATCCAGCTTTATGTCATCCCTCGACTACTCTATGGACTAGAGATCCTTGTACTACAAAAACAAGAACTTGATCAACTAGAAAGCTTCTTTATTGACATACTTAGGAAGATACAAGCCCTTCCAACGAGGACAGCGAAATGTGCTGTACTCCTTCCACCTGGCGCTAGACCAATCACTGCAGAGCTACACATACGTCAGCTAACACTTTTGAGGAACATCCTGGCATGCCAAAACAAGCCACTTAACCACATACTAGTAAGACAGTTGGCGTTTGAGACTCCAAAATCGGGCAGTTGGTTTATTTATATTAAGAATTTGCTAGAGAGATACAACTTAGCAAACATCCAAGAGCTTATTCTGAATTTACCCACTAAGTTAAAATGGAAATCAGTAGTAAAATCTACCGTGGACAGCCAATGGAACGAGGACTTACAGTTTGGATGTGAAACCAAAAGTACACTTAAAAACTGTAACACTAAAGACTTTTGTATTGGGAATTGCCATATATCCGTGCAGACTGTAGACAATGACAACAAGGATGTAAAACGTAGTGTCATTAAAGCCAGGCTCATCACAGGAACATACCTAGTACAAGCAACACTAAGTAAATTCAACCAAAACATTGTGAACCCCACATGCCGTCTCTGTCAGTTGAGTTCTGAAGATTATCAACACTTCTTGCTACACTGTGGTACACTCCATCAGTATAGAAATCAATATTTATCACTGCTCAAGAAAACCATCATCGACCACCTTGGCGAGAATTCCTGGAAATATATCTCCAACATAGACGATCACCTCGTAAAACTTATTATCGACTGTACAAGTCTAGTCAGGGCTGGATTACTACCTAACAACTTCTCATTATTATGTGAATTGGAATGTATAACTAGAAAACTATGTTACAACCTGCATTGCGGTAGAAGCATGCCGTAACAGACATACAGTGCTGCGAAAGTGCCTACACCAAGTTCCATGAAATTTGCACGCACATCTTCGAAAACAGCTTTCCCATGAAAGAAAAGAAGAAATTTAAACACAACCCGACTAAACCATGGATAACAACTGGACTGATAGCTGCATGTCATAAAAAACATAATCTTTATTTGAAGTTTATCAAATGTCAAACAAAGCATAATGAACAGAAATTCAAGAAATACAGAAACAAATTGGACCAAATAATCAAAACAGCAAAAAAAACTTACTACCATAACAAATTTGAACTATGCAAGAATGACATAAATGAAACATGGAAAATAATTAAATCACTTTTGAATAAAAATAACTGCAAAGCGCAACAAACACAATTTCTTTATAATAACAAGATAATAACTGATGATTTAGAAATTGCAACAGGATTCAATGACTATTTTGTTAATATAGGGCCAACACTTTCAGATAAAATCAATTCAACACCCTCTAATAAATATAGTGATTATCTCACAGGCGACTATCAATCCTCTTTTTTCGCTAACCCGGTCACAAATGAAGAAATTTCTATCATTCTTAACAAACTAAATCCTGCAAAAAGTGCTGGCTTGGATGGTTTCAAGTGGAGTATTTTCAAACACTGCACATTAGCGCTACTAATACCCCTTAACCACATCTGTAACTTATCTTTCACTCAAGGCATATTTCCATCAAAATTAAAAGCAGCACGAGTAACACCTATATACAAAGCAAAGGATTCATCTAATTTCACAAACTATAGACCTGTCTCAATACTTCCACTTTTCTCCAAATTAATGGAACGACTTATGTACAATCGGCTTATCAGCTACTTAGATAAAAAGTCAATCCTCTATACATCACAATACGGATTCGGTGAAAAACATTCAACAATGCTAGCACTAATTGAAATGACAGAAAAAATAATAGAATCAATTGAAAAGAAAAAGCACATAATAGGCATTTTTTTGGATCTTTCAAAAGCTTTCGACACTATCAATCATAAAATCCTACTGGAAAAACTTGCATATTATGGAATCCGAGGAAGTGCACTCATCTGGTTTGAAAGTTACCTAAGTGACAGAACGCAATGTGTGCAGTTCAATGCAACTTGCTCTGAAAATAGGAGACTAACTTGCGGTGTCCCTCAGGGGTCCATCCTTGGCCCTCTGCTGTTCCTCTTGTATATGAACGATCTGCCTAACATATGCAAACATATGTCACTAATACTATTTGCTGATGACACCAATGCCTTTTGCTCTGATGAAGACATAGCTACATTATATAAAAATGTAAATAAGGAAATGGAAGAAATTACCAACTGGTTTTCACTAAATAAATTATCACTAAATGTGGATAAAACAAACTATATGTTATTTTCAAAATCTAGAGAATTAATAAATAAAGAGGTTCCAAAATTGTACATTAGCAATAAGGAAATTGAAGAGGCCCCTTATGCAAAGTTCCTAGGAGTATATTTAGATAAAAACTTGACCTGGGCCAAACAAATCGAAACAGTTACTGCAAAAGTAGCAAGAGGAATAGGTGTCATCCAAAGACTAAAACCATATATGACACAGGCCACGGTTAAAACACTGTACAGCACCTTGATCCTCCCGCACCTCACTTACTGCAACGCTGTTTGGACTAACACCTACAAAAACAGAATATCCAAAATTCAAAGTCTCCAAAAAAAAAGCATCAAACTATTTTCTAGGCCAGCAGAGGGCCAAAACATGTTCAAAGCAGAAAAATTGCTTAAGCTCACCGACAGGAAAATCTCAAATGCTAACTATTGTCAAAAACTTCCACCACGACACTTTACCCAAATCTATAGCCCCCTTCTTTATAAACAATATTAACATCCACCAACATAACACTAGAAGCAGACATAAACTACATGAGCAATACACACGGACAGACATAGGAAAACACCGAATATCATTTGCAGCCACTAAACTATGGAACAACATAAAACAGGAAACACGTGGGAAAATTCTATCAACAAAATTCTGCAAGAAAACAATAAAAAACCACTTGATTAACACATACTAGTATTATCGAACTCATGCAGTACAGCTCAAAAATGGCCCGACTCGTCTACAAAACAAGGTAAAGAATGCTACTACTACTACTACTACTACTACTACTACTACTACTACTACTACTACTACTACTACTACTACTACTACTACTACTACTACTACTACTACTACTATTACTATTACTACTACTACTAGAATTATGACTAGATGACTCCACTTGCTATTATATCCAATATTAATTTCAATTACCATAGTAACAAACTACAGGACGAGCAGGAGAATGAGCACCCATCCCCTCCATCCCCATTCCCTTGTCCAAGGATGCTCCCCATTAGCCAGCATCCTGTAAACAGTATATCATCATTATAAGTAAAAGTACCCTCCCCCAAAAATATATAAATGTTTATTGTTGTATCTATAATCATAGACATCCATGTATATTATTGAACTTGACTATGTTCTGTGCTTGTTTGTTACGTAACTGTCTTGTCCTTATTTACTACCCATATGTATCGCTAAATAATAATAATAATAATAATAATAATAATAATAATAATAATAATAATAATAATAATAATAACCCAAGTGACTAACTCTTACACACACCCTGTTACAGAATTATATGTTGGTTCGCGGACTGAGAGGCCCACTCCAGGAGTTTTTCTTTCCACTGTAATGACTGACAAGATAATTGAACCGGCTGTGAACTCTGGGGTGGGGGGGGGGGGGGGTTGGGAGGGTGCTGGGGGTGTGGGAAGGGGTGGTCTCCTCTTGACCCGCGAATTGACATATTTTTCTCTTGAAATTTAAACTGTTTATGTGGATCAAGGGCCAAAGGGTTAATAAGGAAGTAGTAAATGTAATGTCTGAATTTATAATTGTTTGTGTAAGTACTGTCTTGTCTAATTTATGTATACCTGTATGTATGTGTGTAAGGTGTCCGCCATAACTATAGGCAATGCCTTGGGCAGACAACCTGGTATGATTTGTGAATTCGTTTACCTTGGAATTATTGAATAAATAATCTTGAATCTTGAATCTTGAATCTTGAATCTCTTTAACCAGCTTCCACAACAACATTAATCAACAGTAACTGCTGTTAATTGATATCCTGGATCAGAATTGTATTTATATATAATTGTCCATGCACTCTGGTGCTGAACAGTGTTTGTGTTATTATTATCGAAACGTATGCGGACAACATACTTAGCTAATCTATAATTGCGGACTAAAATTACAATTATATGATGTTCATAAATCAAACTGTAGTTTACGTAACCACACATGTGGGTGCTCCTATCAAGAGGAGGGATATACGAACAACAACAACAACCCGTGTACTGTCAATAATATGTCAATGTAGACTATACGCAAATAGATTAGTTTTGATTAGATTTATATTTACCAGACATTTTAGTTAACTTTAAACACATAGCTGGAGTAACTGCTGTAGTGCAATCATAAATTTATTCATAAGTCTACACAATGGTAAATTGCGATTGTACGTGCACTGAGCGGTGTAGGCCTACTTAACTATCATTTAAAAAGTTGTGTACATGCATGCCTATCATATATGCAAAATCTCTGCAGTCAATCCGGAAAGATAACATATATATGCATTTGTAGAATTGTATTCCAAGAGGTGTGTGGGTGGGTTTGATTAAATATAGCCTAATTCACGTACACGAACTCCGATGTTACTGTCACCTCTAACAGGCCTATACGTTAGAATTGTGATGTCAGGCACCGTGACCATGAGGTCTGTCCTTTAAATTTTAATCAACAAAAATATCATCAACTTCGATATTATTTAACCTTTGTGCATCTCGAACAATGTGGTGTGCCTGTGTGAACAATGAATAGGTGCATAGGTGCCTAATACGCGCAGCAGTAGAGAGCATAGCTTTGCTCCCGAGATAATAATCTAGACTAATAGGAATTGGTGTCATCCCGGTATGACGTCACAACTCTAGCACGATAGCTAAAAACGTTTAGTTGTCAAGGTGGTTGCTATATGCTTATCTCAGCTTTGGCTGGGCCGATTACAAGAATTTAAAAAGCATTTTGTTCTTCTAGTAAAGGAGAATCTGTATTATGATTGTCAAGTTAATCAGAGCGATCGGGTATCTAGTCCTCATAACATCTTTAAGTTAACAATTAAATGAATATGAAATATTCTGAAGGACAAAAGATGTACTGTTGAATACTTTGAACTTATTTTCTGAAAGCTAAGAAATATCCTGTAGAATATCTTGAATCTAATTTGCTGGAAGATAGTGATAATTAAGAATATTTTGAAACTAATTTGACTTTTGGACAAGAGATTGATCCTATGAGGTCATAGAATGCGTTAACTTAAGTCGTTAGAAGTCATGAAAATGCGATTTCAACGCAGCAAGGCATACAAACCTAGCTCATATATCACAGAGAAAATCACAATATATACCATTTCAATCCGGGTATAAAATAGTATCTACAAAATATACAAGAATCCGTGCCATAAGTGGGACTTACAGGATGGTAGGTATACAAATTTCGTAAAACTCCCACTTTCCCAGGTGACTATATCCCTATAAATTTTACAATTACCTATCCCTATACAATCTACAAGAATCCCCTTAGAATATAATCATGAATAGACAGTAATGAAAGCAACTCCAAAAATAGAAAACGATGTCAAAATCTGAATACCATGGACTTATAAGAATGTTGATCTGTTACTGGGTGCTGAATACAGTAGGAGAGTGGGATATGCCCAGTCCGAACCCTGTCTCCCATATTCAGTCTCCAGTCATTGACACGTAGCAATTCAAGCTTGTGAGAGAGATGGCTCATTCCCATCAACTTTCAACTAGGGCCCAGCATGTCAAGGAACACATATCAAAACTCACCAATCCAATCTCCAGTGTTTTAAACATTTTAGAACCACATCATTTTCCAACATGCTCTCACTACTAAAATATCACAGACTTCACTAATTTCGTCAAATTACCCGACGGTTGAATGACAATGACAATAATATTTCCAATAATAACAAACAGTTCGAAGTTGCAGTTACAACAGCTGAGGAATACCATTCAATGGCAATAACTGGTGCCTGTCTAGGTAAACAATTCCTAGGGGTTGTGACCAACCCCTAGCAATGCCGTTCCACAGACAGTACACCAGTCTCTCAGTACAATTATGTAGCTCACGGGGCTACGCGCTGGTCCGGCATGTCGCTCCACTCTGTTGCACTGCAAATACATGATGCGCGGGAGGGCTGGTTAGCTGCAGTTCTCGGGGTTGTGGACCCCGTATCGGATCTCTCTGGAAAGTACAAAGACTGGCCTCTAGAGCTGGGGGAACACTGATGTTCCAGTGGGACCATGCGACCATTGCCATCGAGATTGAACCACACGGTCTCGTCCTGACTGTTGGTATCACCGGTATGATGGTCCATTCTAATTTAGAATAATGGACAAGATGTTAATAATTAAACAGTCACAAAATAATATATACTATACAAACAATATCACTTGTTTGAGAATAATGAGCACAGTAATGCAAAAGATAGGGCCATCAAGTGTTCTTTCTATGTGGTCTCGCCGGACGTATCACACAGATCTGTAAATCTGCAGGGGTATCCCTGCAAGGGAGCATTGCGCAGAGGTCACTTGGTAATTTAATATAAACTAATTACACTGCTAACACACACATACAAAAATGTTGTTGTTGCGAGAGGAAAGTGCCTCACGTGGGCCTCCGTCACAGGAAAATGCCTTCAACGCCGAAGCAGAGGAAAAGAGCTGGCAAAAAGGGTCACGCTTTTGTTCAAACAGAAAATGCTAAGTGCTGGAAATCCTAGTGAACCCATAATTAATGTGATGCACACTGGTGCATGCGAAGACGGGACAAATGATTTCTGAAGAATTTACAGGTCACCATCTTATGTAGGTTCAAAGTTACTGCATTTGTAGTTGTCGCTTTATGTATGCGGGGTTCTGCTACATTCTAACATACCATTTGGTTATTAGAAACGATTACAAGCTTTGGCTGCAAGTGGCAGGGATTCCTACCTAACTTTAGATACATTTATCCAATGGCCGAAGATGCTCAGCTTCCCGTAGGTCGCCCTGCATAGCATCTACCTCTGAAGGATAGCGTGCCGGTACATATGTTATGGAGCAAGAGCTCCTGAATCAAATAATAATCTGGTTAACATTTGACCTGTCATTAGGGTTTAGTTCATTGCCCTGTAGGTGGGGCTTAGAATACACCTTCCGTATCCTCTGCATGTCGTAAGAGGCGACTAAAGGAGGTAAGGGTGAGGTAACCCTGACAGAAACCTCGAGTGCTGAAGACGGAGGTTCCAGGCCACACGGCGCACTCTAATAAACCATGGATCCACACACTTAACCCTTATGATCATGTCGATAGTCACTTACAGGACTGGCGGTATGATCAGCGAACGAAAAGAAGAAAGACGATTAGGGTTTAGTTCCAGAATGCCCAGAGATGCACTGCAGGCCGGTACACATATAATATTTCTTTTCGCAGTGCTTCCTACATTGGTGGGGTATATAACTAACTGGTATCTGAAGATACAGGGGGAGATGTATGTAAATCGGCACTAATTATTACCGCTCAGAAACCTCCGATAGTTTCCCATGGTCGGATCCGGCTAACGTGTCGATAGGGAATCCAGACAATTATAAAGTCTTGCGGCTGGTGGATCATAGAAGGAGACAATAACTCAATATAAATAAGAGTCCCTAAGCTAATTGGCCAATTTTACGGCACCTAGGTGGTGCATATCCACTACAGCCGGAAACCTATCCTATTGAGCTAAATAGCCAGGTTTGGTCGGTAGCATGTCAGGCTCAAACAAGTAGAGCATGACCAGTGACCTCAGTGTAAAATTGATGCTGGTGGGGTATAGTGATGCGGATATATACGTTGCTGTATAGTATTTCCTAGCGTACTGTGTTCTAGAGTTTTCATAAATAAACAAAACATTTTAACTAGAATGGCTACTTGCCATATGCACAACTAACTAATACACATAGCACCCACAGTAAACAAGGATAATATTCACAGTAAGAAACAGAAAATATAAAGATGCGGTCTTAGGACTGGTGAGGTGCCTATTAGTAATCAGTACCATATACAGAAATAATTAAATGTTCAAAGTATAGTTACTTGAGTACCTATTGGTCATCAGTACGGTAAAACTTCATCAGTCACTGAAATTGATGCGCTAAGATGAAAATAGCGTGAGATGGCATGATCTTTAATGCAGGGAAGATATCTGCAAACAGGTTTCCGCGAGCAGGGTTTCCACAGGTAGGTTCCACAGGCAGGTTTCCACAGGCAGGTCATCGACATGGCACACTCATGATGGTGAAGAAGAACGGAAAATAGGATGTCCGTTAGATAGTCTTTTTTAACTGATACATGATTTAAACAGTTTGTTGTACAGTATCCGTCCGACGACAGTGGTATGAAAGTTGGAAGTTGCCCATTAACAGAGAGGGCTACTGTTATGATTAATCATGCATGTACAATAACTGGCACATGGTGCGGGATACGTCGCATAGCTCTTGTGGCGCACCGAGCAAATTCCCACCAGACTGTGGTCTAAGTCAATTATCACACGCAACATGCAGCGCAGAAGTTCAAATCCACTTTTCAGCATGGTAGGCAGATCCGACGAGTTATCCACCAAGAATCACCATCAGCTCTACATTTTGTAGAATCACATTGGGCCCACAAGGCCCATACACGGAGACGCTCCCTTAGAAAAGTCTGGATGCGGGGTTCTTACTTTAGTTATTTTTGCCCCCGGATGGCCATCCAGGAGTGTCCAAAATTGTTGTATCGTGGAGAGTCGAGAAATGCTTACTGACGTGGGTGAACTCAAATTCGAATGGCACCATGATGATGATCGATGGAATCACAGTCAGCTTGCAGTTTCCCACGTCTAGCCCGTGCTGGTCCAGCAGTCCTCCTTATTGGTCGGCTTCCACGCCGATGATGCTCTCGATCTTCGATTTTTCGTCCCTTTTATACTACTTGTGACGTCAGAGGCAGGCGCTTCAACCAATCAGCGACCGAGCAGTAGCCAATCAGCGTGCAGTCAGAGGTGGTGACGTGGCTATCACGTGCACAGCACATTCCTCATTCAGTTAATACATACACGCGATTACGATGTCAAAAGCAATATTTTGTAAATAATTTAACTGGAGTTTTGTTGATAACGCGGCCATTTCTGGTTTGATTTTAAAATGGTAAAAGGTTCTATAATTCTCGTTTCATTCCGATCATGATCCTTACCGAGAACGACTAAAACAGTATAATTTAAAGAAATCACAAGTACCGACTTGGTACACTATAGGCATACACTTCCTCCCAATTCCGACACGTGTTGTCAGGGAAGCTCTGATGCGCACGCATGCGCACCATGTGTTCTAATGGACTTAGCCATTTTTAATGAAAACCTCTCTCATAGGGCCTATATACGCATACCATCCTACTCAGTGGGGCGTGCTTGGAGCGAATCCGGAACGGCCATTCCGTACCCAGCTTAGCTGGGATGGTCAGTACCCATCCAGTCGATCCGTGCTACACCACCCCCTCCTACTTTGACACCCGTGACAAACGATCAACGCATCGTGGATCAAATGCACGGGAGCACGCTAGGTGGGAATTATAGACTTCCCGAATGGGTGCATAGCCGAGAGGAGAGTGACGCGAGAGACATGTGGTTATAAGAGAAGAGCACATAGAGGTGCGAAAGAGTTTGGGAGTGAGGCATACTTTTAGTTTTCATTTTTGACCTGGAATTATTTTTCCAGGTCTTTTCTTTTTTTGTTCGTTTATTTCGTGGTGCATGCTGCACTTTTATTTAATACCATTCATGATTTAGCTAAACAATAGCTCGTATGGGCATTCACTTGGGTGCGGATAATTATTTTTCCGCAGAGAACACCCAAACTCCAACGTACCTCAATTACTTATAATATAATATAATATAATATAAGAAAAGTATATATAGATATGTTATAACAGTAATATCACAGTTTAATATGTAAATTACATATGCATCCCAGATATATTAGGGGATGCATACAGTGCGGCCTGTTTTGGCGGGTCTGCATGGATAGCTCTCGCTATCCACAATCCGCCCTGACGTACTAACATGGGAAAGAAAATAATTAAAAAAATAGTATTTTAATAAAGTAAAAAGACTAGTTCATCAGGCAGCCCCAGCGTAACTGAAACTGCCTGACTGGAATAAGACATAATCACTACGGTGTGTTGTGTACCTATGTCGCAAACGACGTGTTAACAACACAGGTATCCGCAGCGATTATTTGTGTGAGACACAGCTATGCAAGAATACTGTGCAGCTGTGTAGGATGACCGTAGTCAGCCTAGGGACTGGGTTTCGATCTTAAAAACATACATAATAATAAGAAGAAAAGTATTTCAAAAATAAATAATAATAAGTTCTATTTTTCCGCAAACCTATTCATAAATCCTGCTGCAACCTCGACAATAGTGTCCACAAATATCCGCTGAAAAATTTCCCCAGCAAGTCTGGGTACCCCGACTTGTGCGGGACGGACGTGGTGGGCGGTCCTCCGCTGCCGAAATATCACTATCTATATTGCCCAGGTCGGTAAGGCTGAAACTGGAGGAAGCTGTGGATGTATCCATTGATGCGCTAGTGGTGGTGGTGATGATGGCGGGTGTTGTACTGACTAGAGGCGGTGTAGAGACTGCTGACATCACTGTTGTCATGGAGGTGATGATGGCGGTGTGGGCTGTAAGTTGTCTGAATGCTGTCATGATGCGTGGTGCGGATGATGATGCTGCGCTGGCGGATAGCTTTCTGAATTTTACAGCCTTCAGTAACTTGCTGGCGGTCATCCTAAGAACTGCACAGAGTTCTGTTGTGTGAGCTATTCTCCTTTTTCCCCGCATAGGGATGATCTGGCGTTGTTACTTTATGGACAGCGGGATCTGATGGAGTGCTGACTCTGCGCGTATGTGTAGGTGTGCTGCTCTGCAGTGCGGTGAGGATGGTGACTGTTTCCGTGAGGATAATCTCCTCATCTATAATTAAACTGCACAGAGATATGGATCGATCGGAAATGTCTTGTAAACCAGGTTCAGCTACTGTCACAGGTGTGGGAATAACTACTGGAATAGGCCGGCCGATCACGGATGCCGATGTTGCTGTTACGTGTCATGCTGTCGGTGGTGTCACGACGGGTGCTGCCAGTGCAAAAACAGCAAGTGATGTTATTACCAATGCTGCAGGTGCTGCCGGTGCTGTTCGTGCTGGTGCTGCGAAATGTGGGAAGTCATTCTGTCACCGTTTAGAACGTTTTGTTTTCACCATTTTTCCCGTTGGGAGCACGGTAACTGGAAGTCTAGTTTCAAAATGGTTAGCGAGGATTTCTATGTCCTCATTCTGGTCCCCAGGCTTTAATGTTACTACTAACACACGATGCATTTCATGTAACGAGTGTGTTACACTGTACCGCGTAGCTGAAAACAGGTACTTGCAGCCCGTACAAAAGGCACATTGTAATAAATGGTCGTGATTGACATGAAGCGTCAAGTCCAAATTATGGGAGAATGCACGCTTACAAGGCTGTCCATTAGGCTGTAATGCTGTACATGGATACTTCTTCCCGAGATGAGCTGGTGCTGAATCCTCCAAGCTGTCAGACAGGACAAGATCTTCCGCAAGCGACATCCTATTTCTGCATGATGGTAAGTGTGCAGAACCACTTAACCTATCTTAAATGTCCTACCGCTTCATAGCTTTTCCTGGCCAAATATAAAGTAGCCTAATGCTCGATCTTCCCTTGTGTCAAGTTTGACAGGAATATGAAATTTCAGTGCACACTTCCCTCCTTTTATAATTTTTGGTAACATCACAGGAGGGCGGATGACCACACCTGAAAGTTTTGGGGTGAGTCGGTCACGCCCCATATGGAAAGTTTTAATTTTAATGTTTCCAGAGTCAGATGATATATTCCTTCCATAGAAAGGAAGTAAATATAAATATAAAAAGGAAAGATAGTTGCTTTCATCCCCAGTCAGCTGAAAATCGAGTCTCCGATCAATGTTAAAATCTGGAACTACTTATTCCCAGGGAAGCTCACCTTTTAATTAGCTTGAAGCGGTTTTTCAGATTGGATGCTTATAAACTTGCCTGTTAAGATTTCAAGCTGGAATGCCTGATGGGGTGTGGGAGAGCACAATGCTGTCAGCGGCAATAGCCACGACCCACCCTCTCTCGCCTCTTCCATCATGCTGTGGTAGATACGCATTGGGCAGTTCTTTTGTTTATAGCCTTTGATCCAATTTACTGGAAATTAGAAGTGACGATCACGTGATTCTTGTTTTGAAAGCATGCGGTTGATCGGAAACTTAGGCAATATTTATGGAATGGCGGAGTGTTGATGCTGCTGATTATTCGTAGTTGATGTGAAAAATGGAAATATGTGTTTTCAGATTTTATTCCACAGAACAGCGTCCCTCAATACGTGCACGATCTTATACATGCGTCGCCTCTTGTCTGTAATAGATGTATTCCAGCCCATGTTGATTTTGCGAGTGGAATATGTAGGTAAGAGAATATTTGAAATTCTCCATTATGTTATACTGTCGAAGTTTTGATGCTGCTTCACCAGCCCACGTGCTAATGATTTGTATACGCGGTAGAACAGTCGTGTTCTTAATCAAAATTAGGACAGTAAAGCTGACTGTAATTTATCCTCTGGTTTAAACAGCTCCATGTCTTGCGGAAATCAAGTATACTGATTCCGCGAAGCTGGACTGTGTTTTCCGGGTGGTTGGACTGCCAAGCATCATCCTCTGCGGGTAGGACTAGTCCCATCCCTACCTAGACCAAACTTAATTTATCACAATACAGCTCGGAAAATGCATGCATTAGTTTTACAATTACAATACCGTCATATGGAGATTGTGAATACAGTCATCCTGAGTGTCTGTGTTTCAGTTGTGTTGATGAATTTTATTGATACGCGTGGCTGCTTATCTGCTGATGATTCTTGCACTGTTGTGAAGTGTGACGTTTTTATTACAGCGGGGTGGGGGGGGGGGGGGGTAGCTGCATGTGGGCGATGTATTTCGCTCTGTAATGGCCGAGCCCGGAGGTGGGACAGAATTACTTTAGAGCGTGGATGACCAAGAAAGGTGCTGTCGTAACTTGAATCAATCCATTATCGAATTCACGTTCGGTAGCAAAATCCTACTTGTTACGGACGACAGACTGCGGGCATCTTGCTCTCTTAATTATGTATGATTGACGTGTGATAGTTTTAGCTGTTTCCGTATGACGTTTCCAGAGGGGAGGGGGGAAATCTTCTGTAGTACGTATTGTAGATGGCTGCGGTATTGTTCCTTCTTTCCATATGATAATTTTTTCCGTAAACCGGATAAGGTGTTTGCAGAAAATGTTGACTCATGTTGATGACGGTGACGATTTGTTGTAGGGAAGTCGGGGTCGCTGTGTGATTCTGGCGTAATGCGGATTGGGCATATCCAGGTTTCCAAGCTGGGGAATGCAGAGTCTGTTGCTGTTGCGGAAAAGTCGGGTTACGGAAAGTGATAAGCTCCCCATATCTATGGGGAAGGAAATGATGCGGAAAAGTTGTCTCTAACTTTTTTGATTTTAAAAATGCTAGGTGACTGCTAACAATGTTGTTGTTGATGTTGAATGTCCGTGTTACACATTTAAATAACCACGTATGTATGTGATGTTCGTGCAACAATGAATTGACGTATCCAGCCTTGCGAGCAAGTGTGCCCTGTATGTTTCTGACGTTCTGTGTCTTGGTGTGCTGTCCTGACTGTTCACGGGGGTGGGGGGGGGGGGTGCTTGATAGGGCTGTTTTGGTCGGGGATGCCCTTTGGCTTGAGAGGGTCATTTCCCATTACACGACGGTCGGTACCCTGTCAGGGGGTGGGGGTGGTGGTGGTGGGTTACTGCAGTGCGGGATGCCACCTCCTCTGTAACAGCAGAGTCTCTCATATCTGAAGATGGAGAGTCAACAGACGATGAGTCGAGTGTGAAGTGGACAGGGCCGATAATGTCCGAACTTGGTGCATAGACGAGGGATGCGAGTTGGAGTGGGGGTGGTGGTGCAGATGGATGGGATACACCATGGAATGGGATTGGTCCCACACTTTGCGGACTTGGCGGGGTACACCAAGTTGTGTGGTTTTGCTGTTCTTCAAAACAGGCCAAGGCCTCATCAAGCCTCTTCACTTCCATGCTATTTATTACATGTTCCACCCCACAAGAAGCATGGCCCGGGGCAGCCTCAGCTTCTGCTTGTGGTAACTCTATAATTGGGGTAATAGCATGAAGTGGGTGGGAATGGGAAGAGGCTGGCGGAACACCTTTTCCATCCTTCCCCTTGGACAGTACATACGAGAAAGTCTTCAGATATGACTTCCCAGATCTTGTAGACCTGTACTGAGGAGGGAGAAGGCGATACGTATCTCGTCATCGTCCTCAGCATTAGTGATATGTTCACTGGACGCCTGGCTTGGTAGGAGAGGGGTCGAACTGGCACCGCAGTGCTCGTGACTAACGTCGAGAATACATGTTTCCATAGAGACATCGGTCTGTGTACTGGTGTCACGTGGTACGCCCAGCCCGAGCTGTGGCACTGGGGCATCATTGACACAAGGTTTAAGTCGATCAAAGTGGATGATTGAGGTCAGGCCATCCGAGGCGCAGATGCAGTAGGTCATGTCCGACTTCTTACCTACTACCACATAGGGGCCTTTCCACTGGTAACTCAGTTTACTGTTCACGTTTGCAGAATGCCGCAAATCGTGAACCCAAACCATTTTTCCCGCCTCATACAGATCTCCATGCACTCGCCGGTCATGCCATGTTTTGTGATGCCAGTGTGCAGTAGATAAAGTTGTTCTCACTAACTCATGGGTCTGTTCTATCCACTGCCACATGAGCTCTACATAGAGAGATGGTGAATTTTTCTCTCCTGGGATCCTGGGCATGGCCAGATCACGGGGTAAGGCTAATTCACGGCCTGACATTAACCACGCAGGGATATAACCCACGCTGGAATGTATTGAAGTGAGTTATGCCATGACCACATATGGGAGTCGTAGATCCCAATCTCAACAGTCAAGGCGTGTTTCCTTCGTCAACATCTCGGCCAGGGTCCGATTGAACCTCTCTACCATCCCATCCCTCCGCGGATGGTAGGGCGTTGTACGAGTTTTGACTATATGAAACAATTTGCAGAGCTCTGAGATCAACCGGCTCTCAAAATTGTTTTCTTGGTCAGAGTGTAGTTCATAGGGCATTCCAAACCAGCAGAACACATTGCTTGTCAAGACCTCCGCTACTGTGGATGCCTCTTGGTCTGGCAAAGTAAATGCTTCTACCCACTTCATAAAACAATCTTGCAATACTAGGATGTATTTGTTTCATTCATCCGTCGTATTCAAGGGTCCGAGCACATCAATAGCCACTCGCTCCCATGGTGCACCAACAATTTTAACTTGTAAGGGTGCAGAATCGTGCTGGCCAACAGCGCGTCTTTGACATGGGACGCATTTGGCAACCCATGCCTTCACACTATCGTGTATGCCGATCCAGTAGAATCTCTATTTTATCTGCATGGTTCATTCGACGGTTAGGTGTCCAGCTTTATCGTGCAGTTGTTGTAAAATAGTCTCACGGTAACGCTCCAGGATCACTATGCGGTTATTAATGTAGAGAATGTCATTTTGCATGTGGTATTCTTGGTAGTAGTGTTTTGCCGTTGTGGAAAGAGGTGTAACAGATTCCTTAGGTGGACGTACCCCCTCCTGGATCCTGTAGCATGGACCGACTGGATGGGTACTGACCATCCCAGCACGTACCCCCCCCCCACCCCACCTGGGTAGGATAGTGTACGTACATAAGCCCTATGGGAGAGGTTTCTTGTCAAAAATCGGCTAAGTCCAATAAAACGTGTGGTGCTCAGGCACGCGTGTCAGACATGCCTATAGTGTACCGAGTAGGTACTCGTAAATGTTTATAATTCATCCGTTCTCATTGTTCTTGGTACCGATTAGGACCAGAATTAAACGATCTTCCGAGAACTGTAATTCTATCGGCCCAGAAATGGCTGAGTTATCGTCGAAGCTCCCTGTTAAATTTTACTTAGAATATTGCTATAACATCGTAATTGCGTGTATATATTAAACTAAGTACAGAGTGATTTGTACACGTGGTCGATACGTCACTAGTATACCAGCACGCTGATTGGCTACTGCTCGGCCGCTGATTGGCTGAGGCATCTGCCTCTGACTTCACGAGTAGTATAAAAGGGGTGAAAACCCAAGAATCAACAGCATCGCCGGTGTGGAAGCCAGCCCGCGCAGGACCTCTGGACCATCATGGAGGATGGATGTAGCTGCTGACCTGCCAGTGATTCTCACTTCTACCGGTATCTTACGGAACCCAGCACATCCACGGTGGTAGGACGTCCGCAGCTTCCACAAGTTTTTGGATACTCCCGGACGGCCATCCGGGAGTAATAAATTAAAATTAAAGTTAGACTTTCTGCATCCAGACTTTTCTAAACACCTCCGCGGAAAGGGCCGTGCGGGCCCAGGATGTAATTCTACAGAATGGTAATTCTTGATGGATGACTCACCGGATCTGCCAACCATGCTGAAAAGTGGACTTCAACCTCCGCACTGCATGTCGTGTGTGTTTTAATTATCGTTTTTACCACAGTCTGGTGGACTTTTCTGGGTGCGCCGCAAGAGCTTTGCAATGCATCCCGCACTGTGTGCCAATTTATGTAACCGCCTAACATTGTATACCGCCCTCTCTGTTAATGGGCAAACTTCAACTTTATTATTTCTGTCGCTAGACGGATAATTTTCTAACTACCGTATAAATTATATACTAGTTACTGGGACTATCTAAAAGACATCTTTTCACTGCTCTGTTTCACTGTCCTGCGTGTGTTCCATATCTACCCTGCCTGGAGGAGTTAGATTGCAGAGCCAACCTGCGGAAACAAGCTGCAGGAATCGCCTGCGGAAACCTTTCCAGCTCCAGAGAACATGTCGACTCGCGCTATGAATATGTTAGGGCCTCAATTTCAGTAACATAGTAACCTGTTCCATGCCAATGATTATTAGGTACTCAAGTAACTATACCATTGTACATCTAATTATTATTTCCGTATTTTGTACTGATGACTAATAGGTACCTTCCTGGTCTTAGGACCGCGATTTATAATTGCTATATTACTGTGAATATTAGTCTTGTTTACTGTGGTGCCTTCACCTAGCCACACCATCTAGATTTATCAGTCTATGATACTTAGTTACTTAATTTAATTACATTCTATGCATCGTATTGGGTAGTTGTATATGGCAGATAGCCATCCAGTTCATATGTTTTGTTTAATTGTAGAAAACTTTGGACCGTAGTACGCTAGGAGATACTATACAGCAACATTTATATCCACATCACTTACTCCCGCCATCATCAATTTTACACTGAGGTCGCTCACCATGCTCTAATTGTTTGAGCCTGGCATGTTGCTGCCTAATCCTTCTATTCAGCTCGAGAGGATAAGTTAAAGTGGTTAGGGACAATTTCTTCGTTTAGAGACATATAGTGTGTGCCTCTTTTCCGGTTGTTGCGGTAATGTAGCCACACACTCCGGCAAGGTTGTGTCAAATTGGCCAATTACCAATAGGGCCTCACATATATTAAGTTATTGTCTCTTTCCACGATCCACCAGCCGTATGGCTTTATAATTGTTTGGATTCCCTATCAGCATGTTGATCTGATC
The DNA here is from genome assembly GCA_034401795.1 of Chaetoderma sp. LZ-2023a. Lineage (NCBI taxonomy): Eukaryota > Metazoa > Mollusca > Caudofoveata > Chaetodermatida > Chaetodermatidae > Chaetoderma > Chaetoderma sp. LZ-2023a. The sequence continues at coordinate 79,158,466 of CM067375.1, forward strand.
TGACCATGGGAAATTATTGGAGGTTTCCGAGCGGTGACGGCTAAAGTACTGATTTACATACATCTCCCCCGTATCTTCGGATACTTGTTAGCTCGATAACCCTGCCAATGAAGGAAGCACCGTGAAAACATATAGTTATAATTATGAGATAGTTAGTTTATTTACCGGCCTGCAGTGCATATTTGGGCATATTGGAATTTAACCCTAACGACAGGTCAACTGTTAGATCCATAGCACGCAGTGACGGATGAGATGCGGATCTCCATCCAATTCGTTGGAGTGTCTGGATGAAGCGTTGGAGCTTGTCACGCCCCCATGGAAAGGATGCTTACGATGGATATCCGTCCCTCTACCCCCACCATAAAGACATGTTAAGTGATCAAACTTGTTTGTGTGAAATGTAGCCATTGTCCAGATGATGTTTTATGTGGTTGCGGAGCTAGGTAGCCGGATTTCCATCGAATTCGGATACCTTGTGTCGTAATATGTACGCATGCTGTCCTTGGAGGTAGATGCTATTCCAAAGTGACCTACGGGAAGCTGAGCGTCTGTGCCCATTGGGCAACTGTATCTAAAGATAGGTAGGAATCCCTGTCACTTGCGGCCAAAGCTAGTTTCCATTTCTAACAATAAAATGATAGGTTAGACTAGCAGAAGGCCCGCATAAATAAAACGGCATCTACCAATACAGAATCTTTGGAAACTACATAAGATGGTGACCTGGGAATTCTTCGGAAATCGTTCATCCCGTGTTCACGTAAACCAGCGTGCAACACCTTAACAGTAGCTTCACTAGGATTTTCAGCACTTAGCATTTTCTGTTGAACAAAAGAGTGCCCCTTTTTGCCAGCTCGTTTCCTCCGCTTCGGCGTTGATGGCATTTTCCTGTGACGGAGGCCCACGCGAGGCACTTTCCTCTCGCAACAACAATATTTTCTTTGTGTGTGTTAGGGGTATATTAGCTTATATTAAGCTACTTAGTGGCTTCGTTGCGAATGCTTCTCTTGCGGGGATACCTCTGCGGATTCGAGAACCTGTGTGGTACCTCCAGCGACACCACGTAGAAAGGACCCCAGCTAGCTTTATATTGTGTATTATTGTGCTCATTCTACTGTCAAATGATTCACCTTGTTTGTATAGTATTTATTAACATTTTTACTGTTTAATTATAAATTATCCCATGACTCTAAATTAGTATGGATAGACATACCGGTGGTACTAATGGTTGGGATGAGACCATGTGGTTCAATCTTGGTAGCAATGGTCGCACGGCCCCACTGGAACATCATTGTTCCACTGGCTCTAGAAGTCAATATTTGTACACCGTGGAGAGACGTCATACGGGATCTGCAACCCCGAGATCCACAGCTAACCAGTCATCCAGTCATCGTGCACTTGCGGTGTGATGGGAGGAAATCTATTGGTGGACCAGGAAGTACCCCCGCGAGCTACAATCCATGCGTATATTTTCGTGTTCGCGCATCTGTTGCTTGTTCATGGGTGACTGGCTCCGTGTTCCACTCTGTGCACTGCAATTTGGGGAACACCGGAGATGGCTGTTTAGTATGTGTCACGATGGTGGCCACATCCACAGGCCCGATTCTGCTTAAGGCGTCAGCATTTCCATGCAATTTGCCGGGTCTATGAACAACACTGAAGGTGAAGGCCTGCAGGGATTCCTACCACCTCGCTACCTGGCCCTCCGGACTTTTTAGGTTTATGAGCCAGCGTAGTGAGGCATGATCTGTATGGAGGGTAAATGGGCACCATACAGAAAGTATTTGTAATGCTTGATGAAATGGACTGCAGCTAGCAATTCCCTCTTTGTGGTCGCATACTGTTTCTCCGTTTTATTTAGAATACATAAACCATAGCCCAGTACCTGCTCCATTCCATCTTCTGTGATCTGAGATAGAACTGCACTGATAGCGAAAGCTGATGCATCAGTGTCTAAGATGAAATCGAGGTTACGGTTAGGATGAGCAAGAATTGGAGCAGTCGTCAAAAGTTCCTTCAGTGCCCTCGTCCACTCGAATGGTCGATCTTTTTCAGTGATCCTGAATAGGGGTGATGCAATCTCATTAAAATGACGGATATATCGATGATAGAACTGGCAGAGACTGAGGAAGCTCTGGGTGTCCGTGACGGAAGTGGGTGTCTGCCACTCCGCTACTGCTTTTTTTTATGGTTGAGTTGCCACTCCATCACCGGATATGACATGTCCCAGGAACTCGATGCTCTGAAAAGATGACATTCCTTTGGTTTGAGCTGTAAGTTGGCCATTTTAAACTGCATAAGAACTTTGTCCAGGTTAGACAAAATCTGCTCAAACGAGGAACCAAAGACGATTACGTCGTCGATATAACACAGACAGATTTCCCTTTGCAGGGTAGCTAATACCTGCTCAATGAGATGCTCGAGCATTCCAGTAGCGTTGCACAAGCCGTAAGGCATCTTGCTGAACTGGAAAAGATCATCTCCACAGACAAACGCGGCCTTTTCCATGTCAGCCTCATCCATGGCTACCTGCCAGTATCCACTAGCTAAATCAAGGCTACAAAACCACTTGGCTCCGGACAAAGAATCTAAGACCTGATCTATTCTTGGTAATGGATACGCGTCTTTGACGCTAAGATCATTAAGGTGGTGGTAGGCTATACAAAACCACAAAGATCCGTCCTTTTTGCCTGCTAGCACAATGGGACTGGCCCAGGGGGATGCTGATGGCTCTATAATACCGGTCTGCAACATGCCATTTACCTGTTGGTGTGCCTCCGCCTCCTTATGAATGGGAAGACATCGAATAGGCTGTCGAACGGGTCAGTTCTTTCCAGTGTCGATGGAGTGTGGCACGAGATGAGATTCTCCCAGATCCATGTCTCTGGCTGAGAAACTATCGTGATATTTGTATGTCTAATTCCTGTTGTCTGCAATGTATGGCGGCTTCACTGGCACTGAGGAAATCAGAAGCAAGCAGGGTATCGTTTTGAATAGAGGTGATGACAACTTACTGGATGAATTGCATCTCCTCTATCTGTATTACGAGGTTTACTGTTCCAGCCACAGGAACATCGGCTCCCATAGCTGTTTGCAGAAATATGTGTGTAGGTTTAAGGGATGGCTTCTTATGAGGTGGGATGCTCTCATACAAGCGCTTGGTAAAAACGGTGATGGAAGCACCAGTGTCAGCAGTGGCACTGGTGGAAACACCGCTAAACAGACAAGTACATTTATATATTACTTTACGGTGTGCCTGCGGAAGAGTTTCCAATGATACCATCTGCGGAAGTGTTTTTGGTGTGGTATCATCCTGTATGTAGTTGGCTTGTTTCCAGATAGCTTCCATGAGTACTGTTGGTGGCTGAGTGTGGAAAGAGTCAACCCGTCGTCGCTGCTGCTGCGAGTGCTTAAGCGATGACTGAGGCGGGGGTAGCAGTGGTGGTGATGGTGATGCTTGTTTCCGTGTATTCTGAGTTGGTGTACACAGCAGTGCGGATAGGATGGGCATGATCGCGGATGAGAGCCAGCTGAGTGAGTCACTTTTGACACTGCATCATGGGATGTTTGGTTGATGCAAAGAATAAACAACGATGGCATGCTACCTTCCCATCCTTCATGCAGCGCTTCTTCTTGCGGATCCATGATGTCAAATGCGCACTTCCATCTGAATCACTGCTGCTGCCGGTGGATGATGCTGTAAGGACCTGTGAATTGCAAACCACCAAGGGACACTGGGTGTTAAGTGCCTTGACGTTGGCTCGTGGTGTTTGTATAAACGTTGTTTCAGTGGGGGTGCTACAACCTACCACTGCCGTTTTACATAGAAAAGACAGTTTAGTAGATGCGGAAATTGTGGGGGTCACAATTTCCGGCAGGGGGGAGACGTCAGTGCTGTGGGTGCGGTGTTCATCGTGGGTACCGACATATAGGAAACCGGGTTCTTGTGCATGCATGATGTCATAGGAGGATGAGTAGTAGTGTTGGCCACCTGACGTTGTTGTTCAGGGGCCGCAATTGAGACGGGCTGTGAGAACGGGCACCGAGGTGACTCTGTAATCGGTGCCCTTGTTAGATTGGCGGTGTCTCAGGCTGCAGGGTTCATCGGTCAGCGGTCGAAGTTGTTGATTGAGGGCAAATCGGACATCGCTCCTTCCAGTGGCCCGGCTGGCCACATCCAAAACATGTGTTCGGTGGCGGTGCAGTAACTATAGTGGTTTCTGGTCGTGTTGTTCATTGTGTAGCGACTGTTGTACTGAGGGTGGTAACTAAGTTAGTGAGTGCTGAGATCTGTTTAGTAATCTCTTCTAATCTATCATGTATGTTTTGTCTATTGCTGTTATTGTGCTGGTTCCCACGTCCTGGGGCATTGTTGTGGCCTCCGTAATGAGATTGGCCACGCCCCTTTCCTCTAGGCACGTGATTTTGACCGGTGGGTTGTTCTTGTTGTGTTTGCGGGTCTGATGCTAAGGTGGTTGCTGATGCAGTGCTTTTGTCGGTGGTGGTGGTGAGATTGGCATCGTTTACTTCATTTATAAGGTGCAGTTGGCTGCGATTGTTTTTCTCCTACTCCAAGAAGTTTTCGATATGAACCGTGGTGGCTGTTATAATTGCCGTCCATGAGGACATTGTGGTTTTTCTTTTGCAATTTACTACTGGAATTATAGGATCAGTTATCCAACCAGTCATTCCAGTGGTAAACTTTCAAAACAAGTTCTCCGGCGAGTAGCTAATGCAAATGGACATTTCTCATGATCACCGCAAGAAGCCATTTGTGGTCAGTTTGATAGAGTGCTAAAGTGGACATATAAGAGACGCCGCGAGTGGGCGTGTGCTTGAATACTTTCATCTGCAGAAGGAATGATGAACATGTTTTGTACGCAGTCCTCCAGCAAAAGAAGAGTACTTATTTAGAGTAGTTATTTGGAGTTACGTTGGCTGTTTATTAAAATAATTAAGTGGTCATCGCCGCGCAAACTCTATTACAGTCGGACCAGAACAAATAAGAGAACTCGCTATGAATCACGCACGTGCATGAAGATAATAATTATGAGATATCCAGCAATCTAAAAATAGAGCCGTGTCTTCGCGCCGAGAATTGTTAGATCTCGTATCGATGGAGATCTCGCAAGACACAGCCCCACAATCACATGCGCGAAATGGCCGTGCCTATAGACAGTTCTAGACAGCAATAAATAAAAGCGTGGTAGATCGCCTGTATTTAGATCGGAATCGTAGATTTAGGATATATCTACATCTCTCGTGCACAATAAACGCATACCCTCACTATTGGGGCTAGTTGTACATCCCGCTGGTGGCCTGGGATAATTGCTGACTGTATATTTGCATAAGAAATAAAATGGTATTGTGATCTGTCCCACTGTACCCACGTACATCTCTTAATCTCCACTTCAACACTCATCCCGATCAAACTGGCCAAAGTGGCTTCTGTAGTAATCTTGAGAAACTACCATTTACATCTAACAGGTAGACATTATTCAAAATTTAAAACTGGAATAACTGGCTGGATAACTGATCCCATCATTCGAATGGTAAAGTGCCAAAAAAGCAACAGTCTCTTGGTCTGCAAATGGGCATAGGATATCTCTATGACAATGGGTGGATCTGATTTGTCACCCAAGCATATGACGTCATAATTATTTACACCATATGTAGAATGACAGCACAATCAAAATATGTGATGAATGATGTAAATAGCTTCATCAGGAACATTGAATAGTCCATTAAGTGTACACATTTATTGTTTTTACGATTTAATCCTGGGGATTTAATCAATCATTCAAGCAATCAATCAATCAATCAATCAATCAACTACTGCCAGTCTCGCTATGGAGACAGGGTGAGGGCATAGCATACTGTGTGCATCCACAGAATAGTCTTATATAAATAAACCTTTCCCACATTAGCATAATATTGGGAAAATACCTTCCCGGAATGCATCGTGCATAAAACTTCCGGCTGGTAACCGCCATAGCCGATGCGCAAACAACATTACTTTAAAATGGGAATCAGATACAGTGCACTTTAGGCAATGCATATGAAACACTATGTTCATAATATTTTTGAGGTCATACATCATTGGAAAGCTAAGCCAATTTTCTATACATTTCTGTATTAGTTTTTATAGTTTTATAAAATTGATTGCAATTTTAAAATATCCCCTATTGTCCACTAGATTTAATAAATCTAAGTCGAATGGTGTATTTTATATACGCAAATAACTCAATGAAAACGTTACAAAAAAATAAAAAATAACGCATTAATGTTGCGGCAATTGAATGCGCTTTACAATGATATATGATCTAAATAATATAATGATTTTAGTTTATCATAGGAACGGTTTAAATTGCGGTGTATTTTAGTGAAAAAGTAACTCAATGTAACTTGTTGGCAGCGGTGCCAGCCAGCAATTTTGCTCTGAACGTTGATTTAGGGGAATCCCGGCATAATGACGTCAATGTGGGAAAGGTGTATTCGTCAGTGTGTCAGTATATCCGACATGTGAAAGCTGGTTTGCTAAACCAAGATTGTTGTCTTGGTGCGATGGTCCAGCAGAAAGATGGCTGGGTTGCTGTTGCTATGCGGAATTGCAGGATGATGGTTAGATCCCCGACCGGGGAAATGATGATCAACAAAGTAAGCTACCGGGTGCACTCTGTAGGCGGGGTTAGCACAGAAATTGAAGTCACCGCATTGCCAGTGCATTAAAAAACTAAGCATACCTACCTATACGTACCTACCAAGCAAACAATCTTTATTGACAAATCCAACACGTGGACATACTAATTTGACTGGGCATTGTACGAATTGTATGACCTTACTATTTAATCAACATTCTGTTGAAAATTTGAAACTAATTTTCGTGGGTGCTGTATGTATTTACCATTATCAATTGCGTCCCATAAAAGCTTCACAGGCATCATAGTCAAAATGCTTAGTGAATGACGTCTCTAACTCCATCGTGAATATTGAATAGTCCGTCAAGTGTATAAATTTTATGTAACACGCTGAAAGAACTGGCAGAGCTTAGTGTAGTTCGGATCGACCGGTCAGGTACCGGCCATACCAGCTAAGCTGGGTATGCACCACCCGTCCTGGATTCGTTCCCTGAACACGCCCCCCTGGGTAGAGCTGTAAGCGTATATGAGCCTATGAGAGAGATCGCGTTGTAAAAACGACTAAGTTCGTTAAAGCGCATAGTGCACATGCGCACGCTTAATACTATTTTTGACAGAGCGCGTAATTTACGATAGGATGACGTTTTTCGTGTAACGAGAAAGTACAATGTAATCTCTTTTAATAACTTGTTCTCGCCGAATCTGGCACTAATCAAGACCAGAATTCGACGGGCTTTCCAAATCAGTAAACCATTTCAAAATCGGTTAAGAAATGGCTGGGTTATCCACGGATAAACACCTTTTGATTATCTTCAAGGTATTGCCGTGACGTCATAACCACGTGTACGTAGAACGTCTAGAATGTTCTAGAACATTCGACTGCATTATTATTAGCTATGCGCTGATTGGCTGTTGCTCGACCGATGATTGGTTGAAGCCTGCGCCTGTGACGTCACGAGTAGTATAAAAAGAGATGAAATCCAGAGAGCATCCTCGGCCAGGGGCCGATTAGGTTGGATCTGTGTCAGCTACAATCAGCAAGCCAGGCATTACGCAGATCATTTCAGTCCCTGTCGGTTTCTCTCCTGTAGCCAGCAGCAATCCAACCCACTGCACTAAAGCAATCTTGTATCTCCCGTTGGTGCGGGAGCATTTTTGGAACTTTTGAATATTGTTCACGAATACATCAAGAACTAACTCGGAACACAAACTTGCGGTGAGGCCTTTCCTGGCCTAAAAATGTGATTCAACAGATGTAGAGGCAGCGATGTTCTTTGGTGGATGACTCGCCGGATCTGCCAGCCATGCCAAAAAGTGGTTATTCAGCCATCCCCGCACTGATGTCCTGCAGGTTTATCTAAACCTTTTGACCACAGCAAAGTAAACTTTGCCCGGTATGCCTTCAGGGCTGGCTGACGTACCCCGCACCATTAAGCTTAGTTATGTATCTTCATCTGCATTCAACAACCCCCCCCCCCCTTATGATCGGATTGTTGGCAACTTCCATCCGTACCATCGGTGTACGGGAACTTTCATCATAGCAGTAATGTTATTGTATCTCTTGCTGACTACTCGTTAGACATTCTATGTTGTGATTACAGTCCTGAGTTCAATCCGCTCCCATCATGGGCTGCTTGTGGGAATCCTGTTTGCAGAAACCGGCATGTGGGAACTTTCCATCTTCCAGGGAACGCATCAACTCACGTCAAACCAAGGGTGACGTATCAATTTCAGTAACACGATAGCCCAGGCTTAAGAATGGCTAGCGATTATTCAAGTAACTATACTTGACATTTTAATTATCCCATTAATTACATCTTTGATAATTATATCGTATCTGTATAATCGGTCCCGATGACTAAAAGCCACCATAACGTTCTTAGAACCGCTAGTTATAATTTATGTATCTGTTTATAGTTATTCTTATTTTCTGAAGGTGTTTTTGCTAACCGCACCATAGTAGGTGCCTCAACCTGTACTATATATATTATTCTGATCATTTCACATTGTGTTGATTGTTCTGGTTAGTTTATATATGGCAAGTGGCCATCAGTTTATATGTTTTGTTTATTTGTAGAAAAACATAGGACTGGAGTGCACATAGGAAACACTATACAGCAACATTCATATATGCAGCACTTTCTCCCGCCACCAACAATTTTTCACTGAGGTCGCTGTCCATGCTATAACTCTGTTTAGCCCGGCATGCTACGGACTAAAAACATTTTCCATTCAGCTCGATAGGATAAGTTTAATATGATTAGAGACAATCTCTTCGTTAGGAGATGCGTAGTGTATGCCTCTTTGCCAGTAGTTGCGATAATTTAGCCCCACACTCCAGCAAGTTTGTGTAAGATTGGCCAACATACCTAAAGGGCCTCATATTTCTAAGTTATTGTCTCTCTTCATGTTCCACTAAGCCTCATGGCTTCTTAATTGTTTGGATGTCCCTATCCGCACCATGGACTGATCCGACCCTGGGAAACTATTGAGGTTTCCGAGCGGTTATGGCGAGGGTGTGGTGTCACACACATTCCCCGTGTATCTTCGGATACTCAGTAGTTAGTTACCTTTGCCAATGTAGGAAAGCACTGCTAAAACATATCTTAATTATTATTTTCTTTAATCTGCTGAACAATCCTCCCGCACCGCAGTGCATAACTGGGCAGCTTGTGCATAAACCTAACGCCTGGTTAAAAAGTTAATTCCATAGGACCTGGTGACGGGGGAGATGCGCATCCCGACCGAATACCGTAAGAATGTCTGGGCATGATATTAAGATCTGCCACACCCTCACGGGAAGGACATTCACGGTGGGTATTTGTCTCTCTTACCCCCACCATAACGATAGATCAGTTACCTAAAAATGCTTTTGTGAAAAGTAACCAATGTTCTGTGATGTTTTATGTGGTTACGGAGTGAGATGTCCGGATTCTTACCCAGTTCAGAGGTCTTGCAAAGTGACATGTATGCATGCTGTCTTCAGTATTGATGTCTTAGGGCATGCATTCTCAATGACAGCTGTATCTAAAAAGCTAGTTAGACGCCAGCCATTTGCGGCCTAAAATATTTATTGTCTCTAAAAACTAAATATGAGGTTAGGCATAGAAGATAGCCCGCATAAATAAAAGCGGCAACTACTAATTTAGCATATTGAGAAATACATAAGATGGTGACATGGGAATCCTTCGGGAATCGCTCGTCCCGTCTTCACGTAAAACAGCACGCAACCGTATAGGCATAATCTCACTAGGTATGGTCTTTTCTTTACAGCATTTTGGTTGAATATTAGAGTGGGCCCCTTTTCGGCCAATACTCTTCTCCTGCTTTAAGCGATGGCGACATTTTCCTGTGATCGAGGCCCGCGCGAGGCACTTGCCTCTCGCAAGGATTCGGTGATGACGGTCCATGCGAGGATAATACTCCTCACCCAAACTAGCACTAGGAGTAGTGCCCGTGTGAGGCACATGATTTTCCCGACACTACAAAGATAATTTTCTTTCCTTTCAGCTTAGAGGTATAATAGCTTATATTAAGTTAATTAGTTAAATCTCGTGTACGGGAGCCTCCCTTATGGGGATATCTCTGCGGACCTACGAGTCTGTGTGGCACCTCCGGGAGCCCCATGTTTAGAAGTTCATCAGGCTGTCTCAATGTCTTGTATTTTCGTATGCTCATTATATTTATCTAGCATACTTGATGGTCTGTTTAGGTAAAAATATTGTATAGACTTATGTTAATTAGGTCACCAAATCAAATCTTGTAAGTCCATAGATCACAAAATTGCTATGGACAGGCATACTTGTGACACAAACTCTTGGGATGAGACTGTTGTGTTTAATGTTTGCGACGATGGTCGCACGGCCCCACCGGAACGATTGAGTTCCACCGGCATTAGGAGTTGATCCTTGTTACCCGTAGGGCAGTATCGTACAGGATCCGTCACACTGAGAGCGGAAGCTAACCAGCATCATCATTCGTCGTGCACTTGCGGCGTGGCGAGTCGACACCAGACACCGGAATGGCCCGACACTACCCCGCGAGCTACATTAGCTAGAAATGGAGTCCACCTTTGAAATTCTCATGAACAAATTTGATCATTAAACGTGGCAGGGTTAGTTAATACCACTTAGTAATGTGTGGTCCACCCAACATGGACCACTTGTAATAAGTGACCACATATTTTAGAAAGAGCATTCAGAAAGTTAGCTTTGCCCTGCCAGATGCATGAAGACCCAATGGCAATGCACCGATTCTCTTATGGAAAGAGGGTATACGTTAACCAACGTTTCACTCAAGTGTTGACATCATAATCAATTATGTCACATGTAGGCTGATGTCACAGTCAAAATATACGTAATGAATGGTGTGGCTATGGCTATCAGGAACGCTGAAAAGTCCATAAGCTGTGCGAATTGTATGACTTTACTATTTAATAAATATTCTGTTGAATATTTTGAAACTAATTTAACTGTGCTGCTGCTATAAGCACCAACATCATCTAGTCAAATTAGTTTTTAAATGTTCAACAGCTCACCTCTATAGTTACCTTGGAAATGGGATTCTGGGATGTCACGGTTGAAAGCATATAAATCACAATGACGACGGCTATGAATATAGGCCTCTCATCATCTCTTATTGTATTTTAACCACCTCATGGCATAGCTGGTTAAATCGGCCCCTACAGTGATCTTGAGCAATGTCAAATTGCATGCCATGACGGGTCAATTTTTGATAATTTATCACTTGGATGACTCTCGAGACAGTCATTCCTGATCCCAGTGGTGAATCTACAAAAACAGTCTTCTCTTGGCCTGCAAATGAACAATCAATATCTAAATATTTTAACATTCTTCACCAAATATAGTCAGCAAAGGTTTAATATACAATGACGACAATACCAGGTAATGTGTCTGTTTCATTTTTCCCTTATGTATTATAGCATAAAACACTAGGTTGAACATTCGAAATAGTGTATAAATTTCCATTGTTATGTCTCGTTGTAGGGAATCGGGGAAAAGATTTTAATGTCGTGGACGCATTTTACTAGTCACTATATGTGTGGTAAATTTTAACAGTAAAACATGTATAATAATATTGTAGACCATGAAAAATTAAACAAAATTCGCTAAAAATAATGTACATGTAATTTTCATTAGTAATTTATTGTCCTTAATCCTTTACTGGGAAAAGATCCATGCATGCAATTATTTATCACTATGTATAGACAGACAACTGATGTTCCGAATATCCAGTCAAAACAGCTGTCAATATAATTGTAGCGGGTGGTTAGATACATACATCAACAGAAACGGTATGTATGTGCCAAGTTAGTAATGGCTGCAATGTGTTCGGCCCAAGAATTCCACCCATATGGTTAGATAGGTATCTGAATATGCTAATGAAGAATTAAGTTAAAAATGTTTACCATGAAGTAATTTAATTTGTTGTAAATTGGTTGAAATTTTAGCCAATTCACAGTCTTCACTGCCCTATTGTCTGTAGGTTATGCTCGACCTTAGATTTTCACCCACATACACTTGAGTTTAAAAAGTTTAATTTAGCCTAAATTACATTCAGCTGTAAACAATATGATATCATATCATTGCTAGCTATATTCATGGTTAAAACAAATTCTACAATGAAATAATTCCGTAGTCCGCAATTCCATATCGAAAATTGGCTTAAATTTTGGCAGATCAGTGATTTTCAGTACCGTACTGTCTGCAATAAGTTTGGCCCATATTCGGTTCGAAATTCATACATATGGTCAGATCGGTATATGAATACGCTAATGAAGTATCAAGCTTAAAAATGTCTACCATGAAGTAATTTCGTGGTAAACAGCCTACTGTCCGTAATGGTTTTGGCCCCAAAATGTCAGATAGATATATAAATACACTCATAAAATATTGGTTTAAAAAAATTCCACCTTAAAGTAATTTTATAATACGCAACTTAGTAGCGAACAAAAGTTGTCAGACGTCAATAATGTACGTACCGATATCTATGTACTCTGTTTGTAACCAGTTTTCGAACATGTAGCCATGCAGAACTCAATATGTATTATTATGTACTAGTGCTGTACGAGATATTGCACGATTCTAACATCAAATAATATCATAATTACCAAGTATGTCCATGTAGTTACTTATTCGCAATATGTCCCCATTGAAAGATAGTTGGTTCACATGAGCCACAATCGGATAGATGTCGATATGTCCTGGCGTATCGCTTGTAATAGGTTCGGCTCAAGAATTTCACCCATATGTTTACATAGATATATATGAATGTGCTAATAAAGTATAGTTAAAGAAAAATTCTACTCTGGAGTAATTTCGAAATACGCAATTTAGTCGCAACTTACAGTTTTCAAATGCTAATAATTTACTGTATATTCAGTATCAGAATCTCTGTACTCGGTTTATAACCAGGCTTTCGAACATAATACCATCTAGAACTCACTAGCTATTGCACGATTCTGTCATCAAATATTTCTTGCAATAATGTGAAAATCTTTATATATCCTATAATTTAGCTCCAGATAGTTTGAATTATCAAACAAAACTCACAGAATTTATGCATATGGTCAACAAGATGGATGGAAAGATGAACGGACCGCCCAAAAATATGATCTGCTTCTTCCTATAGCCCATAGCTAATCCTATCCAAGGTCGATGCCATTACAACCATCTTAAAGATATGACACTACCAAGAGACTATCATTAATATAATTGCAATCACCATCAGCACTACATCGGACAGGTAAGAAACTGTAAATGATAGTAAGAACATATGTAATATTGACTGTTAATATAACAAGATGAACAAATTTTTCTCTGTCCTGCAAATATGTTGTCAATTTATCACATTTCTAATGGCTATATCTTTATAGTACATTGACATTCACCTGAATCCCATGTCTTCCTATATTATATAGTGCCTGTGCCAGTTCTACATGTATAATCTATTTTTTGTTCTATGTAGGGGTCCTAGCTCTAGATATAGTCACTGTCTTTGGTGGACAACCTGTTGTGCTACTGCAACTCGTATATTATATATAAAAATGAATCTGAAGATGAACTTGAATTATAATAAACTCCGGCCACGCTATTTGCCATTGATGGCTTGCATCAATATGTGTACTTGTCTATATTATCCTTGTTTACTGTGGGGCCTTGACTAACCACACCGTTATGTTACTGACCGTAATATACTTACTATCTCTTTTAAATCATTCTGTAAAACTGTGATATTGTTCTGTTGTAACGGTTAGTTATGTATATGGCAGTTAGCCATTCAGTTCATGTTTTTTGCTTATTTTGTAGAAAACTTGGACCGCAGTATGCTAGGAGATACTATATAGTAACAATATACGCATCACTTATTCCCGCCACCAACAATTTTACACTGATGTCGCTGACCGTGCTCTAAATATTTGAGCCTGGCATGCTACCGACTAACCTGGCTATTCAGCTCAATAGGATAGGTTAATAGTTGCTAGAGACAATTTCTTCATTAGGAGACATATAGTGTACGCCTCTTTTCTGGCTGTTGCGGTAATCTAGCCCTGCACTCCGGCAAGCTTGTGTAAAATTGCCCAAATACCTATAGGGCCTCACAATTATCAAGTTATTATCTCTTCCCACGATCCACCAAGCCATCAGGCTTTTTAATTGTTTGGATGACCCTACCCGCACGTTGGACTGATCTGACTGTGGGAAACTATCGGAGGTTTTTGAGCGGTGATGGCCAAAGTGTGGGTTCACAAACATCTCCCCTGTATCCTCGGATACTTATTAGTTAGACTCTTTGCCAACGAAGGAATGCACTGTGAAAACATGTAGTTCCCGGCCTGCAGTGCATCTTGGGCATATTGGAAATTAAACCTAATGCCAGGTCAATAGTTAGATCCATAGGACTGGTAACGGACGAGACGTGCATCTCCACCCAACTCGTGGTAGTGTCTGGGCAGGATCTTGGAATCTGCCACGCCCTCACGGGAAGGAAACTCGCAGTGGATATTCGTCTCTCTACCCCCACCGTAACGATATGTCAGTCATTAAATTTGCTTGTGTAAAATGTAGCCATCGTCCAGTGATGTTGCAAAGTAACATGTACACTTGCTATCCATGGAGGTAGATGCTTTCCAAAGCAACATATGGGAAGCGGGGCATCTGCACCCGTTCGATAGCCATATCTAATGATAGGCCAAAACTAGTTCCTGGGGTTTTTTAACACCTAAATGGTAGGTCAGGATTAGCAGAAGGCCCGCAAAGACGGGGACTTGTGAATCATCCAGGAGTTGCTCGCCCCGTCTTCACGTAAACCAGTATACATCATGTTAATTATATTTTCACTAGGATGGTCTTTTTCCCCTGCATTTTTGTTGAACAAAAGAGTGGGCCTTTTTGCCAGCTCTTTTCCTCCGCTTCGGCATCGAAGGCATTTTTCTGTGACGGAGGCCCGCACGAGGCACTTGCCTCTCGCATAGGCGAGATGTCCCGGTGGAGGCCCGCATGAGGCTACTACCTCTCGCACTACCCTGAGAACACGCGAGACACTTCCCTCTCGCAACAGCAGGAATCTCTTTATTTGTATAATCAAGGTATAATAGCTTGTATTACGTTAAATAGTGACTTCGTTGTGCGGATGCTTCCCTTGCGGGGATACCTCAGCAGATTTACGAATCCATGTGGTACCTCTGGCGACCGCACATGCAAAGTACGCCAGCTGGCTCTGTTTTACGTTTTATTATTATATGCTCAATTACCGTCAGACGATCCACCTTGTTTGACAAACTGCTACTCTTTTTCTATATATTTATTCTCATTCTATTTAAATTAGCATGGAACAACATATCAGTGACACCAATAGCTGGGATGACACCATGCAGTTTAATCTTAGCGGCAATGGTCGCATGGCCCCACCGGAATGATTGAGTTCTATGTATGTGCACGTGTGGAGCGAAGGCCACATGATTCATGCAGGAACGACCCGATGGAATTCCACGAGCTACAAGTGGTGCCCGATGTGGGCTCGAAGAACAAGAAGTGAACTCATGCCAACACCCTTCAGCGAGCTTAATTCACTATCCACAGACAGCCAAGCAATCCCTCGATCTAGAGGCAGCTTCGTACGATGGACGTGGTACTCGCATGCTCACTGACTACGTACTAAATTCACCGGATGCCGGACAACCCGCACCACAACCACAAATGTTCCTCACAAGCGAGAACAGAATTTTTAACCTTATCAGACATCCGCGATAGGCCAATATCAACTGAGCTGGACTGCTAACGATCTCGACAAAGACCCCTATGGGGGCATTACAATAGCCTTTTACATTCTTATCATTCACCCACGTCATCAGTAGATGGCGTGTGGCCGGATGATCATGTACCATATCCCTTGTCTCCCCCTGTAAATGTATCATCTTATTTTCAGAATGCGGGATGATGAGAAGCAGAGTGATCAGTACCTCCATTCCAACGCTACATCGGTCAATCAACACACCACACACATCACACCCATCAGCCTCCTGCACCGCCACCATATGAGGAACACCCACCACCACGGCCCGAAGAACTCCCACATCGTCCGCATAGTACACCACCACCAGTCTATAGACCTATGCCTGTCTACGGATCTGCATCGGGGGAGTACTCAACAGATTTAAATGTGTGACACCATCAACACAGATCCAATTCTCAGGCATGGCAACCTCAGCATCGTCAATTTCGCCGACGGGAAACACCAACACCAGTACGCCGACCAGTTTCTGCATTCACGTCAGTCTCCCGCATACCACCACCACCACCAGGATTCACACCCATCATCTTGCCGCATGGACCAGGTCATGTCATTCTCCCCCCCCCCAGAATTTAGCGGGGAAGATGACTGGGCTAACTACAAGGTTCAGTTTGAGATTATCAGTAGAACTAATTGGTGGACTAATGAACAGATGGGGGAATATCTAGCCACAAAACTCTCAGGGAAAGCCCTACAGGTTCTCACGGATCTCGGAGCTGACTACATACCCATCTGCACCGAACTGGAGAGCGCATTGTTGGAACGATTCTGTGACACAGCACTCAGGTAAACGAGTCATCTCCAACTCAAAAACGTACGACGACATGTGGGAGAGACCCTCCCATAATTGGCTAGTCACATCCGGAGACTAGTCACCCCGCACATATCCCAGCACAAACCTCGAGGGCATCACCCATTTACATCTGGACACATTCATTGACACATTGAGTGGTGAGCCCGCACTGAAGCAGATCCACCTTAAGCAATCCCAACCACCACATCATCAACCAGCATCACTTCACACCCATGCAGCAGCACACCAACGGATCCAGCAATACGGAAGATAACAACACCGGAATGTCCTTACGCCGGGAAGAGATGCATAGCTCACTCATAAGAAATCTGCGCTATGCCAAGGACAACCGTGAGTAAACTTCTGAAGTCCACGAAGATCCTGAAACTATCTGCCAACACCGCATTCGCCACAGCATTAGCAGCAGCATCCGCGAAGGCATCACCATTCCAGTGACTGCTAATTCAACTCACCACACTCAGCATGCCAGCAGCACAAACCACACCGACCACGTCAACAACGACAGTGATGTCAGCAGTCACCTCACCACCACCACTTCGCACGTCACTAATCATCATTTCCGACACAACCAGCGCTTCCATGGACACATCAGCACCATCTTCCAGCTATAGCCTTCCAGAGATGACCCAGTATAGTAGTGATATATCGGCAGCAGAGGATCACCCACCATGTCCATCCTGTATGAGTCGTGGTACCCAGACCCACTGGGGAAACTTCACTGCAGATATTTGTGGACTCTATTGCCGAGGTTGCAGCAGGATTGATCAATAGTTGTGTGAAACACAGAACTTATTATTGTGTTTATTTTTTTAGTACTTTTCTTATTATTATATATGTTTTAACAATTGAAACCCAGTCCCTAGGCTGACTACAGTCATCCTACACAGCTGCACAATATTCTTGCGTAGCTGTGTCTCACCATAAAATGATTGCTGCGGATTCCTGTGTTGTAAACACGTCGTGTGCGATGTAAGTACAGAACACACCATAGCGAATATGTCATAATCCTGTCATGCAGTCTCAGCTACGCTGGGGCTGCCTGATGAACTAGTCTTTTTAGTTTATTATTGTATATTATTTTTCTTATTATTTTTAAACCCTGTGTCAGTACGACAGGGTGGATTTGGTGCAGGAAGAGCTGCTTGTGCGGAATCTGCAATGTATGCATCTACTCATATAATATGGATGCATACCACTAATATATATATATATATATATATATATATATATATATATATATATATATATATATATATATATATATATATATATATATATATATGGTGGATTTGGTGCAGGAAGAGCTGCTTGTGCGGAATCTGCACTGTATGCATCTACTCATATAATATGGATGCATACCACTAATATATATATATATATATATATATATATATATATATATATATATATATATATATATATATATATATATATATATATATATATATATATATATATATATATATATATATATATATATATATATATATATATGTGCATCCCTTTATTTACCCTGGATGCACAATGTAATTAAACTAATCTGTGATACTCTTGTCGGGTATAGTTACATGATTATATAGCCTATATACATTCTGCTGTATTGTAATTGTGGTACATTGGAGCTTGGGTGTTCTCTGTGGAAAAATAATCATCCGCACCAAAGAGAACACCCATGTGAGCTGTTGTTTAGGAAATCACTGTTCTAAATAATAAAATATGCACGCACCAAGAAATAAACACAAAACAAAACAAACAAAAAAAACTGGAAAAATAATTCCAGGTCAAAAATTAAAATCAATGGTATGTCTCCCTTCCAAACTCTTTCTTTCTTATGAACACGCGTCTTTTGCGTCACACTCCTGTCGGCTGTGCGCCTACCTGGGAAGTCCATATTTCCCACCTAGCACGCTCCCGTGCACTCGATCCGCCATGCGTGATTGTTTGCCGTGGTTGTCAAACTAGGAGGGGGTTGTGTAGCGTGAACCGACCCGATGGCTGCTGGCCATCCCAGCAAAGCTGGGTGCGGAACAGCCACTCCGGATTCGCTCCAAGCAGGCCCCCCTGGGTAGGATAGTGCGTGTACATATGCCCTATGAGAGAGGTTTCCTGTCAAAAATCAGCTACGTCCGATAAAATGCATGGTGCGCATGCGCACGCTCCAGAGCTTCCCTGACAACATGTCTCAGAATTGTAAGCGAGTGCATGCCTATAGTGTACCGAGTAGGTACTCGTAAATGTTTATAATTCATCGGTTCTCGTTGTCAGGAGCAGAGTAAAACGAGCTTTTTAGAACTGTAAACCATTTTAAAATCGGCCCAGAAATGGCTGAGTTATCCTCGAAGCTCCCCGTTGAATTATACTTAGAATATTGCTATAACGTTGTAATTGCGTGTATATATTAAACTAAATACAGAGTGATTTGTACACGTGGTCGATACGTCGCTAGTATACCAGCACGCTGATTGGCTGGCGCTCGGCCGATGATCGGTTGAGGCGCCCAGCTCTGACGTCACAGCGAGTATAAAAGGGGTGAAAAATCGAGGATCAGGAGCATCGTCGGCGTGGAGACCGACCTGCCGAGAACGGACTGGAGGTGCAGACTAGATGAGTGGACTGGAACACCGACGGAAAATACAGTACATCACCATGGTTCCTTGCAGCTTTTAACTCACCCACACGTAATAGCAGTTCGCTGAATTTCTGCATTACCCAATTTTGGATGCCCTTGGACCATCCGGGAGCAAAATAATTAATTAAAATGATGGTTCCCGCTTCCGAACTTTTCTAAAGGGAGCACTTGCGGAAAGGGCCCTTGCGGCCCAGGATGTAATCCTACATGATGTCGAGCTACAGTGATTCTTGGTGGACGACTCGCCAGATCTGCCAACCATGCTGAAAAGTGGACACCAAATTCCGCACTGCATGTCGTGTGTGTTTTAATTCACTTTTTGACCACAGTCGGGTGAACTTTGCTAGGTGTGCCGCAAGAGCTATGCAACGCATCCCACACCGTATGCCAAGTTATGTAGCTGCTTAACATTGTATACTGCCCTCTCTGTTAATGGGCAATCTTCAACTTTACTACTTCCATCGCCGGACGGAAAACTTTGTCACTTCTGTATAAATTGTGATTTAGTTACAGACTATCTAATAGATGGTACTTCACTGCTCTGCTTCACTGTCCTGAGTGTGCACCATATCTACCCCGCCTGGAGGAGTCAGCTTGCAGAGCCAACCTGCGGAAACCAGCTGCGGGAATCACCTGTGAAAATCTCTCCAGCTCCAGAGAACGTGTCGACTCATGCTATAAATATGTTAGCACCTCGATTTCAGTTACATGGTAGCCTGTTCCGTACTGATGACTATTAGGTACTCAAGTAACTATACTATTGTGCATCTAATTGTTATTTCCGTATTTGGTACTGATGACTAATAGGTGCCTTCCCGGTCTTAGGACCACAATTTATAATTTCTTTATTACTGTGAATATTATTCCTGTTTACTGTGGTGCTCTCAACTAGCCGCACCATCTAAGTTTATCAGTTGATGATACTTAGTTACTTAATTTAATTACAATCTACTTATTGTATTGGTTAGTTGTATATGGCAGATAGCCATCTAGTTAATATGTTTTGTTTAATTGTAGAAAACGTTGGACCGCAGTATGCTAGGAGATACTATACAGCAACATTTATATCTGCATCACTTATTCCCACCATCATCAATTTTACAAAGTGGTCGCTGACAGTGCTCTAATTGTTTGAGCCCGGCATGTTACCGACAAAACCTTACTTTTTAGCTCGATAGGATAGGTTAAAGTGGTTAGGGATAACCTCTTCATTAGGAGACATATAGTGTATGCCTCTTTTCCGGTTGTTGCGATAATGTAGACCTGCACTCCGGCAAGGTTGTGTAAAATTGGCCAAACACCTATAGGGCCTTGTATATATCAAGTTATTGTCTCTTTTCATGATCCACCAGCCGCATGGCTCTTAATTGTTTGGATGTCCCATCAGCACAATGATCGGATCCGACCATGGGAAACCATCAGAGGTTTCCGAGCGGTGATGGTTAAAGTGCTGATTTACATACATCTCCCTCGCATCCTCGGATACTTGTTAGCTAGATGACCCCGCCAATGAAGGAAAGCACTGCGAAAACATATAGTTATAAATGTGAGTTTGATAGTTTATTTACCGGCCCGCAGTGCATATCTGGGCACATTGGAACTTAATCCTAATGACAGGTCAAAAGTTGGATCTGTAGGAATCAGTGACGGACGAGACACGCATCTCCATCCAACTCGTTGGAGTGTCTGGGAAGGATCTTGGAATCCACCACGCCCTCACGGGAAGAATGCAGGTGATGGATATTCGCCTCTCTATCCCGCCTTAATGATATGTCAGTGATCAAACTTGCTTATGTGAAATGTAGCCATTGTCCAGGTGATGTTTTTTGTGGTTGCGGAGCAAGGTAGCCGGATTTTCATCAAATTCGGATGCGTTGTGATGTAACATGTATGCATACTGTCTGTGGAGGTAGATGCTCTTTCAAAGCGACCTATGGGAAGCTAAGCATCTGCGCCCATTTGACAGCTGTATCTAATGATAGGTAGGAATCCCTGCCATTTGCGGCCAAAGCTAGTTTTCATTTCTAACAACTAATTGGTAGGTTAGACTGTAGCAGAAGGCCCACATAAATAAAGCGGTATCTACCAATACAGCATCTTGGAACTACATAAGACGGTGATGTGGTAATTCTTCGGAAATTGCTCGTTCCGCCTTCACGTAAACCAGTACGCATCAAGTTAATTATGTCTTCACTAGGATTTTCAGCACTTAGCATTTTCTGTTGTACAAAAGAGTTCCCCTTTTTCCAACTCTTTTCCTCTGCTTCGGCATCGAAGGCATTTTCCTGTGATGGAGGCCCGCGCAAGGCACTTGCCTCTCGCACCATCATGAAACATTCGCTGGTGGATGCCATCATGAGGCACTTTCCTCTCGCAGCAACATTGTTCTCTCTGTGTATGTTAGGGGTATATTAACTTATATTAAGTTACTCAGTGATCCCTTATGCGGACGCTTCTCTTGCAGGGATACCTCTGTGGATTCAAGGATCTGTGTGGTACCTCTGGCGACACCACATCGAAAGGACACCAGCTAGCTCTATATTGTGTATTATTGTGCTCATTCTACTGTCAAACGATTCACCTTGTTTATATAGTACTTATTTATATTACTAGTATATTAATCCTAGTTGTTCCATTCTCTAAATTAGTATGGATAGACACACCGGTGACACAAATAGTTGGGACGACACCATGTGGTTCAATCTCGGCGGCAATGGTCGCATGGCCCCACTGGAACATCAGTGTTCCACCAGCTCTAGAAGTCGGTCTTTGTACACCACGGAGAGATGTCATACAGGATACACAACCAAGAGATCCGCAGCTAACCATCCATCCCAGTCATCGTGCACTTGAGGTGCGATGGGTGGATATCTATCGACGGACCAGCACATACCCCCGCGAGCTACACATGTGTACTTATCATGAGGTGAGAGTCATATAACGATCCTGTCGCCATCAGGTCATGATGTAGCTCACGGGGTTATGCGCTGGTCCGTCATGTCATTCCATCCCATCACGCCGCAAGTGCATGATGTGCAGGAGGGCTGGTTAGCTGTGGATGTCGGGGTTGCGGATCCCGTATTGCGTCTCTCTGGAAGGTACATAGACCAACTTCTAGAGCTGGTGGAGCACTGATGTTCCATAGGGGCCGTGCAACCATTGCCGCCGAGATTGAACCACATGGTATCATTCCAACTATTCGTGTTACCGATATGTCTGTCCATTCTAATTTGGAGCAATGGATAAGATGTTAATAATTAAACAGTCCCTAATTTAATAAGTACTATACAAACAATATCACTCATTTGACAGTAGATGAGCACAATAATACACAACATAGAGCTATCCGGTGTTCTTTATACGTGGTTTCACCGGAGGTATCACACAGATCCTTGAATCCGCAGAGGTATCCCCGCAAGAGAGCACGCAACGAAGTGACTAGGTAATTTAATATAAACTAATATACCCCTAACACACACACCAAGAAAATATTGTTGTTGCCAGAGGAAAGCGCCTCGCGCGGGCCTCCATCACAGGAAAATGCCTTCAATGCTGAAGCGGAGGAAAAGAGTTGGCAAAAAGGCCACGTTTTTGTTCAACAGAAAATGCTAAGTGTTGAAAATCCCAGTGAAGCCATAATTAATGTGATTCACACTGGATTACGTGAAGACGGAACGAGAGATTTCCAAAGAATTCCCAGGTCACCGTTTCACGTATTTTCCAAAGATAATGCATTGGTAGTTGCCGCTTTATTTCTGCGGGCCTTCTGCTATGACATAACCTACTATTTAGTTGTTAGAAACGAATACAAGCTTTGGCCGCAAGTGGCAGGGATTCCTACCTAACTTTAGATACAGTTATCCACCGGGCGCAGATGCTCAGCTTCACATAGGTCGCCTAGCCTAGCATCTACCTCCAAGGATAGCGTGCATACACGTTATGATGCAAAGCCCCAAAATCAGATAAAGATCTGATTGCCCTGCCCCGCAACCACATATAACATCACCAGAACAATGGCTACAGTTCACACAAACAATTTAAAATACTGACATGTCGTTATGGTGGGGATAGAGAGACAGATATCCATCGTGAGTGTCCTTCCCGTGATGGCATGGCGGATTCCAAGATCTCATCCAGACACTACAATGAGTTGGAAGGAGATCCGCATCTCGTCCGTCACCGTGTCCTATGGATTTAACATTTGACCTGTCATTAAGGTTAAGTTCCAAAATGCCCAGAATTACACTGCGGGCCGGTATATAACCTAACTAACTCACATATTTAACTACTGTTTTCGCAGTGCTTCCTACATTGACGGGGTTATCTAACTAACAAGTATCCGAAGATATGGGGAAATGTAGGTTGATCAACACTTCGGTCAACGTGTCGATAGGGAATCCAGACAATTAATTAGCCTTGCAGCTGATGGATCATGGAAAGAGACAATAACTCTCTCTCTCTCTCTCTCTCTCTCTCTCTCTTTCTCTCTCTCTCTCTCTCTCTTTCTTTAATTTTACACAAGCTTACTGGTACGTGGGGCTGCATTACCACAACAACCGGAAAAGAGGCGTACACCATGCGTCTCTAACTGAGAAATTGTCCCTAACCAGTTTAAACCTATCCTATTGAGCTAAATAGCCAGGTTTAGTTGGTAACATGTCAGGCTCAAACAATTAGAGCATGATCAGGGACCTCAGTGTAAAATTGATGCTGGTGGGGATATAGTGATGCGGATATATATGTTGCTGTATAGTATTTCCTAGCGTACTGCAGTCTAAGGTTTTTATAAATAAACAAAACATATTAACTAGATGGCTATCTGCCATATACACAACTAACCAATACACAATCTAATGGATACGATCATAATGAATATGATAATTATAAAATATCACAGGTCACTAGACCTTACGGTGTGGCTAATTGAAAGCACCCACAGTAAACAAGGATAATATTCACAGTAAAACAAAAATTATAAGAATGTGGTCTGAAGACCGTAAGGTACTTATTAGTCATCAGTACCATTTACAGAAATAATTGAATGTTCAATAGTATAGCCACTTGAGTACCTATTGGTCATTGGTATGGAACAAATTCAAGAGTTACTGAAATTGAGGCGCTAACATATAAATAGCGCGAGATGGCACGATGTCTAAAGCTGGAAAGATTGAAGTTGCCCATTAACAAAGAGGACTAATATATATTATTATGTATATACAATAACTGGCACACGGTGTGGGATACAACCATGTCTCAGTAATTCCTATGACGCTAAATTCATGTGAGCTGGAATCCATAAAGTTATTAAATTTATCAAAATTTTTTAGCAGCGATCTAATGTTAATATGAATCATTGAAAAGGTGATAGCATCAGTACTCTTGATAATATTAT
Source organism: Chaetoderma sp. LZ-2023a (assembly GCA_034401795.1). Classification (NCBI taxonomy): domain Eukaryota; kingdom Metazoa; phylum Mollusca; class Caudofoveata; order Chaetodermatida; family Chaetodermatidae; genus Chaetoderma; species Chaetoderma sp. LZ-2023a. The sequence continues at coordinate 79,183,248 of CM067375.1, forward strand.
CATTAAATTCTTTCTGAAGTATATAGTCACAGAGTGGAAAATTCATACCTTCATTATCAATATCTGTTTCAGAGAAATTTGTGTATTCATTGCCCTGGTTAGAAGTATTTAGCTTGAATGGGTTTACAAGTATGTTTGCATTTATATATGTACTGTAGTCATATTTGGCACCTATGATATTAAGCAGAAATTCAGTATCGTTTTCATGGTGATTAAAAGGAAAATTAGTTTGGTTACATTGAAAACACCACCATGGCTCATCAGAACTCTGGAGTTCTTCATAAGCTGTGATAGTTAGCCCTTGGGAGCATCCTAAATGCACCCAATCACCACAACAGTCACATAGAATTGCACGCTGATTAGATTTGACAGGTTTGTTGCAGGATAAGCACGGGAACCGGACAGGCATGGACAGCAAAAAATGGGGTGGCTAAAGGCTATTGCTGGCTACTGTGATGGAGAGATAGTGTTTATCTAATAAAATGAGATTATATAAAATGTTAATGGATTAGATGGACATAGTTATGATATTATCTGACAGTAAGAGAAGATCTATTGTTGGAGTTTGATAGATCACAAGTAAAGCGAGGCGACATATATGGGTAGCGGTGAGCATTTATGTAACCATAAGTTATGGCAGTTAGGCCATGGACAGATATGAGCGAAGGTAAGGCCAGGTGACATGTATTTTCGGAGAGTGACGAGTATTCAGATCACAGGTTAGACAAGCCTATGGGCATTGGGATCGTAGCTACATTTATGGATACTCACGTAACAATAATTTAAGTCATTGAAGATAGAACATGTGGTGATTAAGATAACGAAAATTCTGACTAGTAAATTTACAGTCGTCACATCAGTCCAGTTCAGGGCTGATGGTCCTCCTAGAATTGGAGAGGCGGTATCTACAAGACAAGTAACAAGTAAGTAAGGAGAAGAAAAAAATAACGGAAATCTACGGTAAAAAGTTACACAATCTATAATAACGAGTATTTAGATGGCACTATAGAATTGAACAATTCTACTTTGAATTTGGTTAGATTCTGTTGACATTAAAATGATTGTCATTCCTAAATCTATATTCGTCACCAGTTTTCGTTATGTCTGTTCAGGGTACCTGTTTCTAATTAATCATCATAGTGACGGACTTAGCATGAAGCAGCTTGTGAGTAATAAGTTGTCTCGTTGAAATGTTTGTCTAGTCTGGTTTTGAAAATATCTATGTTTTGGACTAGCACAATGTTTTCAGGTAGCGATTTTGTGATTTGTGATTTGATTTGATTTATTCTCTTGGTAAATATTACAGCTCGAACATACATATAACGGACTTTCTAACAGGTAGTTATCAACACTCTATTTTCCTAAATCCAACAGATACTCACGAAATCTACAAAATACTAATGCAAATTAACACAGCTAAAAGTGCTGGAATCGATAATTTCAAATGGAAAATTTTTAAACACTGTGTAACAGAAATACTAACACCATTGGACCACATCTGTAATCTCTCACTTACACAGGGAGTATTTCCATCAAGATTAAAGGTTGCACGTGTGACACCCATATACAAAGCTAAAGATGTATCTGACTTTACTAATTATCGGCCAGTCTCGGTACTTCCACTTTTCTCAAAACTCTTAGAAAAGCTGTATTTTAGTAGAATTACTAAATATCTAAACAAAAACTCAATCATATATCCTTCTCAATATGGTTTTCAGAGAAAAACACTCTACTATGCTTGCCATTGTGGATATGATAGAAAAATTATCAACCTCCCTTGAGAATAATGAACATACGCTAGGTGTATTCTTGGATCTTTCCAAAGCCTTCGATACAATTGATCATACAATTTTACTGCAAAAGCTTGCATACTATGGAATAAGAGGTACTGCATTGAACTGGATACAGAGTTACCTGTCAAACAGGGAACAGTGTGTACAATTCAATGGGGCTATCTCTGAATACAAAAATATAGTTTGTGGTGTTCCCCAAGGTTCAGTTCTTGGGCCCCTGCTGTTTCTCCTATATATGAATGACATACCCAAAGTCTGCAAACATCTCTCACTAATACTTTTTGCAGATGACACATGCTTTCTGCAGCCACAAGGATATAGAAATTCTATACAAAAATGTCAATAATGAAATGGCAAAATTAATAGACTGGTTTAAAGTAAATAAATTGTCCTTAAATGTATCAAAAACTAATTATATACTATTCACAAAATCTAAGAACCTAAAAGAAATAGCTCTCCCAAACCTCTATATCGACAACCAGATAATTCAAGAAGCACAATATGCTAAGTTTTTAGGAGTATATCTGGACAAAAATTTAACATGGGAGAAGCATATTGAAATTATTACTACCAGGGTAGCAAAAAGCATCATTCGCAGACTGAAACCCTATCTAACACCTAATATTATTAAAACCCTGTACTGCACAATGATACTTCCTCACATCACCTACTGCAATGCTATCTGGACTAATACATCTCAAGCTAGACTAAAAAAACTAAAATCTCTGCAAAAGCAATCTATTAAACTATTTTCACAAACAGCAGGTGGCCAGGATATCTTTAAATCAGAAAAGGTCTTAAAACTTGAGGACATAGGAGGGCTCCAACTATACACAATCTTAAGGGACTTCCACAATGGCAACTTACCCTCATCCTTATCTAACATTTTTATGCTCAATACACAATTGCATCCTCACAACACAAGAACAAGAGATAACCTCCATTCAACACACCACCAAACAAAAGCAGCACAACAAAAACCCTCATACAAAGCAATTCAGTTATGGAATAATACAGACACAAGCACACGCACAGACATCATAAAGCTACGGTACTCTAAGCAGAATATCAAAAAGAAGATTATAGAAACCTACTAGACTCTGGAAAACACACACCATCATGGCATGCTATTCTCATACTTGCACCCAGTCACCAGAACAAATAATAATAATAATAATAATATTAATAATAAGAAGAATATCTGTAATAATGGTAACTACCAAACAACTAACTCTACCATCACAGCCTAAAAAAATACTTTGTCATTGATAATAAGAATATGTAATATAGAATTATTAACTTAAGCAAGATAAGCACACATCCCTCTGTCATGTCTTTCCCTGTAAAAATGTAAATTGTCATACGTCTATTAACTGTTGGACTGCTGGAAGCGGACAATAACTCCAATTGGCAATGACTCTGGATTGGCTGAGTATTCTAGAAAAATTTGACTGAAAGTTGCTTGTGGCTTAGCCACCGACAACGTTTGGTCAAATTGTTTTAGAGGTACTCAGCATACCCTGAGTTAGGCTCCATGGAAAATGTAGACTGCAGAGGCTTGGCAGCGAGACAGTTAACTATATGTATATATAGGACTATAACATGTTAACCGTATGTATTCAGTATTCTCATGTCCTATACTGTTGTTGTTATATGTTATATGCTATATGTTATATGTAGGGGTCCACCGCCACATAGGCTCTGCCTTTGGTGGACTACCTGTTGTGAAACTGTAAATGTATATTCTATATCAAAATAAATAATCTTGAACTTGAACTTGAAATATTACAAATTACAATATGATAACAGGGAGTCCACTGGAGGCTGTGCCTATTAGCTTGTGGACCCCTGACATAGAATAACATACAAGTTACACATGATTTGACATAAGTAGACATAAGGCATTATGACAATATATTATACATAACTACAGACAAATAATATAGGATTTGACATAGAAAAAGAAGAGATAAAAAAAAAAGAGAAAAAGACAAGACATTTGACAAACATGGTTCACTTGTTTTTGATTGTTCTTCATACAGTGGGTAACATATTTCACTCATTGGAATGGGCTAGGGGGTGGGGGGGGCTGGAGTTCATCCTGTTTCTACTATTATTATTATTATTATTATTGTCTATCACCTTCTTTCCCTAGAGGAAAGAGAGTAAACCGGCTATGTGAATCTGTGTTCGAGTCTATTTCTTAGTGTGTTTTTCATGGCTGGATTTTTTTAGAGCTCTTAGATATGATCAAGTTCTGGATCTGTGTATATCTTGAGGAGTGCTGGTCCAATTTGACTCAGGATTTAACACAGAAGCTGCACACTCGCTGAATATTCAGAAAAGCCACCCGACCGAGAGTTGTTGGTGGCTTAGCCAACCACAGCCCCCGGTCAAGTCCTCTTCAAAACACCCAGCAAGAGGAGCTATGTCCCTTGGGATGTGTTGTCTGTAAGACCCAGGAGCCAGACATTCACATAAAATATAATATAATAAAATAAATTAAATTAAATATGATTATGATAGCGAGTTTCAATGTGAGATTATGCATTGTCAAAAGAAATGTGTTCTAGTATTGTTGGGACAAAAATTGGTTTGACTCTTGAGTTTGTGACCACGTGTTGTCATGTGTGCCATATGATTATTAGTGAAGAATTGATCTGCGTCTGTATTGTACATCCCGTGTATAATTTTGTATGATTCAATCAGATCCCGCCTGAATCTTTGATATTTCATTGACATGAGCCTAAGTGAGCTTAATCTGTCTCTGTAGCTTAGATGTTTGAGGGCATGGATAAGTTTTGTTGCTCTACACTGAACCCTTTCTATTGTTCTTGATTGCCTTAATAAGTGAGGTGACCAAACTGAGTTGCAATATTCTAGAATGGGCCTGACCAAAGACTTATAAAATAAGATATGAAGTTGTTTTGATCCATGTGGGAAAAGGTTCGCTTAATAACGCCTAGTGTACTGTTTGCTTTTGATACGATTTTGTTAATGTGTGAATCAAAAGAAAGTTTGTTGTCTATGTGGATTCCTAGGTCCATTTCGACAACTGACTGAGAAATAGTTAATCGCCTGTCAGTGTCAACCATGCAGTACTGCATTTTTGGATTATAAGTGCCAAAATAGACAAGTGGCTACATATACTTGACAATGGTGAAAGCATAGATGTGGCTTACTTCGATTTTCTAAAAGCATTCGATAAGGTACCCCACCAGAGACTTGCTCATAAACTGAGCATATATAATCTCAATCCCAAAATTATTAAGTGGATAGAAAGCTTTTTGTCAGGTCGCAGCCAGAGGGTTATTGTTAATGGGCAATCATCAGAATGGAAACCGGTTTCCAGTGGAGTCCCACAGGGGTCAGTTCGGGGGCCAGTACTGTTCATCCTATACATTAATGATTTTCCTGATGTGGTAAGCAACACTAGTGAATTATATTTATATGCCGATGATACCAAACTTTTTCATGGCATTAAGTCAGTAGATGATTGTAATGAGATGCAATCTGATATATATTCACTAAATGACTGGACTAATAAATGGCTATTACATTTCAATAACGAAAAGTGTAAAATTATGAGAATTGGTACTACCACTGTTACCAATTACAGTTATACAATGACTAAAAATGGGTCTCCAATTAACTATGCCGAGTTTGAAAAATACATTGGTGTTATTATTGATAGTAAGCTGTCTTTTGAGAAACACATATTAGATAAGGTTAATAAAGCAAATTCCATAATGGGGGTTATAAGACGAACATTCCTATTTCTAGATATAAAAACACTCAAAGCTCTTTACACATCACTGGTAAGACCACATCTAGAATTCGCTAACCAGGTTTGGAGTCCATATCTTAAAAAGCATATGGTGTTAGAAAATGTCCAGCGCAGAGCATCCAAAACTGTTCCAGGATTGTCACACCTAAACTATGAAATGAGGCTTAGAAAACTTAACATTCCAACATTTGCATATCGTAGATTAAGAGGTGACATTATAGAATCCTATAAAATAATAACAAAAAAGTATGACCCAGATGTATGCAATTTCTTTGAACTAAGACAAGAATCTATAACCAGAGGGCATAGTTTAAAATTGTATAAACCTCGGGCCCCCGCTTAAACATCCTAAAATACTCCTTTAAGTATAGAGTGGTGAACATATGGAATAGCCTCCCATCCCATGTAATAGAAGCACCAACAATAGCATCATTTGAGGGGAGACTTGATAAACTGTGGCCTACCCAACCAGTATATTATGACTACTATGCTGCCAACATAAACACAGATTACTATCATGCTGACATATAAGGAAATTTAATTGTTTTTAAAATCTGTCATAACAGGCTAGTAGCCTACTTACAGAAATAGAATGTGATTGATTGATGATAGAAAATGGATAACCTTTGTTTTGTCATGATTGAATGTAAGTTGCCAGGTTTGGGACCACTCACAGACATTGTTTAAATCTGTTTGCATATTTGTGGTTAGTGGATTTCCTGGTAGTTTGTATCATCTGCAAACATTTTGCAAGTATATTTGACTAAGTTTGGTAAGTCATTTATGAAAATTAGAAACAATGCAGGACCAAGTATGCTACCCTGAGGTACCCCACTAGTATGCTACCCTGAGGTACCCCACTAGTTACGTCTGCCCAGTCTCAATTTTCTGAATTAATAGTGACGCATTGTTTTCTGTTTGAAAGAAAGTTTTTTATCCATTTAATTATTTTGCCTTCTATGCCGTATGAACTAAGTTTCTGTACGAGTATTGTGTGTGGAACTGTGTCAAATGCTTTCCTAAAGTATAAGTGTAAGGATACAGGATTTTGATTTTGAAGATGGTGTTGCTGCTGTCTATGTATACAGAGTATTACGAAAGATGGAATTTTACCAGGTCTAGATTTACTACAATAAATTAAGTTGTTCTCCCTTTTTAGCACCGTTTGTATCATTATTTTTGCTGACAAACTATCTGTTCCTGTTGTCGTATCATAGACAGTGATGCCATATCACCATCTTGTGGCTATAGTAATAACAAATTTACATCCCTGTAAGAAACTTGTACCTAAGTACACAAAAACTCTCTGAAAACAGTTATTGTGTATTTAAACACAGTAAATTTATTTGGAGGAATTAAACATTTTTAATTCATGTATTATTTCACTTAGCACTTGCTAATTACTAATTAGAATTCATATCTCGACAAAAGCTTTACATTCTTATGCAAGCGGCAAAACTGACCATACCCTGTTTGAAACCGATACTCGAACCATACACTTGAGGTCTCGAATTTCGTCGATGTGAGCGGTTAATGACTATGAGTGAGAAAATGGGTGGACAGCGTAGATAAGTTTATAAAACACTCCGTAGATGCATGGAATAAATCATATCCATAAATTTCAAAGGAAGATATAACAAATTTAGCTCAAGAAGCGTTTTAATCACCTCTCGTATATGGCATTTATGACGTACTTATTTGACATGATCTCGAATTTCGTCGACAGTTATTCTGTTTAGTCGAATTTCAGAAATATTATAAATGATACAGACAAACAACTTTGTAAATAATATAATTTTATTGAATGTTAAGCCATAACTGCCGATGTTGTAATATTTGGGTTGAATAATGTTGCTATTTCTATATATTCAAAGCAGCCACGATGCGCTCAATGTGAAGCTGAAATAACTTGGTACTCGTTATTATAGATTGTGTAACTTTTTACAGTAGAGTTGCCTGGCAACGAGTGTGCATGAAAGGCGTGATGTTCCTGTGTCAGGTTTTTCCAAATAGGCTATACTTACTATTTATGGTAACAGAGCGCTAATTAAATGCTGTAATATTGTGGAAATTGCATGTTTTGGCAGGACTTATTTTTGTAATGACAAGATTCTTTAGTAATGGAATGGCTATGCTGGGAGTGCTGTACAAAGACACACCAGTAAAATGTGGAATTAGAAATCAAAACCTATGTACATGGAAAGTGACAGTAGCTTGTCAAACAAATCATGTGATGGCCTTGAGCCTGTCAATTTGGAAATTTCACACAATAAATAAATGGTTGAAAATGCCCTCGGAAAGTGTATTAAGAAATTGATCAGTTTTGATTACTAGTCTCAAAGACCACATGACTGAATTCTTATTTCATCAGAAATTTGGTAGAAATTTTGTCAGATGACTAGTTAAGTGTCATTCGAATCAAAATTTGTACTCGAACATGAGCCAGATCGATTTCTATACTGCGAACCCTGAATTCTCAGAATGCCATTTTCAATGTAATTATACCTGTAAACTGTTGAATATCTTGAAACTAATGCCTATGGCAGCAACAGCACACTGTCAAATTAGTTTCAAAATATTCAGCAGAATGTGTATTAACATTTTAACACTCATGTCGGCCAAAACGGCTTACGCAGCGGTCTTGAGAAATGTCCGTTTGCAGATGAAGATAAGACCAAAATGTGAAAATTTTACACTGGAATGATTGGCTCGATAACCGAGCCAGTCATTTCAGTGGTAAATTTTCAAAAATAGTTTTCTCTTGGTCTGCAAACAGACATTTTCTATGAAAAGATTTAAGTTTCTTGAACAGATTTAAGTTTTATAGGGATAAATAGTAAATTCATCAAAGACATTCAATGGACCTTTCCATTTTTAGCTATGCCCCGTCCATCACTAGCTAAGCTCCACCCACACCTCGCTGTGTTGGGATTGATCGACCCCCGAATCCCCTAGCTATCAATCTCCTGAAAACTATACAGGGAAGCTGTTGAATATTTTGTAACTAATTTGACTGGGCGCTGTTGCTGCCTATGGCAGCAACAGCGCCCAGTCAAATTAGTTTTAAAATATGCAACAGAATATTTATTAAATAGTAAAAGCAACCAATTTGTACAACAACGCATAGACCGTCTTCAAATATGCGTTCGTGACGTACTTATCGACGTCATTCATTATGGTGTCATTGTACACATCACACAGTTCATTATGACGTCATATGATGGGTGGGTACTCTGGAAAGGTGAATTCCTACACCTGACAGACGTTTTCATCCTCATAGCGGAGTATTCTCTGTCAATCATGGCGTCCGCATATGTGTAACGTAATTGATTATGACCGTATATAATTGAGTGACCGATCAGGAGCCATCCATTTTATTTTAAATTTATTTCAGCAAGTGACTAATTAGTGTATAATTATCAAGCTGTGCTGTCTGCGGTGACTATCACTAACGGTTCAGATCTTGATGATTGAGCAGCTTATTACAGGTAATCATATTTATGTTCATTTAATTAACTGACTGAAGACTGCTGCAAGCCACCAGACAATGATTTCAGTGGGCAATAACTCTGGACCTCCTGACTATTTTGAAAATAATTTGACTGAAAGTTGTTGGTGTCTAAGCCACCAATAACTTTCAGTCAAATTGTTTTCCAAATATTCAGCATATTCAGAGTTAAGCCCCATCGAAAATGTTGTCTGTAAAAATTCAGCGGACAGTTAATCAATCCACTTTCATGCGTCTATGACTATGTTTAACCGTGTGCGCAAGTTGTGCCGTAAAATGATGCCCAATATTATCGCATGTCCGACTTAGATGTCATCGGCCTCTAGAGACACGACAAAGTAGAAGAACATTGCTCAGGGAGACTTTCTAGTATAAGTATGCTCTTTTATGATGGATATTAAAAAAAAATTTGTGACTGCCCAAAAAGTGTTTAAACGTTGCGCTAAATGCAGAATGGTGAGCGGTTAATTCTATTAATGCAATGCCAAAATTAAGATTGTTGCTTGTACATTGCCTGACTAACACCCAAAAACTAGTTATCCTAAAAACGTTATTGGAATTTAGCATTGGTCATGGAGTGTTACTCGCGGCTCATAACTAGTATAAGTTGGTCTGTCAAAGATGTATGTTGCAAATATATATATATATATATATATTTTCTCTCCGCATGATCACAAAAATGTGTCAAGATGTCCGGACAATACGACTGGCTATATATAGACTTATTAATTTTGAGCCCTGTCTTTTGTTCTATCATTTGCATGCTAGTTTCTGTTTTCTATAGCAGGCTATACCATATGCCACTTGATGATCAATGGTATTCCTTCCAATCTAATCTTGCCCCAGCTAACCCTTACAACTCTGATGTTAATATTCTATCTTTTATTGCGTCAATAGCAAAGAAACTGGTGTACTTTTTCAACAATTTTGGTGGATGATGTTGCTGTCTATGACAGCACCATCTTCCACCAAATTTGTTGAAAAATTAACACCAGTTCATCTTTTAATTTAATTTGAAAATTAAAAAATTTCTCATCAGAGTGGTAAGGGTTAGGAATGTTATAGTCCTACGTCTTGATTCGATTCAGTGCACCAATTATGCCAGTGGATAAATTCACTTTTAGCTCCACCCATCTCCAGTTAGGCTCCGCCCATGCTTTGCTCGTGTTGGGATTGATCAAACCCTGAGCTCCCTGAATCTCAATTTGCTGAAAACTATACAAGTAAGCTGTTGAATATTTTGAAACTTATTTGACTGGTTGCTGTTGCTGCCCAGTAAAATTAGTTTCAAAATATTCAACAGAATGTTTATTCAATAGGAAAGACAATTTGTACAACTGACAGACTTTTAAAAGTTCTTGACGGACTTACCTACGTATATCATTCATTATGTAGTTGATTGTGACGTCGGTCTACATGTGATGTAAATGATTATGATGTCATATTCTTGATCGACATGTTAGATTCATAAATTTATTGTGGCTCTTTCCGCTAATCTCATAACAGCATGCGAGAGCACCAGTCCACACTCTACTCTCTTCTATTATGAGCTAATTCTGACCTGGCGCTTAAGCTGGTCTCGGAATATGTGAAAATCAAAACAGTTGACTTGATTGTGCCTCGAGCACCTGTCCAAAATTTTAGAAGAATCTTTTATCTCCTAGTTTCTTCTGTTCTGTTTGTTAAAATTGATGAATATAAACATTCATTTCAACACACATTTCAACATAAAAATGACCAAATCCTATGTGACCGAGTGAGTTTATTCCTGGAGTAGTCACGGTGTAATGGTTGTTACTTTTAGTGTATTTTATATGTAAATCTAATGGTGCGCTATGGTAACTTTAAGTTATCATTGCTGCAACGTATTAGTTGTCGCATTTCGTCATATTTATATATGGTCAAGCTTGTTGAAATTCATGTAGTATTCCTGTTTCTCATAAACAGCCACCGGTATGTGGATTATAATTCACCTTTCCAGAGTATCCATCCATCATCTGACCTCGTATGATGTCATAATCAGCTCAGTGCATGTATGATGATATCACAATCATTGCATCACAAAGGGTTCCATATAGACCATCATAAAATTTCAAACAGTCCGACAAGTATGAATTGTGTCTTTAATTCTTTGCTATTTAATAAACATGCTGTTGAATATTTTGAAACTAATTTGACTGGGCGCTGTTGCTGAATTAGGTATTTTTTGGGAAATTGATAGTCCAGGTGTTCATAGATCGATCGATCCCAACACGAGCGAGGTGTGGGTGGAGCTTAGCTAGAGATGGGCGGGGCATAGCTAAAACTGGAAAGGTCCATTGATGGGTTGTTTAGAACTTTAATGGTAGGGATTTTGATTTACGTCATTTGGGCACACCACCAGGATCCATCAATGCTCCTAGAAATTAGATGATGAAAGATCGATTTTGAGCCATTTTTGTTTTAATAGCACTATAAGACAGGAAGAATGGCCATAAAATGCCACAGCATCCATCTCTGGGTATTCAATTGACTGTGAATCAGTTATTTAGTGTTCATATCAGCCAGTAGAATTTTAATTTGGGTTCACTAACATGGGCAGATTTCATTTGGGCATGACTTGTAAAGTTATAGAGCTCTAAGGGGTAATCTAAAGAACTGAGTGGTCTTGAGAAATGCCCATTAGCAGGTCAAGAGAAGGGTATTTTTTAAAACTTACCACTGGAATGACTAGCTCGATAACCAAGTCAGTCATCCCAGTAGTAAATTATCAAAAATACCCTTGGTCTGCAAATGGATCATTAACCCTTTAATTGTCCTACCGGCCAAAACCTGCTCCCCTATTGTCTTGTGGAATGTCCATTTACAGGCCAAGAGAAGACTATTTTTGAAAATTTAGTGCTGGAATGACTGACTCGATAACCGAGCCAATCATTCCAGTGATAAATTTTCAAAAATAGTCTTCTCTTGGTCTGCAGATTGACATTTTCGATGAGAAAATTGAAATCTTTCAGAAGAAATTTAAATGTTAAAGGGTTAAACCATCTTCATGATAGTGATTGGTATAAATATAGAATAACAAGGACGGAATCTACTTGCGATTAGTTTATTGCATGCACTATTTTGCCTTGTGTGGCGGTTTATGAAAAAGTTCAGAAAAGTTCTCTAGCTATGAGGCACTATGTTTAAAGTGAAACTTAGACTGCAATTCTATGTGATCGATCAGTCAGGTGGTGATTACAGATGATAAAAGCTCTTCTTGGTAACCCTTGGTGGCCTGATTTCCAGGAATGTAAGACGAGCTGGCTAACGTGAAGGGGATGCACAGTGAATCCTTGTACATGTGGAGATATTTCTAGTCTATTATGTTATCGTATACCGGTATATGAAATACTTGAGGTTAGATATAATCAAGGTAAATAATAGTCTGGCTAAATGAATATTGGAGATAACTCATGTGTGGCATATAAATGTGTTTTCTAAGGGAGATAAGTAGTACATGTACACTAGTACTTGCATCTACATACATTTGTCGTATACCTTAACCCGGTAACTCTCAAGCTGGCCTTAAATGGCTTGAGAACTATTCATTTGATGACCATGGGAAGACTTTTTGAAAATTTACTACTGGAATTACTGGCTCGATAAGCGACCCAGTCATTTCAGTGATAAATTTTCAAAAATAATATTCTCTTGGTCTGCAAGTGGATATTTTCAATGAGAAACTTAGAATGTTCTTGAACAAACTTGTGGGTTAAGCGATTAGTAAGTATACTACTGCTACTACTACTACTACTACTACTACTACTACTACTACTACTACTACTACTACTACTACTACTACTACTACTACACAGGACAGAGTTTTAATTGATTAACACTCATATCAGCCAAAAATGGCTTCGGCAGTGGTCTTGACGAATGTCATTTGCAGACCATGAGAAGAGTATTTTTGAAAATTTACAACTGGAATGACTGGCTCGATAACCGAGCCTGTCATTCCAGTGGTAAATGTTAAAAAATACTCTTCTCTTGGTCTGCAAATGGAAATTTTCTATTAGAAAATTTAAATTTTCTTGAATAAATTCGAGTGTGAAAAGATTAACCGATTAATTGTCTTCTTGACGACCATTATTTTATGATGGAAATGTCATCATCTTAATCTCAGTCAGCCCTTACAGGTAACAAAGTTTGTATTTTTAAAATAGTTTGACTGGAAATTAGTTTTTTTAGTGAGGTTAGTTTTAAAAAAATTCACCTTTGCATAAAATGTTTTACATCGTTGAATATTTGTCATATGTGGTTTGTAAGGTTGAAGGCGGTAAGCTTCCCTGACATTTAAATATTGAATAATTTTTACCCAGCCGCTAGCATTGGCATAATTGTCGTCCTCTAAAAGCTTTATAAATATATGGGATCAGATAACTTATTACAGCACGTTATTTTTATCTTGTCTCTGAAGCTGACAGTGAGATATCAGTATCATTTTCCTGACAAAAATGTCTGCGTCATTGACATTTTCACTTTTGTGTTTAGCAAATCATTTTGACTTCTATTTCAGGATTGGTTAGAATTAACTCCAGATTGGTCAAGATAATGGAGGAATCCAGTTTTAGCTATTACCCGCCCATCTCTTCACCCGTATTGGTATCAATAGATCTGATGATCTATACACTCTGAATCTCAATTTCCAGAAAACTATACTGTTGAATATTTTGAAACTAATTTGACTGGCTGCTGTTGCTAGCAGCAGTAAATTACAGTGCCCAGTCATGTTTGTTAAATAGTAAAGACATACAATTTTTACAACTTCACGAATTTATGACGGACTAAATCGTGTCACTCCTGACGTAATTGAGTATGATGTCAGCCTACATGTGACATTGTTGATTATGATGTCATATGAATGATCCATAAACTGGATTATGTATGTATGATTACTGTATTCTGCAGCTGTAGTAGTAGAAACATCCTACAGCTGCAATCAGGCCTTCTTCGCTTTTACCCACTGTATCGTGTCCTCAGCCAAAATATTTCTTGATTTGACTGTACCGAGTCCTGTTTGCTTGGGGTCACCTCGTAGCACGCTTAACAGATTTATACAATGAGATCCTCTCTGCTTTGTATTCACTGGCTCCCAGTAGGACGAATTCCAAGGCTCTGTGCTGGTGTGTCCTCTGGCATCCTTAGCACATGGTCAAACATAGACCATCTTTGCTGGGTGACTTTTACGGAGAGCGGTGATATATATTACACATCATTGTATAGTGCATCATTGGATAAGCTTGATTCCTCCATTAAAATATGTTCTTATTTAATAGTCCATTTGCAGGATTGGAATGACTACCGGTAGTTCATTTATCAAGCACATTATTCCAGTGATACATTTCAAAGATACTCTCACTCTTTACTTGCAAATGGAAACTTGTCAAATTAACTGCAAAGAAAAATTGGCATTTTTGGCAATTAGACGATGATTTTTTTTAATGTATCATTTGGAGTGCCTGGATAAGTAACGGAAGCACTCAGAAATGTAAACATTTTACAAATAATTATATCCGTCGGTGGAAGGGTTAAGTAACTACTCATTGTTGTGTTTTGAGCTGTGACTACATGTACTTTTACTCAGTCTACAAGTCGATTAAACGCTATCACAGTTCTCAGACCTCTCAGCTTTTAAAAAACTGAAACAGTAAGGTTTTAGGAATGTACGGAAGCTCAAGCCAGACTGGTTTATGGTTCCTCCCTAAGAAAGTTTTTGAAATTTAGATGCTCTCATGAGTGCTTTGAGGGGTAATATGTACTGGTAAATCATTTATTAAGAAAAGCAAGCATTTTTATTAGGTGAATTTACGATAAAGCAAGTTCTTCCGTAATCAAAAAGATACATATACAATTATATAGTAGTCAATTTGAATCAAATCCTTTAAATTTGTTAATTCGCCTTTCCAGAGTACCCACCCATCATATGACATCATAATGAACTGTGTGATGTGTACAATGACATCATGAATGACGTTGATAAGTACGTCCCGAACACATATTTGAAGACGATCTATGCATTGTTGTACAAATTGTTTGCTTTTACTATTTAATAAATATTCTGTTGAATATTTTGAAACTAATTTGACTGGGCGCTGTTGCTGCCATAAGGAAGCAACAGCACCCAGTCAAATTAGTTACAAAATATTCAACAGCTTCACTGTATAGTTTTCAGGAAATTGATAGCTAGGGAATTTGGGGATCGATCAATCCCAACACGGCGCGGTGTGGGTGGAGCTTAGCTAGTGATGGGCGGGGCATAGCTAAAAATGGAAAGGTCCATTGTATCCATGTTTTGTATATATTTTAACCCTGTAACACTCGAGCCGGACAAGACTTTTTTTGAAAATTTTCCACTGGAATGATTGTCTCGATAACCGAGCCAGTCATCCCAATAGTAAATTTTTTTTAATAGGCTCCTGCAGATGGACATTTTCTGGGGGTTTGGGGTGGGGGTGGAGGGAGGGGTGGTGGGATTGTGGCAGGAGGGGTTAAAGAGTTAGATTAGATGTTTTACCAGAAAATTTCCAAAATGTGTAAGATTTACAGATATCTGTGTAGGATGGAAGTCAAATGTGTCTCACACTGAGAGGTGACAGGTGTGTTTTCTGAGAAAAAATGCCTATGTTGTATTACAATCAACCGTCACACGTTTTCGGTAAAAATCGTCCCCCGAAAATTACATCAAAATAATGAAAATGAAACTATTATCCACAACAGAGGGCTTTGTTACATGACATTTTGTTGATGGAGCGTTTCTGAACTGTTAGCCGGTGTGACATTTGGGCGTGTATTGATTTTCGCTTGATACGGATTCCCTCTGACACATAAGCCGTTTATATATTCTCATAGGTTGCAAATGTGATGATGACATATCAGACATATAGAAGATGACTCTTGCGTTTAACCCTTTCATGACGAAACTGGCCAACACCGACCTCTGTGGTGGTTTTGAGTAATGTCCATTTACAGGCCAAGAGAAGACTATTTTTGAAATTTTACCACTGAAATGACTGGCTCGGTAACTGGATTGGTGGCGTCGGCGGCATCAGCAATGTTGTTTGGTTGTATCGTTTACTAATCCCGGTATTATTCAACAAAGTTTCTTTGGATTTCAATGAAAATACAATTATCATGCCAGTCATTTGAGTGGTAAAGTTTCAAAAGAATATGTCTCAAAACTTGCAGGATCTATTTTTGGTCGGCTTGAGCATTAAAGGGTTAAACAATATTCCTGAAATAACTTTAACTCTCAAATTTGTTGAGGTTTTTTTCAATTTTATCATAGAAAATGTCCATTTGCAGACCAAGGGAAGACTATTTTTGAAATTTTACCACTGGAATGACTGGTGCGGTTATTGAGTCAGTCATTCCACAGTAAAATTAAAAAAATAGTCTTCTTGGTCTGCAAATGGACATTTCTCAACACCACTGCAAAAGCCGGTTTTGTCTGATATGAGTGATAAAGGATAAACATGATCATTGCAATAAAGCTTTCATGTATCCCTGAGCCAGTACAATGTTTATATATTCATGATATGTTATACTGGAGAGACATCTTTCCTTAATCAGTATTTTATTATTATGCAAATCTGCTTTGAAGATCTATATGAGGGTAAGCATGGTAACGCATTGACCATTATCAATCTTCCCTATTGCACTGATCCACCCCTTCATGACTAATCCTGTTCACAGACAGACAATCTCTTAGCATTTACATATATAATACATAATTGTCACTTTGTTTTGTTCAGATCGCCATTCCATTTCAATTTACCGTCTCTCACAACGTCTTTGACAGAGAACATAAAAATCAGGCCTCGTCCGTCCAGAAATATATACATTGGGTATTCTATCTGATGCGTCTTTGTAGAGATCACTTATTGATTCACATTAAAAGGAAACTAATTAGTATTCTAGTAAAAAATTTGTGACTTAAGCAGCCATTTTAGAAATGTCAAGAATTGGACAGACAGACTTACCAACAAACTGATTTATACTAAATGAGAGTCACAACTAACTTTTAACTGTAACTTTTTTGTTCTGACCTGTGATGCACGGTCAACTGAGCAATTCATATTTAAGCAGTGCGCTAAGGATAAAAAAGGAATGGTGGTTCTTAAGTTAGCACATGTTTTAAAAGAACATTGCTGCTGAACCCTATGCGAAGTGGATATTTATAGCTCGACTTTGTGATCCAAATGCCATCGGACATACACTGTTAGATCTAAGAATTATGGAAGAACAGCTCGACATGCAGGCGCGAGCCTATTGTTTGATGGTCAATGAGATGTTCCTAATAGACAGGTTTGGCTGCATAACTGAGAACTTACATGTTCAGGCCAGGCTCAAAGCCAATTTATTTCACATCGATGAACAAATTATATAGGCAGACAGACACTGAGATAGAGTGTAGTAAGAGTTCCCTAATTGGATTCACGTAGAACTTGCTTGCGGAACCTATTATTGGTTTTAATGAAGCATATTTGAGCCCATCTTTTAATCTTGTCCAATAAACTCGACAAGCGGAAGCGAATACCATTAATGAGCTGCCTCAGGATGGCTTTATTATTACGGTGTAATCTCTTTAAATAGGGCATTTTGTTTTGTATATTAATAGATGTACTTAAGCTGAGTAGCTGCCTGGCAAACTATTATCTAATAAGAATAACATTTTGAGCGCAGACATGCTTTGTCTGTTCCTAAAAAAACAGGTTGTTATTACACCACAAAAACATCCATTACCGTTCAATCACTACTTGCTAAATCAATTATCTGCATTTAGCTACCAGAATAAGATTTTTATGCTTGCTTACACTCCTCTCCATGCCTATTCCTATTAATATGGACCCTCAACCAGGCTACTGGTTAGGTCCATCTCCAGTATATTATCTGATATAGACTGGCACCATTCTGTACTCACTCCATTGTGACGCCTGTCACTAAGCGCGCTTGCGCATGCGCATGGAAGCCCAAATAGGAAACAGATTCACTTTTCAATTATTCTGCAAGCAGAATAATTGCCTAAATATTATCAGAAAGTTTTTATAGCTTTGCGCTGTGTCAGCTTACTATTGAAGGACTTCCTCACGCTAGATATACCTACTATGAAGTCTATCCTCCCAAATTATGTTTTTGGAAGTATTTCATGGTTATATTGAACTTCATAACTATGTATATAAATGTTACCGGTTTTCGTGGGGTTTCGTTTTTGTGGTAACAACCTTAATATGCCTAAGTCATAATCATCTAAAATCCCTCTATTACTCCAGTGAGCCCTTATTCACTCAGTTTAGTGCATTACAAGGAATTACATTTATTTCCCTATGAAAGATTGTTTTCTTGTCATTAGGGATTTTTTAATTTGAACTTTTCCGGCCTTTCTTTGAAATGCATTTGCATGTTTCTAGACTCTTTTTAACGAAATACCAAGCTGTATGCTTCTTTGTAATCTTTTTTCGTTTTTAGGAGTCTGTTAAAATGACCGATAAAATCAAGTGCACATCCTCAATGTGTGACCGAGTTCACTCTGTGGAGTATGGAGGACATGTCTGTTCAAAGTGCACTACGTGTACTCCCACAATGATGTGCGGGATTTGCATAGGGTGGTCTGCGTCCGTATCTAAGGTTTTGTTTAAGGATTATTCGTCCTAACTAGCGCTGCCCTCTGGTCATTCTTCCCCCACCCCCATTGCTGTTAAGTATAAAGCTGTGTCTTTTGTTAATCTAATGTAGCTAAACCATCAGCAATGGAGGGGGGGGGTTTTCTTCGGGGTTTCTTCGGCGAATTCTGAAGCCGTTTTGGTTTTGTATTCAAGATTCAAGTCATCTGTGTCTCTTCTGATCAAATAAGCTCTTCCGACTTCCGCTTCCGGTTGGAACGTAACTTCCGGTATAGCGAAGGTGAAGACCCTCAAGCAGTGGTGGTGGCGGTGGAAGCCCCCATCCTAACACATATGCCAATGTCAAAGGGCAAAAAATTAGAGCAAATAGGCTCTCGAGCAGGTCACCAGGTTAAACCCACGTGAGTCTTGAGGTTGAAAATAAGAAGAAAAGGCATGACCCTCAAGCAGTGGCGGCGGCGGCGGAAGCCCCATCCTAAACACATATGCCTATGTCTAAGTCTTGGTCATTCTGGTTGTCAGAAATGTCCACAGAATGCCTGTAGCTAGTGTTGATCAGTTGTAGTGGATTCAGGTCCTTAGGACTGGGGTTACTTCCGTTTTCCGGATATACTTCCGTATCCGGTCTGACTTCCGGTTTTTACAGGACATCCGGGTCTTCAAGATCTGGTTCCTATTTCCGCTTCGATTTTAGCAGCGTTTCCGGTCATACTAGATATCCGGGGTCTGTGGACCCTTTTTATTTTACCTCTTCCGGTAGGAGTGCTTCCGTTTCCGGTTTGGATTCCGGTCTGTACATTTTACGTTTCCATTTTCAGTTTCTGCTTTAGATGCGAAGAATTTTTTTCAGTGGATAGGCGTAATGAGTTTGTTGATAGGAATTTTGTAGGATCTGGTTCTGAAATTTCTCATAGTCTATTCTCATGATTCTTTAGTTTCTAATTATGGTTCTTCCCTTTCATCTCAGGTAGTTGATGTTGATTTGTCTTCTCCATCTGCTCCTTATTTTCATGATGCTGTCTTGAGTTTCTCTGTCACGCGGCCTCCTTTCTCGTCCTCCAGGTTTTAAATGTATTCCTTCTTCCTCTTTTTCTTCTCTTTCAGCTAAGGATTTTTCATCCAGTTATGTGTCTAATTCGTCATCTCTTTTTCAATCATCTATTCCTGCTCCTCCAGGATTATCCAGTCTTTCTTCATCTATTGATTCTTCTCAGGGATCCTTAGATCCTTCTCTTTCTTCTCCCTCTGTTCTTCCAATTTCTTCTCTTCCTCCTCCTTCCTCTTCTGTCTGTCCTTCTCTTGATCCGATTGTTTCCGGTGTTCTTTCTCCCGAGTTAGAATTTCACAATATTGATTCGTGTTTAGATTTTTCTCTGTTTTCTGTGGTTAGGGATCCTTCTCTCGATCGTTATTTTGTTTTGGCTCATTTTTTTCGATCCTCTCAAGGTTTTCTGCCAGTTCTCTGGTTCATCCTTCCTTGTCTTCTAGTCAGGATCATGGTATTGATTCTTTTCCTTCCGATCAAATTTCATCCTTTCCTTAGTCTTCTAGAAGACCCTGTTCTCCTATTTCCTCTAGAGCGGCTGAACCTCTAGTCTCAGGTGATTCCTCTATTCTCATCTCTTCTTCCTCTAATCCTTCTTCTTTTCCCTCAGTTCCCAAGTCAGTCAGGGCCAGGGATCTGAAGAGGTTTTGTCCGGTCAGAGCCTCTTAGGAAGACTGGTCCATGGCTGACAGGTGAATCGCCTCTACTCTTTCCCTTCCTCTTAAGGAGGAATTTTCTATTGACTCTCCTTCTTTCGGGTCTGCTTTTTCTACGTCTGATTCTTCTTCTCTTTAAGTTCTCCCTATTGATAACTTAGTTGTAGATATGCTGGATTTCTTGTCCACGATGTTAATTGTTAGGAATTTTCGCTTTCTTCTAAATTCGATACACCTGTTCAGGTCCCAAAGAAGATTATTTGAAAGTTGCTACTCCTCAGTCTCTTTCTGGCCCCTCCTAAGATGTTCTTTCCTCACATTTAAAGGAGTCTTCCAAGTTTGATCATTCCACTGTTCTTTTTAAATGGGAGTCGGTTTGCAGATCCCAGCTTAAGTCGGCCAATTTCCTTGCTCTGTTAACTGTAGCTGTTCTTAAGTCTCAAGAATGTGGTGATCAGGTTCCTTTAACAGTTTTTCATTCCTTGGCAGATTTGTCTCGTGGTTCGCTCAGTTCAGTCTGCAAATCATTGGGACTCATTACTTCTAAGAGAAGGTCAGGAAGGTCTCTGAGGTCCTATTTCTAATACTTTGAAGAATAGTCTTTTTTCCAGGAAAATTGGTTGCCTTGGAAGAGGAGTTGGAATCCATGATTGTCAAGAGGGCAATAGAAGAAGTTCCCCATTGGAAAGTAGACCTGGGCTACTATTCAATCATCTTTTTAGTTTCCATGAAATCAGGAGGTTGGCGTCCTATCATAAAGTTGAAGAAATTAAATCTCATGATTCTTACTCCCAAGTCAAGATGGAGTCCATCTCCCAGATCATTTCCAGTCTAGATCAGGGTATGTGGTCGTTTTCCATCGACCTAAAGGACGCTTACTTTCATGTCCTCATTCTCCCTTCCTTCAGAATATCCTGAGATTCGCTTACAAGGATCCAGTTTGGCAGTTTCGCGCCATGCCTTTTGGCCTGACCACGGCTCCGTTTCATTTTACTCACCTAGTCTCAGCCGTGGCAGGATTTTTACGCCGTTGTTCTATCCATCTACACGTTTATATAGACGATTGGTTAGTAAAAGCAAAGTCTTCCTCAATTCTCTCAGGAATTCTTCCAGAGGTTTGCAGTCTGGCATGCAACCTAGGGTGGATTTTAAATCTAAAGAAATCAAGCCTAGTTCCCTCTTAAATCTTCACGCATCTAGGCGTTTCTATCGATCTGGCACAGGGTCTAGTCTTCCCCTCAGATCCAAGAATAGAGGCTTTATCAGTGGCAATGGAAATCCTGTCTTCTTCCATGGTCAGAGCAAGATTTCTGCTAAGAGTGATAGGTTTGATGGTCAGCGTAGAGAATGTTATTCCAAGGGCGGCGCTGATGAGAAGTCCCTTCCAAATGTATTTAATGTCCCTTTGGAAGCAGTCGGTTCACTCCATTTACCATCAGATTACCATCATAGAACGTTTGATTCCTCATCTAAATTTTTGGAAAGATCGTTCTCTGCTTCTGATGGCTATTCCACTGGTAAAGTCCTCCCCTCAGGCGATCACCTTCACAGATGCTTCTCAGGAGGGATGGGGAGCGGTCTGGGACTCCCTGTCGGTTTCCGGTCTTTTGTCCCTGGAGGAGTCGACAGCTCATATCAACATTGGTATTGTGGGCTCTCCTTTCATGGTCAGATCTTGTGATAGGTCTCCAAGTCTCGATTCGGTCAGTCAATCGACAGTGGTCTCTTATATCAACAGGCAGGCGGGGTTCAAGGTAATCCCTCCTTTGTCTAGAAGTGTGGAACCTTCTCTTATGGTGTCGCAAGAATCAGATTTTTCTAGTGTCTTCCCATGTCCCAGGCAGTCAGAATTTTCTTGCGGACCAATTGTCACGTCCCAGCAAAATCGTCCACACAGAGTGGCAGTTAAAGAGGTTGGTTGGCAAAGTGATTTTCAGTCTTATGGATCATCCTCTAGTAGATCTGTTGCGACATCTCTGAATTCCCAGATGTCCTCTTTCATGTCTCCTTTTACGGACAGTCAGGCCCTGGCGGTAGATGCCCTGTCTCAGTCCTGGACAGGAATGTTCGCCTATGCGTTCCCTCCAGCGATTTTGATTCCGTTAGTGTTGAAGAAGGTCAAAGAACAAATCTGCGAGATTCTTTTAATAGCTCCTTTTTGGCCAAAGAGGATTTGGTTTGTAGACCTTTTAGATCTCCTGGTAGACTTCCCTCATCTTCTTCCAGTCTCCCAGGATCTTATGTCTCAAGGAAGAGGTCTTTGTCTTCATCTAAACCCAGAAATCTTCAGTCTGTGTGTTTGGAGAATATCGAAACTAAAGTATACAATAATAAAGTTTCTTCAAGATCTCCGGTAATTATCGATTCTTTCAGAAGAGAGTCGACCCGCAGAGTTTACAAGTGTCGACTTTTTTTGGAGAATGGTGTTCAGACCAAGGTCTCGTGCCCGATTCTGTTTCTATTTCCCAAGTATTAGACTTTTTTAACATATCTCTGATTCCTTCCATTTATCAGCTAATTTGGTTAGGGGATATAGATTTTCTCTGGAATCTTCTTCCTTGCCTTCTGTATGCCGATGTCAAGGATACTAAGCCCTTTAATAGTTTTTATTAGAGGTCTAGGCAATATTCGTCCTCTGATAGCTAAGCCTTTACCTTCATGGAACTTGGCTTTGGTTCTTCAAGTGCTGGCATGCCGTCATTTTGAACCTCTCCTCTATTAGTATTAACGGCCTCTGCTAGAAGGCGTTCAGAATTCAAGCTTTTTCTGCTGAAAGGGAGAGATTTATAGTTTCAGGAGACGGTTTAGTTTTAATCCCAGAAGGGATTTTTTAATCTAAAACTCAGTCTAACCGGTTTCCTGCTAGTCCGATCATTTAAAAATCATTATCGTCTTTTTCGCCTTCCAATAAACTCTGATGTCCTGTTAGGGCATTAAGAAGGTACAAACAGCGAACTGATTTCAAAAGATTTGATCCGCCCCTTTTATGTTTTTCTTATGCGGAAGAGTTAACTAAGCCGGTCTCAAAGTTTACGATATCCTGATGGATTTGGGAGATGATTAAGCTTTGTTATGAGATTGCTTCTCCGGAACAAATTAATCTCTCCCATATTAAAGCTCATGATGTTAGAGGAATGGCTTCCTCTTTTGCACTTTTTGCCGGTTCGTTTTTAGATGAAGTCATACAGGTTGCAGGATGAAAATCTGAATCCTCTTTTACAACCTTTTATCTGAAAGATCAGAGTGCAGCAGCCTCCTTCTTTCGTAATATTACGATTTTAACCAAAAAAGCCGAAGACCATTTACCAACCACATCCTGCCATTTTCGCTAAATCTGTAAGAAATGGTGAGAGTTTATTTTGGTTTTTATTTATTTCTTTAAGTTCAAGTTTTCCTTATTTGATAATCACGGTGTGATTGATTTAAATGCACTATTATTTTATATTATTAACATTTGGATAAGATTGGTTTGATTTTTATCCTTGTTTGTTGATTTTCAAATCGCCTCCCACCTAATGTTTTAAGTGGGGCACTGACCAAATCTACGGGTTTAGCAAGTAGTGATTGAACGGTAATGCATGTTTTTGTGGTGTAATAACAACCCCCCACAGACACCCCCCTTGCGGGTTGGTCTGTTGTTTTATTAACCACTATAAAAACCTACTTACCGTTCAACCACTACGACCCGGTCTCAGCCACCCCGCGTGGAATTGATTTTAGAATTTGCCTATAATATTTGGCACTTAAATTCAGAAAAGTGAATCTGTTTCCTATTTGGGCTCCAATGCGTATGCGCAAGCGCGCTTAGTGACAGGCGTCACTATGGAGTGAGTACAGACTGGTGCCAGTGTATATCAGATAATATACTGGAGATGGACCTAACCAGTAGCCTGCTTGAGAGTCCATATTAATAGGAATAGGCATGGGGAGGTGTGTATGCAAGCATAAAAATCTTATTCTGATAGCTAAATGCAGATAATCAATTTAGCAAGTAGTGATTGAACGGTACAGTAAGTATGTTTTTATAGTGGTTAATAAAACAACAGACCAACCCGCAAGGGGAGTCTCTGGGGGGGGGGGGGGTTTAGGAACATACTTGGACCTGGAGGTGGGTGGGTGGTCTTCTTAAGTATGGGTGAGGCCAAAACCTAGTGATGCTATGGGGATACACTGTGGGTGAAGCAACCCAACTCTCATTCCTTTGCCTATGAAAAAGCTAAGCATTCTCTGTAAGTCTTCACAGTCTATGTTGGCCACAGAATTCTAAATGTGTGCTTTGTGAGTGTTCATATGCAGACCAAGGGAAGACTTACTGAAAATGTACCACTGGAATTACTCGAGTTCGGTTACTGGGCCAGTCATTTCAGCGGTTGAAGATTTTTAAAGTAGCCTTCTCTTGACCCGCAAATAAACATTCCTCAAGATCATTGCAAAGACTGGTTTTGTTCGGCTTGAACATTATCGAGTTTAAAGTCAGTCTGGGTTCATAATATTCTCTAAGTCATGTATTTACATCTCACTTGAAATCATCCTGCATGGAATTATTCACGGTAAAAAGAAAGCAACAAAGAATTTGTTATCCCTTTAACACTCAATCTCGTTGCAGACCAGGAGAAGAGTCTCTTTGAAAACTTATCACTGGAATGACTGGCTCGGTTACCGAGCCAGTCATTCCAGTGATAAATTTTCAATAATAGTCTTGTCTTGATCTAAAAATGGACACATTCTATGAGAACTTTGAAATTTTCTTCAACAAATTCTGGGGAGAAAGGGGTAATCTATCTCGCTAAAAACGGCTTCCGCAGTGGTCTTGAGAAATGTCCATTTGCAGACTTGAAGAGAAGAGTATTTTTTTTAATTTATCACTGGAATAACTGGCTGGATAACTGAGCCAGTCATTCCAGTGATAAATTTTCAAAAATACACTTCTCTTGGTCTGTAGTTGAACATTTTATATGAGAAAATTTAACTTTTCTTGAACAAATTTGAGAACAATAAATCACGATGCTCAACATTGTATCACTCGCTGGATAATTTCTTTGTCGAGAAATGATTTTCTGTCATTCGCCACCAGATTTTCGTAGAGATGTTCTGCATTAGAATCCACTCCAGATTCCATTATGGTTTACGTGTATCATTATTATTCAACTGCGGAGAAACTACTTGTTGTTTATCACTGAAGATGACGTTGATATAGATCAAATCTTGAAATTAAGCGCTCTCTGGATTGATTCACTCATAATGCGCTTGGCGAGTCAGAATGTGTCCAAAATCATCATGTCATTTATAATGTCATGTGTCATAGAAAATCTAGTTTTAAGCTAATTTGAGTCACCTTTTTTATGGTCAAATCTTTTGCAGGTCATGAGAAGGCTATTTTGAAAAGTGTACCACTGGAATGACTGTTTTATTAAGGAATTACTTGTTTTCTAGTGATAAAAGTAAATAAAATAGTCTTCTTCTCTTCCACATAAACATTCCTCAATGGCTGGATCAGTTGGAATGACTTCCTGTCCAGTGATAAAATTTGTAAAAAGTGTTCTTGCCCTCCAAACGAAGATACCTCAAGACACCTTGTGGATATCGGATTGTCGTACGGGGAGTCATGACCCCGGGGACATCTTATATTTGCAGGGATGGCCCAGTGAAACTATTGTATTTGTGAATACCAGATGAGTTAATGAACGGATAACTGGATGCATCAACAGGGGCATCAGTCGATGCGAAACTGACGCGAAACTATAGCCGAAATATTGAGTGAAATTGGATAGAATGGAGAAGGACCTAGGGTTGTGAGTTGATGGTATCTGGTGGTAATTAAAAGATGAAAGTTGTTGCTGTAGCAGCGGCACAACCGTTTATAGTATTCAGCAGAAGTTATGACCAATAGTTTCCAAATATTCAAGCAGGAGCGTCGGTAGGGTACTACGGACAGAGTACAGGTAGCATAAGCTGGATGACTCATAGAAATGACGTAGTGACCGACTTACCGTGGGACCGTGATAACGGTAACCGAGTTTCTGTAAAAGCGACCAACAGCACCAGATGCTGGTGAGTCAGGCGGGCCATATGGTCACTATGTCACCGCTACGTCACAGCACCCTTGTAAAATGCAGGCGCAAGCCTAATGGGCAAGGGGCCGGACACGGACGTGGTAACGTCCGGCGCCAGGTAGAGTAGAAAACGAGACGAAAAACTGACAGAGGACGTCCGTCAAGTAAGCCATTAAGCTTGAGATTAGGAATGGTTGCCAAAGCAAAATCCATTATTGAGACCGAAATCCGACAGATCCCATCACTCAAGTACTGCTTTGCCAATGTTCAGGTCTATCTTCGGAGTACGCAAATGGCCGGAATGGATTGGTCAAAAGTTTTATAAGAGTAGTAAGCAAAACGAGGCAAAGCGGGGGCTCCGAGGGTGGGGGTGTAACAACCCGAACATGACCGTGACATGGCGAAGCAGTACATAAGGGGAACTTTCAAATTTGATCGAGAGTCCGAAAAATATTGCGCTTAGGTAAACCTAGCCTCGAATTCGTATAGTTCTGTGGAACTGAATTTGTCGAAATTCACACAAGTCTTGGTGAATGGCTTTAAGTAGCCAAGAACAGTATTTGATAAAAAGTGATTTAGCGAATCGTGAAAAGCAACTTTTAGAGGGTAGAGTAACCAGTATTCGTATTGAACAAAAGTCAGTACTTCTTTGCTCAAAGTATTTTGGTGGTAGTATAAGCCACTCATAGTTGATAGGGAGATATATCGGTGGTAGTATAAGCCACCTATAATTGATAGTGAAGTATATATAGTAAGATTAGTAAAATAAAATCATCACTTCGATATCCTCGAAGCAAGAGTTTGAGTTATTGCATAATTCTGGAAGCGACGGAAGACCACCGTCACGAACCACGAGGCGAGCTCGTATCGACCACTTTCCTTGTCGGTAAGACCGGTTGTCGCAGCAACCACACATACAGGCCTTACCGCCATGGGAAGCGAAGCGTTAAGAAATAAGAAGATTAGAAAATAGAAAACTTCAACCTGTAGCCTCCAGTGTGAATCACCATTAAAGGGTTAATTACTTCCTATTTGGTGTTGCAAGCAGAGTAATCGGCCAGTAATCTCAGATGCTACAAATTGCCCGCTCATACTCTTTGTCTGCGGAGGTGGAGTTTAGCGTGAATATATGCGCAGTAAATATAATTTCTTGACGCGATTAATCAGCCACATATAATCAAGTTGAGCCTTTATCATATGATTGCTCGTGATGACTATTCGAAGCAAAATCAATACAACGTATTCTAGGTAATGTGTATATCACTTTAACCCTTGAATTTGTTAAAGAAAATTGTCAATTTTCTCATAGAAAATATCCATTTGCAGACCAAGAGAAGACTATTTTTAAAATTTTACCACTGTAATGACTGGCTCATTTATCGAGCCAGTCATTCCAGTTGTAAATTTTCAAAAATAGTCTTTTTGGTCTGCAAATGGACATTTCTCAAGACCACGGCAGAAGCTGTTTTTGGCTGATATGAGTGTTAAATTGTATTAACCATTATGGTTTATGAAAATGTTAGTCGCTCCGAGTACACAGAGTAAATAGATGAAACTCTGGTGTCTACATTTTGAAATCAATGTTGATTAAATTTCATAGATGACAAGTGACAACAGCTCTGAGCAGCATTTGTTTCCAAAGACAATACCGGTTATGATACCCCGTGTTGGGATCGATCGATCCCTGAATTCCCTAGCTATCAATTTTCAGAAAACTGGAATTAAGCTGTTGAATATTTTGAAATTGATTTGACATTGGCAGCAACAGCGCCCAGTCATATTAGTTTCAAAATATTCAACAGCATGTTTATTA
Organism: Chaetoderma sp. LZ-2023a; assembly: GCA_034401795.1. Classification (NCBI taxonomy): domain Eukaryota; kingdom Metazoa; phylum Mollusca; class Caudofoveata; order Chaetodermatida; family Chaetodermatidae; genus Chaetoderma; species Chaetoderma sp. LZ-2023a. The sequence goes on from CM067375.1 coordinate 79,211,547, forward strand.
AATGGTAAAGACATACAATTCATACAAGAACGCTTTAGTCCATTACCATTTATGCATTAATGATGAACTTAATTATGTCATTGATTGTGACATCATCCTCAACGTCACATAGTGGATTATGACATCATATGATGGATGGATAAACTGGAACGGTCCATTGAATATATAAATCTAAAATTTCAACACTACAAGTAAATGTTAATTCCCGCTCTGTGAAATAACAATTTGCAGGTCAAGAGAAAACTATTCTTGAAAATTTATAACTGGAATGAGCACCTAGGTTGTTATTACACCACAAAAACATCCATTACCGTTCAATCACTACTTGCTAAATCAAATATCTGCATTTAGCTATCAGAAGAAAATTTTTATGCTCGCTTACATACTCCCTAATACCAATACCATCACCATGTAGACCCTCAACCAGGCTTCTGGTAGAGGGACCCCCTGCATTAGCCTTACAATAGACTGGCACCCGTCTGTACACACTCCTTGGTGACGCCTGTCACTAAGCACGCTCGCGCATGCGCAGTAGGTCCCAAATGTGAAAACTGATTCACTTTTCAAATATTCTGCTAGCAGATCAGTTCGCCTGCTATCATATGGATAAAGGTTTATAGCTTTGCACTGAAAAGTTCAGCTACATTTAATTCTCTGACTCAAGAAAACATGCCTACCATGAAATCTTTCTTGCCTATGTTATGTTTAACTTTCATGTCATGGTGTTTTAGAGGGTTTTTGTAACTCTAGTTTGGAGTTACCAGTTTTCGTGTCAGTACTCCCGTTTTCGAGGTTTGTGAAACCATGCCTATTATATACCATCAAATTACCATGTTATAAAATAGCCAAATACCATTCTTATTACGTAGATCCTTTATAGTGCTTTCAAACATTTTATTCAGGAATGACTGTGATTCCAGTCTTCAGTCAGATTTCACACACTTCCAGACAAGAGATGAAATCTCGGAAGTAAAAGTCTAGTGATTCAAAGAATAAGTCTGGTTATTCATCCTCAGGTAGGAGCCAGACAAAAGACCATATAAGTCTTGAGGGTCTGCATAACCCTCATGTGATGGCATCGGTGGCGGAAGCTTCCGATCCTTCATCTCATGCATAAGTTCATCTTTCCCGTAATTCTTATTGCCAGAAAAGAGATCTTCCATCTCCTCTGCTCCTGGCTTGTCCGGGCAAGCGGGTTTGCATTCCGGTTTGTCTTCTGGTTTTACCGGGCATCTGGATATGAACACTGTGATTGTCTGGCTTGGCTGAACATCCAGTGTCTCATGATTTTCTGGCATTTCTGTCCACTTCCAGTTTTTCCGTTTCCGGCAGTAGTGCATCTATTTCCGTTTCCGGTTTTTCAGCTTCCTCTTCCGGTAGTAGTGTTGCTACTTCCGGTAGGAAGAATGCTTATCTGGGTCTGTTGGACCTGGCATTGCATCATTCATCTATTTCCGTTTCCAGTTTTCAGCTTCCTCTTCCGGTAGTAGTGTTGCTACTTCCGTTAGGAAGAATGCTTATCTGGGTCTGTTGGACCTGGCATTGCATCATTCATCTATATCCGTTTCCGGTTTTTTCAGCTTCCTCTTCCGGTAATTCTGTACATCCGGGTTGTAGGATCTTGATCAGTTTCCGGTAGTCTACTTCCGGTTTACACATTTCCGTTTCCTATTTTTCCGCATCCGGATTTCGTACAGCCGGGGATACGGTCATTTCCGGTTTTCATGGATCTTTCTGGTGTTCTAGGATTATCTTCCGGGTCTGTCTTCCTGTTTTGGATTTCAGGTGATAGAGAACTTCCTGGGGTTCCAGTTTTGTTCTTCAAGTCCGGTTTACATGTTCGCTTTCCTAGAATCTTGTCATCTTCTTGCCTAAGATTTAGTCTTATTTCCGTATTTGTTTAATATTGGAAATGTTTAATGGCTGAAAATATTCATACCGAGTTATTGCCAGTCTTGTAGTCTCTCTTGGAATTGTAGTCTATTCAGACATTTTTTCTTTTATCAGTGACAATTTTCAACGTAATTAGACTCTTCTAACTGGTTGCCGTATGGGTTTTTCTGTTGCAGATTATTTTATATGCGCATATCATCAGCCGATAAGTCAGTCTGTATTCTACGCATTATCTCGAGATACGATTTTTACTTAAATCCAACTTTAGATGGCCAGTTGTCTTCGGGCCATTCAACCTTTCTTTGCCCTCCTTTTACCTCTTATGTCGGCAGGTTGACATATTTATTTTAACTAAAGGGAGTGAATTTGTAGAGGGAAAAACTCTTCTTGCGTAAATCGTAGTCTAATTTGTCAGTCGCTGAAAAGAATTAGATTCAGTATAGGTTTCATAGGGATCAGTATGACTACAAGATTAATGTCTACAAGAACAATAGTCGCTTAGAAAAGATAATCAAGCGGATAAGGGGGCAGGAAGAAGGAATATAAGCACGCATTCTTCTACTGCGCTGACATAGTTTCGGTGAGTTCGCTTTGTTTTCATTAATTTTTTTCCAGAATTTTGGTTGTTTTCCCTTTTCTAGCGTAATTTTTTGCTCTATTTTGACTGGGTTGCTGCAGGCCTCAGGATGGTGGTTTTCGGTGGGCGGGCACTCTGGATTTGCTGGGTCTTTTGGGGGTGTTTTGGCTGAGGGTTGTTGGTGAAGCGAATTCCAGTCGAGTCGGCCCAATTGCCAACCCAGCCTACTTAAATTAGTCAGCTCGGCCTACAATAAAAAGTCCTCTCGGCCCGATTTAATAAAAGTCAAATAGGCCTAGGAATGCATTCACCTGGCTTCTTTCTTCTTCTTTTTGATGGCTGGTATCACACTTGGAGAGCCGTTCTCAAGATGAAATCTTTTCACCTGGCTGGAAGCATGGAATAATTGGGAATCTCATATTTCTATATCCTTGATTCGGAACTTTTGTTCAAAAATTTATGATATGGATATATGAGATCCCTCTTATACCAGTCGTATTATACCAGCATTAGTCATCTGTTGGTGTAACTAATAATATTTACTGGCGTTTACGTCTCTTTATTGAAAGACAGTCAGAATTATTAGTGTCTATTTTTTTCACTAACGCGGAACTATTATACATAGACATAGACAATCTTTATCCTAAAAGCACTATCTTTTTAAGACGATGGCGATCTTAAGATATTACCGAGATTTCCGTGTGTGTCATGGTATACAGATTATCGTGTGTAGTAGCTACCATAGAAGTCTAGGTAGGCCTGCTACACTCGATAATCTTTATCCTATTTAAGCGTGCTGGTTAGCCCAATAATATTGCTATAGCTATGTTCATATGTACATTTAAATGCGCAGTGTCGGTTCGGCCTAATAGTGCACCTATAGGCATATACATGTGTGCGCATATGTGCATTCGTATGTGGCTATGGGTGGTACTGTAAGGTCAGCTCGACCCAAGGGTATAGTCGCACATGATAGGCATAAACATAGGTCGAGTTGACCTGGGCTGAGTTGGATCTAGGCCGAGTTGAGGCTGGGCCGGTGTGTATTTGGGCCGAGTTGACTGGATACCGGTGAAGCCACTGGCAACTTTCGGTCCGATTGTTCCCGGACTGTTCGGTGGGTCTTGGGGTTTTTTTTGCTCGTTGAAGTTGTTGTCTGGGGGCTGGCGGCGGGCCGGTTGGAGTGGGGTGGGGGTTGCGCTGGAGGGGTGGAAGAACGGACGAGAATCTTTTGATTTAAGCAACCACCTACAATTTTTGGTCAAAATGTTTTCAAAATATTTTGCAGGTCCAGAGATATTACAGTTGTAATATGTCGTCTGCAAAATTCAGTATCCAGACCGTTAATATCAAGTATCAGTGTTCAATCTTTCCTTTTATTGGGATTTCTAACACAATGTCATTTGTTATTACAAAACTGAAATTATTGATTCTAAGTCTATAAATATAAGAATCAATAAATATAATTTAAAAAAAAAAAAGAAAAAAAAAAAAATCTTTTAAGTTTTCTGCCTCTTGGCTTAACTATTGAATGGTTTAGGATATCAAATTGTTCAGTATACCTAAGCCAAGTCTTGAAGCTGGCTTGTTTTCCTATGTCGTTGATTTAAATATGGGACACAGTTTTGCAATCATTATAGGATCCTGTGTCACGTTCAGGTTGATGATTTTCCGTGATTGCAGTCTAATACTTCAGTGTAGAAGAAGTGAGTGCAATCTTGGGAGTTAGTCGACCGTAGGTGTATATATATATATAAAACCCTGTGACTTGAAGAATGAGTCTAGGTTGTTTTTGAATGTGTCTTATGTTGGAGCGGTAATTGCTACTGTTGGTAAAGGATTCCACACATTAACACTATTTGTAAGAAATACTTGCGTAGATCAAGTATTATTTGACAAGCTGACAAGATGATCTGTCAAGCCCGAGCGGTTAGGCAACCGTTGATGTATTCAATAACAATTTTGTATTAAATCTGCTCCATTGTTATACGATTTTTAAATTAGATAGTCAAATGTTTGCCATAGTTCTCTTAACAGGACCTTGTCATGCGTTCTATTCGTAGAATTGTGATGATGTCATCACAAGTAAGTTTCCCTTATTTCATCTTTTTGAGTGGTGGTTTGGGAAACCGTAGTTTCTTTTCTTTATTCTATCTTGCTAAATTCTGTCACGATTTGAGGTTTTCGAATTCCAGTCGGGATTATTGCAGATCTCAGGTACAGGATTTGGCTATATCTTGACTCTAATCACTCCCTTAGGCTTACTATGGGTTTTTTGATTTGCCACGATATCTGGTTAAATCTCTATAAATAAAATTATCTATAATTTTTGTAGAGTCTTTAGCATTTTAATAAGTTAGGCTATACTGATATGAGACTTTTCTCCATTCAGAGTAAGCGGTATTATTAAAATATCCATAATAAACATGAGTTACCGCTTTAGTGAGGGCTAAGCAATAAGGATATAGCCCAGGATTTTGGTTGGAGCATCATGGCATATGTAATCTATGTGTTTTCTATGAGCAGTCCTCTTTAGCATATAGTAAGTTTGCCACATCTTTAAGGGCGGCCCTTATCAAAAGGGCCAGATATTCTTGGATCTAGAACCCTTCTCTGCAGTCTCCTCCCAAATGGTCTTCTGTTCCTTCTAATCAGAAGCTATTAGCTTTAGAGGGGTTGTTGTCTTCTATGCTTGTCAAGGAGTCTAAGAAGAGACTCTTCTTTGGAAAGTAAATCCAGGCTTCTGTTCATTGGTTGGATTGTCTGATAGGCATCTAAATCTCGATTCGTTCAGTCATTGCCATGGGGTTTTCTTTCATTTTTAGAAGGAGGATCGAGTTTTTCTTGGGATGTCACTAGATCCAATCTTTTTGCGACATGTCTGATTGCCCAGATTTTATCTTTCATGTCTCCCTTTTCGGACAGTCAGGTTAAGGGTCTCTAGTTCTCGATTCGATCGGACAATTCGACAGTAGTCTCATATCAACAGGCAGGGGGGGGGGCACAAAGTCGTCTCTCCTGTACTTGGAAGTGTGGAACCTCCTCATGTGGTGTCGCATGAATCAAATTTTCCTAGTGTCCACTCATTTCCCAGGCTGTCTGAGTTTTCTTGCGGACCAATTGTCTCGGGCGTGGGTTGTGGACGCCCTGTCTCAGTCCTGGTCAGGAATCTTCGCTTATGCGTTCCCTTCCACAATCCTGATTTCTTTTGGTTCTGAAGAAAGTCAGGGACCAGATCTGCGAGATCTTGTTAATAGTTCCCTTTTGGCCAATAAGGATCTGGTTTGTAGACCTAGATCTTCTAGTACCTACCATCATCCAAACCCAGGAATCTTAAGTCTGTGCGTTTGGAGTATATCGAGTGCTCGATCCTTGAGAATAAAGTTTCTACAAGATCTCAGGAAATCTTCGATTCTGCCAGGAGGGAGTCGTCTCAAAGAGTTTACAAGGGTCGGCTTAAGATTTTTGGAGAATGGTGTTCAGATCAAGGTCTCGTGCCTGATTCTGTTTCTATTTCCCAGGTGTTAGACTCTATCTTATCTGTTCGACTCTTTACATCTGTCTGCTAACACTGTAAGAGGATATAGATTTTCTTTTGCATCTTCTCTTCCTTGTTTGTTGAACGCTGAAGGTGAAGATGCTATGGTTCTTAATCTTTTGATCAGAGGTTTAGGTAATATTTGTCCTCCAGGTGTTAAACCTTTGCCTTCCTGGAACTTGGCTCTGGTTCTTCAGGTTTTTGGGCAGGTCATCATTTCCAACCTATCTACGATTAGCTTGAATCTTTTAACTTTTAAGACCATTTTTCTAATTGCATCTGCTTCTGCTAGAAGACGATCCGAAATCCATGTTTTCTCCGCTGAAAAGGATAGGTTTATCGAATCTGGGGACGGTCTGGTCTTATATCCTTGAAGGTATTTTTTATCAAAGACTCAATCAATCCGTTATCCAGCTAAGCCGATTATTTTACAATCTTTAACCTCCTTTTCTCCGGCTGACAGATTTTGGTGTCCTGTCAGAGCTCCAAAAGTTTATAAGCGTTGTTCTGATTTTTAGAGATCCGATCTGTCCCTTTTCTGGGTTCCGTATGAGGAGGGGTTAGCCAGTCCAGTCTCTAGGGCATCTATTCCCAGATGGATTTGTGAGACCATTCACATTAAAGCTCATGTCATTAGAGGGATGGCTACCTCCTTTGCCCTTTTTGCTGGCTCTTCTGTAGACGAGGTTATGCAAGTTACAGGATGGAAATCCGAGTCTACTTTTACTATTTTTTATTTAAAAGACCAGAGCACAGCAGCTTCCTTTTTTAGGAACTTTATGATTTTAACTAAAAAGGCTGAAGACCATTTACCAAGCACATCCCACCATTTTCGTTAGGACCGTGCGTCTGCATGTGATGGTGTGAGTTGTTCTTTGGTTTTTATTTATTTCTTTAAGTTTAAAGAAATCCTTGTTTGATAATCACTGTGTGATTGATTAAGATGCACCATTATGTTATGTTATTAACATTTGGTTATCTTTTGTTTGATTTTTATCCTTGCTTATGGATTCTCAAATCTCCTCCCACCAAAGTTTCATAGTGGGACACTGACCAAATCTACGGGTTTAGCAAGTAGTGATTGAACGGTAATGGATGTTTTTGTGGTATAATAACAACCCCCAACAGACCCCCCTTTAGTGGGTTGGTCTGTAGTTTTATTAACCACTATAAAACCATACGTACCGTTCAATCACTACGACCCGCCCTCAGCCACCCCGCTGGGTATTGATTTGAGAATCTATTCTGGATATATGGCACTTAAATTTAGAAAAGTGAATCAGTTTTCACATTTGGGACCTACTGCGCATGCGCGAGCGTGCTTAGTGACAGGCGTCACCAAGGAGTGTGTACAGACTGGTGCCAGTCTATTGTAAGGCTAATGCAGGGGGTCCCTCTACCAGAAGCCTGGTTGAGGGTCTACATGGTGATGGTATTGGCATTAGGGAGTATGTAAGCGAGCATAAAAATTTTATTCTGATAGCTAAATGCAGATATTTGATTTAGCAAGTAGTGATTGAACGGTAAGTATGTTTTTATAGTGGTTAATAAAACTACAGACCAACCCACTAAAGGGGGGTCTGTTGGGGGTTATCAGGCCAAGCATGCCAGGAGTAAGTTTTAAAAAATAGTCTTCTTGGCTGTCAAATGGATATTTATTTCTCAAGGCCACAGTCTTTAGAACTGTTTTTTGGCTGATTTTAATGGTTAGCCCTTTAGCGACCACTGCTATGGTTTTGTGGAATGTCCCTTTACAAGCCAAGAGATTTCTAAAATTTTACCACTGGAATGACGGGCTCGATAAACGAACCAGTCATTCCAGTGATAAATTTTCAAAACTTGTATTCTCTTGGCCTGTAAATGGATATTTAATTAGAAATATTAAAATTTTTGTGATCAAATTTTACCGTTAAAGGGTTAAATGATAGCAATACTATAATAACCCTTTAACACTCAGGCCAAAAAATGCTTTTGCAGTAGACTTGAGAAATATCCATCTGAAGACATGAGATTATTTTTGAAAATTTACTACTGGAGTGACTGGTTCGATAATTGAGCCAATCATTCTAGGGTTAAATGTTAAAAGATAATCTTCTGGGGCCTAGTGCACTGCTGTGGCATTAAATAGATGTAAAGCAATGTCCGTCGTTAGCCCATGTCTTAGACAATGGCTAACGATGGACATTACTTTATGCCCATTTAATGCCATGATGGTGCACTAGGCCCCAGGTCTGCAAATGGACATTTTCCATGAGAAAATTAAAATTTCTTGAACAAATTTTAGGGTTAAAAACAATTTCTTCACTGCTGCGTAGACGATAATATTAAAATATTAATTTAAAGGGCGCTCAAAAAGATTAACATTTAACCCTTTAACCCTCGAATGTGGTCAAGAAAATTTAAATTTTCTCAGAAATGGCCCATTTGCAGGCCAAGTGAAGACTCTTTTTGAAAATTAACCACTCGAGTGAGTGTCATTTGAATAGTACATTTTCAAAAATAGTCTTCTCTTGGCCTGCAAATGAACATTTCTCAAGACCACTGCAGAAGCTGTTTGTGGCTGACCTGAGCTTTAAAGGGTTAAGATATAGAATTAATCCTGTTCAGCTCCTGCGTGAAATGGTGGAACTTATGAAGAAATGAAATAGTGATGCGTTTCCATTCGAATGCAGTTTCTACTATAAATTATATTTTGTGTTCAGACACAAATTGCTGTCTAGAGAAAACTCACTTATAAGTTGCAATAACAAATAAAACTATATACGCACTTTGTTACATTTTGCCCAAGTCTCATGAGTATATAGGGAATTCTCATGAGAATATGACATTGTGAATAAATGTAGTATTTCATTAATGCTCGAGGGGCTTTGCTGCATTTCGGGCATTGAAAAATAGGAAAACTTAATAACTTTGCAAATGATTTGTGATTCAAGTCACGATTAATGTTTCCATGCATTCCAAATTAAATCTGTGGAAGCAATTCGTGCAATGCATGTGACATGCATTCCTTAATTGTCAGAGTTTGAGCTATATAAGTGTCTAGAATGAAAACTGAACATCTATCGCTATTTCCGTTCTTCACATATAAGACATGCACGGACAAGCTCGAACTATTTATTCCTGTGCTGGTCTGTGATTGGTCTAATTTTTTTTGGGTTTCACAGTTCAGATAAGCACGGGATGTCCATGGATTTCAGTCCGTTTGACTGGAACTGAATGTAAATGACATGCCTTTTATAGCTCATTTCTTCCTTTGATCACCTGGCCTGAAAGGGCAAGTGATCGTATGCCAGATACAACTGTCGAGGACTGTAATGAACATCGGTTGGTTCGGAAAATCACAAACCAAGGGAAGACGAACTATGGTTCGGTTCATTTGCATGCGAGTCGTGTGGTTTGTGAACCATACATAATGTAAGCTACCCCTTTCACAGATGAATTCCTGTGTCTAATTTTAGGAAAACAATACAGGAAAAGTGTTGGATATTTTGAAATTAATTTGACAAGAATCAGCTTCCAGTCAAATTAATTCCAAAATATTCAACAGTCAGTTTTATATCATGAAGAATTTAGGTTTTCAAGGACTTGTCGGTGAAAGGGCTAATAGACAAGCAATCTCTGAATGTCCTCTAAGTGTAATTTATGAATATGACCATGAGCGGAACTTAGCTGCCTATGAATCTTATTTTATTTTCTAACATTTGTTGTCATTTGTGTTTTTCTACCATTTAACCAGTGAAGCCACCTGCTTATGAATGGGTTTTTTATGTTATGAGTAATTTCTCGCATACAATAGCATATTAAGAAGGTTCATGAACCAGTTCGTGGTTCAGACATATGTATCGTTAACCGGTTCGGTTCATGAAAATCCTCATGAACCTCAGCCCTGCAACTGTCTGTCATCAACCTTTGCTTTCGATGACTTCTCAAGAACCAAATTTTACAGGGAATATTCTTAGGTCACACGCAAGAGACAGAAATTTTGTTTTTTGTGCAGTTTTTTGAAACTCATGAAACTAATAGACCATTCGGTTAAACTGAGTTGGTTCATGAGAACTTGATTGGTTGATTTATCTGAAGGAAATTCTTGGATGACATAGTTTTTGTCAAACTTGTGCATGTGTCTGTCAATGTTAAATATTGTGACTATTTAATGTGGTCCATCTGATTATAGGCTTAGCCTTTGATGGACTAACCATTCTGACTTTGTACAAATTCTATTGTGCCGCAAAATAAACACCTTTGAATTTGAAGTACAGGATGGTGAGCGGCGTGCGGCATGCACCAGGAATTAGGTAAATGTTAAAGTTTTTCAATAAATATTTAATTCATCAAGGATTTTATCAAATCTTAATAAAACTTAGATTTGTTGTATGTCATCATTGCATTTGGTCTGCATCATGATGAAAATTACTCAAATTATTTCCATGCTTTTATGTGGTTTTGTGCCTAGTTTATTTCTGGTTGATTTCTGACCATTTAAGCCAATAATTAAAATATTTTTAAATAGGCATTTGATTCATCAAGGCAGAAATGCAAGCGTAAGATATACTGTACTATATGCAGAACAAGGAAAGGCCTCTATGCGCCGGATGCAGTCGTTCTAGTTATAAATTGGCAAAAATGGCAAAATAAATTTTTACGTGATTGTAGTCCTGCTGAGTAGAAATTTGACGCATTCATGTCTTTGATTGATCAGGTCGGTCAAGCAATTCTCGGATTGGTCAATTTAGTTTTGTGGCTATCTTGGATTGTGTGCTATTATTTTTAGAAACATCGTTAAACATCTCGGGGAAACTGCTTGGTCAATTGACAGGAAACCACATTTGTTCGAGAGAACCTTATTGGTAAACCTGTATGATTGTCATCTTGGACGACTTAGTTTTCAAAAAAACTTACTTGTCCAAAACCTGTCAAGCGATTCGTTAAACATTTGGGTCTATTAGGCCATTAAACTTTGTTCAGCAAAGTTGATGCATGAAAACATGTGGGCGCCATCCACCAATCAAAATTGAACATTTGCTACTTGATGGATTTTGACAGCAAAATGGTATATTAGAATACTGAAAAGAAATTTGACAGTTTTCAATCAGTTCATTATGTAAATCCTCCTGTAATTAGGAGCACCTCCCAAAGGAATACTTAAAGGGGCCAGCTCGTACACACATCAGTCTATTTACTGTTGTAGGTAGCAGATACTGGATCTGCCACTGTCGCTCTCAGTGTTGGTTTTGTTGTTGTTGCTTTCAACAGGCAGGATGGTTCAAAGATTGTTCAGGGAGAAGCAGTTCTGATGACGTATCCTCTGCTGAGTATATATACACTGACACATACAATGTTGCTTCAGCAGAAGTGAAGATGCATCCATAAGGATGTCATAAGAATGCTGTTATCATCCCAAATATGCTCTGTATGTGTAATGCACATAGGACAGACTACGTTGTATGTTCAGGTACTTGCCTCAAATTTCAGCTGGAGGTGGACAGGCTGTCAGGAAGTGTTGATGGACTTCCGATCACTGCTACACAGTGGACAATAAGGCTGTATGCTATTCTGGCTATATTTAGTCTGGTTGTGTTGCAGAGTATAGCAGTTGGTCAGCAAGCGCAGCCGTATATGTAATGTGCGTGTATCATGTGGCGTAGCGGTGACCGAATCATATAGGCAGACAGACACAGATACTGTTAACCCTTAGCACTCTGATGTCAAAATTCAAATTTGTATTGGTTCGACAGCGAAGAATCTGGTGTACATTTTTCAACAATTTTGGTGGACGATGTTGCTGTCTACGACAGCACCATCTTCCACCAAATTTGTTGAAAAATGAACACCTGGTCATCTTTCAATCTAATTTGAAAATTTAAAAGTTTGACATCAGAGTGGTAAGAGTTAAAAGTGTATGCAACTGTATCTGACTATTAAGCTGATCCGACCATGATCTTTTAACCTGCTTCCTGGTGACTGTGCCATGGTCCATTTGCTGGTGGATGAAGAAGAACATGAATAGAATGGACATCGTACTTAGTCAGTTTTCTTATGAATGTATGTAAGTGAGATACTCTGATAAAATCCTTTCAGAGCCATCTACCTCGAGGCCATAGAGACGAGTATTGTTTCTTGGTCTGTGCAAGTTCACGAGTGTTAGCTTCTGCCCGTGTATCGGCGTGTACTGATCAGAACATACAGAGATGGATAATGTAACCTGCCCAGAAGGCCCAGGATTTGTAACAGTAGCATATGATAGAATTTATCAAGGAGACTCACTTTGGTCTTATTAAGAATGAGTATGTCAATCCCATGTAGCAGAACTGGAAGGATATAGACTTCTATCAGATGCAGGCTTGCCAAGGGTGTTATGATGTTTGTGCCATGAAGCCCTGCTCCCATAAGAGAGTAGATGGCATGTCTGGCTTTCTTGATATTTTCATCTACTTTAGGGCAAGCATTTATAAGTTGATCGCTTCTTTGTATCCCTAAGTGAGATGCACAGCCTGGCGCTGATATTTCCACATCACAGAAGGAGAATGGAGGCATCTTCTTATAATCGGAAAGAATGACACATTCCTTTGGCTGGAGCTCGTAAAATTGGCTCACACTGTAGTGACTACAGATGTTCGAGAAATTCTGTAAGCGGTTTTCCTTATTTGCTATTAAGCTTACATCATCAGCACAGGTTGGTGTTGCACAATGCACTGTTCAAGAATGCTGTTCTTGACCTGCAATTTATACACATCTCTCAAGACTGCTAAAACGTGAGAAGCCACAACACTGAAGTATACCTGACGATTGTCTTCGGTTGGAGGACGAAAGCCAACCGAAGACAAGCATCGGGTATCCTCCAGCGTTGTGGCTTATTACGTTTTAACCGGTTTAAATTAATCAGCAAAATATGGTAGGAGCCAATACAGACACATCTCCAACTAGAGATAATCCTGCCCTTCATTTCAAAACTAATTCTTATTACAGAAGAAGTAGCCTGAGAAGGGGATAACAGGTACTTCGCCCCCCCCCCCCCCCCCCCCCCCCCCCCCCCTGCCCCTCCACCCCCTGCTAACATATATGTAAGGGAAACTAAATAGTTCAAACTGAGTCCAAAAAGACTCATTTCTTGCTTGGACTCGGGACGATTAGCACGGTAGGGTTAACTCGCTTGACGTGGCGGTTAAGCCTGGATAGAAGCAAACAAGAAGTTAATAACAGGATACACTTTTATTATTAACTGTTGACTGTTCAGATCAGAATTATGGAATGAGCTATTATCAAGCAACAGTCAACCAGCAAAACATTTCTTGTTTGCCTACCAACAGATTCTATACTGTTAGCTACACAGGAAGTTGTACATTGAAGAATTTAAAAAGCCTGATTGGTTAATATTCTGAACTTCCTGGATAAAAATGAATTTAATATCTTCTCATTGGAGGAAACTAACAACTTCCCCTGTAGTTTAAAAATTCATGTCTGAGCAAGACACCTATCCATACACAGTCAACACAAAGAGGGTGGTGGGTAGTGGGTGGTGACCTTCTCATTTGTTATTGCTAAAGGAGAGTGAACCATGTCATTCAGGTGTGCTGGACACATGAGTGAGCTGACCCATTGATTAGGTTTCCCTTTATGGTTTAATTAACCTTAGCTTGTAATTATAATATAATTCTTCTATCTTATACACAGCTGTCCACAAAATGAAAATATTTGGACTACAACTTTTAACTAATTAGAAAAATAAAAAAATGAATACAACAAAATTTAACATAACAAGCATAATATTTTAAAAGGGCAAACAATTAAGATTTATCAACATTCTATTAAATATAACATGCTTATTTTGAAAATGTTTTAACTGGCATTATTTTCCAGTGAAATGATTTTCAAAACAAGCAACAGGATATAAATTATTCAAGAGCCATGCTTGTATATAATATGAAGCCCATTCTGAAATTATTCTGACTGAATGATATTTTCAGGTCATGAATATTGATGAGGGTCGCTGTGACCCTATCACAAACCGACCATGCGCGAGGCATGTGCCTTGCTCCTCTTCCCCTTGCCCAGGGCATCCAATAGTTTCTCTATATCCGCGAGTGGTGCGATATACCCTCGCATGCGCCCGTGGGCATACTCATATCAGTTTTGTAGCTGCTGCCTTTTACACGCTTCTCTGCTAGATTTATTAAAGGTTTTCCCTCCCACCCGACCCGCGCGCGCGCGTTATCCCGGCACTTCATGCACTACACATGTATTGCTTAGAATGCTTACACCATGTACTATGATATATTATGTATATAAATTGTTAGAGTTATGTTTAGTTTAGTTTATTGTATATGGAGGACCATAGATCTTAGCTATATATATATATAGCCTTCTGAGGCTCTCTATATTGTATGGGATCCGTGCAGACCCAGCGCTTAGCATTGCAATAAATCTATGGCTCTTCATGTGACACCCAAACCATCTCTTCTGTCTTGCTCTGTCCCTTTCCTGGCATAAGGTGGGATGGGTGGGGGGCCCTCGCTCACCCTCACCTTGATTAATTATACAAAAATAATCTGCCTGGGTTAATCTCTTGCCACAATAAGATCATTTACAGAAGCTGGCCTAATAACTTGAAACAATGGATGTGAAAGTGTCTGCAGCAACAACTTTCACAGAAATGGTTTCAAGATAACAAGCACAGTTTCCAGCCTCATGACAGCAACAACTTGCAGTCAAATTGGTTCAAATAATTGATTGAGCCCTGGTACCACACTCACCCACAGCTCAGCTCTTTATTTTCTCAAGACTTATGTAGGTGAAACAAAAGAACTCTTCAAACTGAGGATTCCAGAGCAATATAGCATTACCTAACTGTAGGACAGAGCATGCTTCTTACTGCATTACACAGGTTCTAAAAGGGAACCCATGTGCAAACATAAACACTACAATCAGGAGATGGAAAAGGAAGTGTACATGATATCTAATCTCCACACCATGGAATCACTAGGTGCCAGCCATATGGTTAAAAAGCTGATCGAGATCCAGTAGGCCGGTCGCCCTACCCCTCTACCCTCATCCGAGGTTATAAAGATTTCTCAAGACAACTGCATAGGCCTTAATTTTTGTGGTCTCAACTATTAAAGAGTTACCCCTTTTGTGCTTAAGATTGGTCAAGAAAATTAACCCTTTAATGGTCAAATTTGGTCAAGATGATTTAAATATCTGCCTATTGAATGTTGATTTATAGGCCAAGGGAATACGACTTTTTGTAAATTGTCACAAATTGTATTCTCTTGGCCTGTAACTGGACA
This sequence comes from Chaetoderma sp. LZ-2023a, assembly GCA_034401795.1. Taxonomy (NCBI): domain Eukaryota; kingdom Metazoa; phylum Mollusca; class Caudofoveata; order Chaetodermatida; family Chaetodermatidae; genus Chaetoderma; species Chaetoderma sp. LZ-2023a. The sequence goes on from CM067375.1 coordinate 79,226,839, forward strand.
TTTCACAAGATCATAACAGAGACTGGTTTTGGCCGACATTACCATTAAGGGGTTAAGATTTATGCCTACTAAATATCTATTTACAGACCCAAGTGAGGACTATTTTCGAAATTTTACGACTGGTGACTGGTTCGCTTATTAAGTCAGTCATTCCAGTGTTAATTTTTCAAAAATAATCCTCTTGGCCTGCAAATGGATATTCGTCACGATCAGTGCAGAGGTCAGTTTGGTCGTGTCCACCGTTAAAGAATTAAACATCCCATTCCGATAACACGCCTTGTTAAAACTCTAGTCATCAAAATTCTTATCCTCTAGGCATTGGTAATGACCGATATTTTAGGCTGAGTTAGATTTTCTGGAAACTTAGATGTACGTGATCAGACAAGAATATCTTTCAAACAATATAAACCCGTTTCCAGAGTCAACTGCTTAATGTGGACGAAGACAGTTGTTATTGATTATCATTTGCGGTGATCGGTCTTGTTTACTGAGACTGCATCGGAAGAAAATCATGATTCCGGGATAATCGCATTTGAGCCGAAGTAACTTTTAATTAAGGTGTTTCCATTCTGAATTATTCCCATTACAGCCTTATTATCCTGCGAGGGTCCAATAAAAGTGTAAATTATAAATCCTGTTAAATTAAACCAAAACAATTCACCGAAACATCATTACTGTATAAGAGAGCAAAGATTTTCGATGAAATTATTATTTTTTTTAATTCGGTAATGACTTGGTTATACGTTATAGTTAGCAGTAAATATTGTATGTGCGATAGAATGGAATGTGTTGTGAATGTCCGACAGAAAATTGCATTCCGACTTCTGTAACAAAGTCCTGCTAGAAGACCGTCCAGAATCATAAGAATTCATCAAGACGATCAAACTCGGATTTCAGTTGTTATATTGGAATGATTTGGTTTAACCGTCATTCAGAGATCATCTGAGACAGAGCCTCGTAATGGTTGGCTTGTTTGGTTACACATGCACATGTAATTGTGAAAGACTGGTGTGTTATATATATATATATATATATATATACCTTGTTATGGTAATATCCAAGAGATGTATCACATGGTTTAGCCCTCATATCAGCCAAAAACGGCTTCTACACTGGCCTTGAGAAATGTCCATTTGCAGACCATGAGAAGACTATTTTTGAAAATTTACCACTGGAATGACTGGCTTGAGCCAGCCATTCCAGTGGTAAATTAAAAAAAAAAGTGTTCTTTTGGTCTGCAAATGGACATTTTCCATGACAAAACTGAAATTTTGAACAAATTTGTGGGTTAAAGCGTTATTTAGACTAACTGAAATAGATATGATTTCAAATAAGTCTTCATTTCATGTGAAGGTCATTGACATTGTACTAGCATACTGCTAGTGTGTGCTGCAAGGGTCTGTACCAAACATGGGTAGCAACTTGGTTTTGAGGATCTGAAATGGCTCATTGATGTTTAGGTCAAAACGCCATTCTTGTGGTGAAATAATATAACCCTCTTAAAAGCATTTTACTTTCCTTCCTAATGATAAGTTCTACTGAAGAGATCTGCACCAATCTTGAATGGGAAACTGCCCTCGAGGACCACAAGTTCTTGAGGTCAAAGGGTCAAAGGCCAGGTCATGGTGATCCAATGACATACATTGGGGTGTCTTGCCAAATGATAATTTACGTTCTACTGAAATGATATTGACCAAACTTTGGTAGCAGTAATTGAATGGTTCAATGCCATAGTCATGGTGACTCACTTGAGGAAAAACATAGATCTATGTCTAGCTAGGCCCCGCCCATTTATAGCTAAGCTCCACCCACTTTTTAGCATGTTGGAATCGATTTATATACGTTGAACTCTCAATTCCCAGAATCCCAGTTTCAAGGTAATTATACAGGTAAGCTGTTGAGTATTTAGAAAATAATTTGTCTGGGAGATCGATGTTGCTGCCAAATCCCAGTCAAATTAGTTTCAAAATATTCAACAGAATGTTTATTAAATTGTAAATTCATCAAAGATATGCAATTAGTACACTAATTACAGGCTTTGATTTTCGTGCGTCATTATGATTGAGATGTCAGCTAACTGGTGATGTAATCTATTATAACATCATACTTGAGTGACAGATCTGATCCATTTATTGCGTTGTGTTATGGAGGATAACTCTAGCTCTACTGAAGGAAGCGTTTATACTAACCTTGGGTGAGAGCTTGCCCTCAGGGATCGGAAGATCACTATTGATTGTGGGGACTCCAAATGTCAAAGGTCAAAGTGGTAATGGTTAGCATCTCAGCCATAGAGCTTGTCCTCTGCTGGTATGAGCACGCAGAAATTATGTTTCATTTTTGGCTGATAATTCGAGCTCTGCTGAAGGGATTGTCCATGAATTTGGCTGTGAGATTACCCGCATTGGTCCGAAGAACCCTATTCATTTTAGAGTGAAAAGGTCATGGTCAACGCCATGGTGACTATAACCCTATAACACTCAAATCTGGCAAAAACGGTTTCTGCGGTTGTCTTGAGAAATGCCCATTTGCAGACCAAGAGAAGACTATCTTTGAGAATTTACCACTGGAATGACTGGCTCGATAACCGAGCCAGTCATTCCAGTGGTAAATTTTCAAAAAAAGTACTCTTGGTTTGCAAATGGACATTTTAATTTTTCAAAATTGAAATTTTCTTGACTAAATTCAAGGGTTAAAGGGTTAATAATGGCTTACAACAGATGGATAATGCCAGCATCCGATTCTTCGCGTAATTAGTGGCAGCCAGCATTAAATAGAAACCCAGGAATGCAGCTTAGAAACACCTGTCACATGATTTATTTCACTGAGTAAATATTCTAGGAATACTTTATCTGGAAGATTTGTATGAATAAATATAAATAGCTTGAACAGCGCCATTCTTGTGATTTTATGGATATATTTGAACAACATATCTAGTATTCTACAGTGACCGCAACTGCAGAAACTTTTTTTTGCTGATATGAGAGTTGAAGATTGAAAAATGTCCAATTGCAGACCAAGAGAAGGCTACTTTTTGAATATCTGGAAACTAATTTTACTGGGCGCTGTTGCTGCTTATGGCAGCAACAGCGCCCAGTCAAATTAGTTTCAAAATATTCAACAGCATACTTATTAAATAATAAAGACTTATGTACAACAACGCTTAGCCTGTCACAAATTATGCATTTGTGACGAACTTATCTATGTCATTCGTGATGGATGGATAAACTTGAAAGCTCCATTAATTTATCATATTCTACTAATGCCCCTGCTTCAGTTTGTTAACTCTTTGATGATCAAGTCAGTCAAAAATTACTTCTACATTCACCTTTTTAAATGTCCATTTGCAGGCCAAGAGAACACTATTTTTGAAACTGTCTTTTACAGAGCTAGTCATGCAGATGTAAATTTTCAAAAAAAGCCTCTTGGGTTGCAAATGGACATTCACGGATGAAATCTTTACCCACAGCACTAGCCGTAAGGACAGATGCAAGCACGGAGTGCTTGTTGTTGTTCTTAAGACATTTTTGAATAACTGGTTCACCTGAAGAGACCTCCAACCTTTGGTGAAAGTAATGGCTGTTGGGTCTCGAGAGTGTATGGCCTTTTTGGGGTCTCAAATGCAATGTCTTTCAGCAACAGTTTTCAAAATAGACAGTTTGATGTATTCTTCAATAACTCTGGTAACTATGGGAGCAACTGTCTCCAAACTCAGGTGGATGTATGTCCGTGGGTTCCTGAATAGGTATGCAAATTTTATGGTCAAAATCTAACACGCAACAGCTTTCAGCAACATTGTTTTCAAAATTGACATTTTAGCTCATTTTTAAAAAGCTAATGTTCTAGCACTCTAATGGAGCGATCTTCTCTAAACTTGAGTGGATGTTTGCCTGTAGGAAGACGTTAATGGCAATTTTGAGGTGAAAAGCTAAACCGCAACAGCTTTCAGCAACATTGTTTCCAAAATAGAAACATTTGACTGTGTGGCGGCCCGAGTGAAAAGATATATCAACACCGATGGTATTAGACAAATTTGGCCTTGTTGATATTCTTGAGCAATAATCTTGAACATTGATGGATGAATTCATCAGTGTGGCCATTATGATTTCTGTATCCCTTGACATTATCTCACTCGCAATGCTTCTAGCAATCTGAATGCGGAGGCTGGATTAATCTACCTATCTGATTAAGCGAGATGAAATAGCTCCGCGAAGACGGGAAATCTTAGCAGAAAATTACTTCCGAAAAAGCTGGCCGCAGTCGATTGAATTGTTACCTGTACTTGTTTATGTCACAAGATTTGTGGTTAGAATGACACATAGTCCAGCTCTAGTGTTCCATCCTGTTTTGTTTGTTCTGGTACATTCAGTATTTGTACAGCAGTGCGGATGTTAAGAGTCAAAGGAACTGGCAATATTGAAGCGCGTGTAGGTCTAAAGCTATTTTTCTCATTATCAAATAGAACAATACAATTGTATGGTTATTGATTTTTCTGACTGCCGTTCAAAATAATGACTCAGAGTCGACCATACCAACGTTTTCGTTTACGATCACATCATCGCTAGCAAGAACAAGAAATATCGTAACGTATTATATCACTAGCTTGTTATTGTACATGTGTTTATTCGCGATACTGCTTTTCTTCTCTATCATTCCAGATGAATGTAAGTCGTGTGGATGAGAAAATATTTTTACTGCGCGTCAATGAAGATGGAAATGTTGAACGATTGTGTTATGAATTTGATTAATTTTAATTGTGACTAGCTGTATAATGACCAGGATTTGTCAAGAAAGTTAAAATATTTGCTTAGTAAGTTTCAATTTGCAGGTCGCGGGGAGGCATTTTGTACAAATAGACCTTTCCCACATTAGCGTATTTTGGGAAAATACCTTCCCATAATGCATTGGACATACCACTTATGGCTGGTAAACGTGAGAGCCGACACGCAAACAGAATTACTTTACTATTAGAATCAGATACAACACACTTTAAGCAGTTTTTATGACGAACAAAGTTCATAATATTATTGAAGTCATACATTTTTGGACGGCTAAGTCAATTCACCTTTCCAGAGTATGTACCCATCATATGACGTCATAATCATCTACGCGGTGTGTAGAATGACATCATAATGGATGACGTCATGAATGACGTCGATAAGTACGTCACGAACGCATATTTGAAGACGGTCTATGCCTTGTTGTACAAATTGTTTGCTTTTACTATTTAATAAATATTTGTTTGAATATTTTGAAACTAATTTGACTCGGCACTGTTGCTGCCATAGGCAACAACAGCACCCAGTCAAATTAGTTACAAAATATTCAACAGCTTCCCTGTATAGTTTTCAGTAAATTGATAGCTAGGGCATTCGGGGATTTTATATACTCAAATAACTCGGTGAAAATTTTACAAAAAAACATAAAAAATAATGCCTTAATGTTAAGCAATTGAATACGCTTTCCAATGATGTATAACTTAAATAATATAGCGATTTTAGTTTCTCATAGGAATGGGTTAAATGGCAGTGTATTTTAGTGCAATATTAGCTCAATGTGCGTCAGCTGCTTGTTGTCGGCGTTACCAGCCAGCAGTTATTCTCTGAGCATTGATTTCGGGAAATCCCGGGGTAATGATGTCAATGTGGGAAAGGTGTATTTACCGCTGGAATGGCTGGCTTTGTTATCGAGCCAGGCATTCCAGTGGTACATTTTCTGAAATAGTTTTCTATTGGCCTGCAAATGGGCTGTTCTCAAGACCACTGCTGTCAGTTTTGTTCTGACTGACTTGACCATTTAAGATGGCGAAGAAATTTCATTCTGCTTGTCATATTAGTGCTGTATTTACTGTATCTTATTGTTACCGACTCTAATTTTAGATTAAACTTTTTGGAAATAGTTTGATGGAAACGTTTTGTTACTTGGTTACGCAGCAACAACTGTCAGTTAACTTATTTCTAAAATACCCAGCAAATTTCGATTTAAATATCTTACTTTCCAATCAGGCTGCTTCGTAACTCAGAATGAAATGCTCTACTAGAGTTGACCGAGAATCAATCGTCTTACATAACTCATCATCGAACTAATAATCGCTTTCTATTTGTGTGTATAATAGTTGGTCGATGATCATTGTGATGCTGAAGTGAAGAGCTGTTGTTTGATGATAGGAAATATATTGTATGTGCAAGAGAATGTGTTGAAAAGATCAGCTTTCTTTGGTGACAAAAACAGGGATTCATTAACCATTTAGAAATAACAGTCAGGTGGCTAGCTGCAAGAGGTGTAGATGTCGACCATGGTCAAGTCAGCCAAAAACCAGTCTACAGTGGTACCAAGGAATTTCCATTTGCATGCCAAGAGAGGACTATATTGAAAATTTACCATTGGAATGCCTGGCTCAGTAACAAAGCCAGAGCCATTTCATTGGTAAATTTTAAAAACTAGTCCTCTTGGCATGCAAACGGACAATCCATACAGAAACCTTTTATTCTCTTGACCAAATTTGATAGTTAAAGAGTTAAAGATCCTGTCTTACAATTTTTTTAGCAAATCACCAAAATTTGGTACCAAGATTAAGCCATATGTCATATCACAGGTTACATTTTGGATTAAAACACTACATTGCGCATGACCACCGTAGAAGTAACTTTGGCCAGCTTGAATGTTAAATCGTTATGACGTGTCATTGAAATATCCTGTCTTAAAAATCATAGTAATTGATGTCAGATACTAGAGTGACAGATCAGATCCCACCATTAGAATCTGTCACTGAATCTGGATTTTCTCTTGGCTATTTAACACAACAATCCCGCCAAAAAATGGCACCTATGGTGGTCTTGAGACATGACCATTAGCAGACCAAAAGATTATTTTTGAATATTTACATGACAACCTAGACAGTCATGGCATTTTGAAAATTTTCAAAAACAAATTGACATTTTCTATGGAAAATTTCAAATTTTCATGAACAAATTTGAGGGTTAAAGCGTTAATTCTTTATTCAGTTGATTTAACTAAAATAACCCTATAACCCTTTCACTGATAAATTGCTATATCTTGATCTTGGAGCAAACAAATAGGAAAGCTGTCGATTATTTTGAAATTAATAATGACTGGAACTCATTTATGCCTTACGCAGCAAAGGCTTCCAGTCATTAATTTCAAAATATTCAACAGATTATAATGATCAAATAGACCAAAGTAACATCTATATTGGTATTAAACAATTTCTATTTGCAGGTCAAGTGAATACTTTTTTGGAAAAATCTCCTGGCCGTCTTGACCATTAACCCTTTAACGGTCAAGTATCTTTTAAAAAAAATCAAAACATTTAAATTTATCAGTGGAATGACTGACTCAGTTATCGAGCCAGTCATTCCAGTGATAAATTTTCAAAGATACTCTTCTCTTGGTCTGCAAATGGACATTTCTCAATGCCACTGCGGAAGCCGTTTTTAGCGCGATCGATCGAATTTGTTCAAGAAAATCTAAATTTTCTCATAGAATATGTCCATTTACAGGCCAAGAGAGGACTATTTTTTTTAAATTACCACTGGAATGACTGACTCAGTTATCGAGCCAGGCATTCCAGTGGTAAAATTTCAAAAATATTGTTCTTGGCCTGCACGTGGACATTCCTCAAGAGCACAGCAGAGGCTGGTTTTGGCCTGTTTTACCATTAAAGGGTTAACATTTACTCGTAATTTCTAAATATTCGCTTTGGCAAAATAACATCCATCTTTCATGAACCACCTACCACTTCCCAGATGGCAATTTTAGATTAGAACTATAATAGTATTTTTGTAGTCAAGTTTATATTTACAATCTTCACTGACTAAAATCCAGGTTGATATTTATGATACTGCTGATACACTGAGAAAGGTCTTTGAACAGGTTTGTGCTCAATATTACTTTTTCAGCAACGCTTTTACTGGTCAAATTTGGTAACGAAATTCAAAATACCAGCATTTGCGGGCCAAGGCAAGGGAAGACTATTTGTATACCCTGCCCCCAAGAATACGCTTGCTATTATGTGATGGCACTATCCCGGTGGGTGGGTGGGAGGGCAGAGTTATTTCCGGAAGATATTCTCACTACCATTTATCGGATCGCTTTGAAACTTTATGGGTTGAATGGACAAGGTCTGGGGAAGAAACCTATCGAAATCTATGATGATCCAAAATCAAAGATGGCCACCAGCCACGTGTTGGCATATTGAAAATCAGTTTTCCAAATGATAACTGCATACATTCATTTTTTTTGGTTTGAAACTTCATAGAGCCATTGTTGTAAGTATGGGGAAGAGTCTTCTTGAAATCTACGATGATCTGACATACAATTGGGAGGAGAGAAATGCATCTCTAGATGGTGGAGATCTCTCAAGTCTTTTTTGATTGCTAGATGATTGTCATTCGGTCTTTACATTGGGGCTGCCATTTTAGAAGCAGTCAGTCCTTTGACTGTTGCACTGTCATTTCCTGAAAAGAGGAAACCTATCAAAGCTGATGTTGATTCGATATTAAATATGGCTGCCAGCCACCCGTTGGCATCTTGATAATTGATATCCGGTCGATAACATTTGGTGGATCGCTTTCAAACTTCATATGTCTATTGTAGTAGCTCAATGATGCAAATACTTAGGTATCTGGCCCACTCTGTGTGAAGTATTGTGAACCAACAATTGCTCATAATGTTTGTATGGAATGGAAGCATATGTATAAGAATCATGTGAAATCGTGGACATCTGTTGCCAGTTTCTCACCACTTTGTCACAAGGCATAAATGATAACGGTCATGCTTTTTGATCCAACGAGTGTAATGTACTCTTAGTTCAGTGGTGGTCGAAGAAATCCATCATGCCCAGATTGGGTATAGTGCAACGACTTCGAGAGAATAGTATATATATATTATATATATATATATAGGTATAGGTCAGGTTTATAGTCTGCTTCCACTTGCGTGCTCAGCCGACTTTCCAACTTTACCCCCTGGTCATTGGGCCCATTTCACTCCTTGACAATCTCAACTCCCTTTTGGGAGCATACAGCCCGGCTGCCGTTTTATAGGCGCTCAGAGGCTTTGACATTCCACATTGCCGACACTGCCCTCACAGGTACCTATTTTACAGACAGGTGAACTGGAACAACGCAGAGTGAAGTGTCTTGCTCAAGGACACAACGCCGCAGCCCGAAATTTTTACACAATGCTCTATTATATGCATTTAGAGTAGCTTTCCTGAATGCAAGATCCATTCAGAGACATACAGAAGACGTTAGGAAAGACTTTAGTTTAAATGCTGCGAACGTAATTTGTTTTTGTGAAACGAGATTCAAGTCAGATGAACCAATAGAAAGTTCAGGTGTACATGAGTATTATCAGTATAGGCAAGATGTCCTGGCAACTGCACACCAATACGGACCAACACACAGCCTATCTGTATATAGTAAGGGACGATTCAGGTTCAACTCGTCTATAAATGTTGGTTATGGCACAATGGAGGAATCAAGTTTTAGCCCTGCCCCGCCTATCTCTGGCTAAGCACCACCCACACGTTGCTCGTGTTGAGATTGCTCAATCCTTGCACTCTCTGATCTCAATTTCCACAAAACTACACAGGTAAGCTGTTGCACCCAGTCAAATTAGTTTCAAAATATTAAACAGCATGTTTATTAAATGATAAAGACATACTATACGTGCAACAATGCTTAGTCCATCATCAATTAACCCGCGACGAACCTAACTAAGTCATTCATGACATAAGTGATTATGATGTCAGCCTACACGTCACATACTTGATTATGACATCATATGATTAATGGATAAACTGGAATCATAAATTGAAATGGTTATTGCTAGAATTGTGAGCTTCAGTCTTGTTTATGTGTGCAAGCCACCGCAGACTCCACCAAACACAGCCTTGAATGCTAGAAATAGAGTAAATAATCAATAGTTCTTGAATTCAAAACCCATGATAATGCGGGATATGAATATTGATGTGAGTCAACTCTTTCCGTAAACAAAGATAATCTTGCAATGACAGAGAGAGTCTTGGTTATCAGCAGCTGATACATGAGCTGACACCAGACATGAGATCTTCCATTGACTTGATTTTCAACCAACATCTCCCAAGAGCACATTGAAGCTGGAACGTTAGAAGTTAATTCACTTTTCCAGTTTATCCATCCATCATATGATGTCATAATCAACTCAGTTTTGTGTATGCTGACATCATAATCATGACATCATGAATGATTCAAAATAGTCCGTCTTTAATGCTTAATAATTTGACACGTTGTACGAATTGTATGTATTTGCTATTTAATAAACATGCTGGTGAATATTTTGAAAGAATTTTGACTGCGTTGTTGCTGCCAGTCGAATTAATTTAAAAATATTCAACAGCTTACCTGCATAGTTTTCTGGAAATTGATAGTCAGGGAGGTCAGAGATCGATCGATTCCAACACAAACTTAGAGAGAAATGAGCGTGGCATAGCTAAAACTGGAACGGTCCAGTATTCAGATCACGAAGTCATCTGGGCTACTGGATTATTACAAGAGATAATGGATATATGCAATACTCTCAGAGTTCCGCGATGGTAAAATCTTGTTTATTTTGAAATGCGGACAACTTGAACCACACACACACCATACAGAGGGTGTGCTGACGTGCTGAAAAATCTGATGCGGAAGGGTTGTCATCTGTCAAGGAATTGGTGGCATCTACACGATGTTTGACTATTTGTATAAAAAATTACCAAGTGACCATTTAAAAGGTTGATGATCCATCAGGTATCCATTCGTCCATTCAGTGTAATACTGTTTGTAAAGACAACTCAAGCGAGGTGCTGGATTTAAGCTAAATTTTTCTGGACGCATGCTAGCTTTCATTCCTCCATTCACAAATTTTATCAGCCATCTTATAAATCAGTTTCTGAATGATATCTCTTGCTACGTATGATGTTTCTGAACAGTTTCTTGTGACATATGTATTAAGGCATGTTATGCGTTGCTTTCTGACAGAAAGGCCAAGTGAGCTTATGCCCTGGCGACCATCCATCGTGTGTCCATCCGTCTGTCCGCCATTGGTAAACTTTTCCTTTAAACGACTTCTCAAGAACCACTGGGCGGATTTCAATTATATTTGTTAGAAAGAATCCTTAGGGTATAGAGATTCAAGTTTGTTCAAATGAAGCCGATGGCCAATTTGACCGGTGGCCATCTTGGATTTTGGCCAATTTTTAGAAATGTCTTTAAAAATCTTTTCCAAAACCGTTTTCGGAATCGATTCAAGACTCACACAACATCATGTAGGGCAAGAGCTAAGTGAAGTTCGTTCAAGAGAACTTGATTGACCAAATGGTTCAGCGGCTAATCTTGGATGACTTAGTGTGAAGTATTGCGAACCAACAATTGCTCATAATGTTTGTATGGAATGGAAGCATATGTATAAGAATCATGTGAAATCGTGGACACCTGTTGCCAGTTTCTCACCACTTTGTCACAAGGCATAAATGATAGCGGTCATGCTTTTTGATCCAACGAGTGGAATGTACTCTTAGTTCAGTGGTGGGTGAAGAAATCCATCATGCCCAGATTGGGTATAGTGCAACGACTTCGAGAGAATAGTCTGAAGCCAGCCTTGAAATTTTTACACAATGCTCTGTTATATGCTAGCTTTCATTCCTCCATTCACAAATTTTATCAGCCATCTTATAAATCAGTTTCTGAATGATATCTCTTGCTACGTACGATGTTTCTGAACAGTTTCTTGTGACATATATATTAAGGCATGTTATGCGTTGCTTTCTGACAGAAAGGCCAAGTGAGCTTATGCCCTGGCGACCATCCATCGTGTGCCCATCCGTCTGGCCGCCATTGGTAAACTTTTCCTTTAAACGACTTCTTCTCAAGAACCACTGGGCGGATTTCAATTATATTTGTTGGAAAGAATCCTTAGGGTATAGAGATTCAAGTTTGTTCAAATGAAGCCGATGGCCAATTTGACCGGTGGCCATCTTGGATTTAGAAATGTCTTTAAAAATCTTTTCCAAAACCGTTTTCGGAATCGATTCAAGGCTCACACAACATCATGTAGGGCAAGAGCTAAGTGAAGTTCGTTCAAGAGAACTTGATTGACCAAATGGTTCAGCGGCTATCTTGGATGACCTAGTTTTCGCAAAAATGACTTCTCCAGAACCTCTGAAGCGATCATGCCGAAATTTGGCCCATATGATTAGGGACTAAGGGCCATTAAAGTTTGTTCAAGGGAAGTTGCTCCATCAAAAAAGATGGCCGTCATGGACCAATCAAAATGTAGCGTGTTTGGCGGCTTATTAGATTTTTTTATTTGATAGATTTAGAGGCCAAAATTGGTTTTATATGTTTTTGCTATTGTGATTTCAAATTTGCCATTTTCGAAACTGTCTGATAAATGGTTTGGCAGCCGTCTTGGATCATTTACCTGCCAAAAGCTCCCATACTAAAGCAATTGGAAAGTTAAAATGTCTTCTCGAGACCCACTGGACCAATTCCAATTATATGTGGCAGGAACAGTCCTTAAGGCATAGATATTCAAGTTTGTTCAAAGGAATCCGATCGACTAATTTGACCGGCAGCTATCTTGGATTTTGGGCAATTTTTTAAAATGTCTAAAAATCTACTCCAAAACCACTTTGGGAATTGATTCAAAACTCATGCAACATCATTTAGGGCAAGAGCTAAGCCTAGTTAGTTATCTAGAACTTGATTGACCAAATGGGTCAGTGGCCATCTTGGATGACATAGTTTTCGCAAAAACGACTTCTACGGAGCAGCAGAAGCGATCAGGACGAATTTGGGAGATCTGGTTAGGGACTAAGGGCCATTAATGTTTGATCAAGGGAAATTGATAAGTAAAAAAACATGGCCACCACCGACCAATCAAAATGTAGTTTTTGGCGGGCATATTGGATATTTTTATTTCATGGATTTTGAAGCAGAAATTGCTTTTGTATAGGTTTTAGGTATTCTGATTTCAAATTTACAATTTTCAAAACTGTCAGATAAGCGGTTTATCGGCTGTCTTGGACCTTTTTCCTGCCAAAAACTCCCATATTAAAGCAATGGAAAATTAAAAATGTCTTCTCGATAACCACTGGGCTGCATATTTGACAGGAAGCATCCTTAGGAAATAAGGATACAAATTGTTCAAAGGAAGATGATAGGCCAATTTGTCCAGCGGCCATCTTGGATTTTGGCCGAGTTTTAGAAAAGTTTGAAAATCTCTAAAACTCTTTGAAACTGCTAGGGGGATCGATGCACACCTCATGAAATATGATCTAGTGCAAGAGCTGAACCAAGTTTGTTCAAGGGAACATAGTTTGCCAAATGGTTCAACCTTCATCTTGGATGACCTAGTTTTCACGTAAACAACCTCCAGAACCGCTGAACTGATCAGACTAAAATTTTGCAGATATGATTAGGGCGGATTTTGTCCATGGAAAGTTGATATGTCAAAAAAACATGTCCGTCATGAATCAATCAAAATATAGCATTTTTGGCGGATATCTTGTGTCTTCTGCACATTTCTGCGAAAACTTACTTATTAACCACTGGGACAATGTTAAAAACTTGGCTAAACTTTCTTCATGGATATTTGATTTGTAAATTTTTCCAGTGGTCATCTCATTTAGTTTGGTTGTGCCAGTGGCCAATAATGCCACGTAAGCGATACTGGCCCATTGGGCGTCTTTTCTTAGTTATTTTGGTGTGGTATTATGCCATGTTTGCAGAGCTCTTGTTAAAAATTTACCACTGGAATGACTGGCTCGTCAAGCGAGTCATTCTAGTGCTAAGTTTTCAAAAAAACATCTTGGCCTGTAAATCGATATTCATCAAGATTAATGCATAGGCCAGTTTGGTCTGACTTGACCATTTATGTTTTAATCGTGTAGTAAAAGTGTAAAACCTGTCACAACTGACATTATTGAGCACAGTTAATAATAACTGGGTTTGGGTGGCATTATATTCTGTCTATCTGTGAACCTGTACTGAGTTCGGGTCTTGTTTGATATATTCTTCTACTTGCCATTTATTGATGAAATTCCAGGGGTATATGGCAATGGCGCTAAGAAGATGATTATTTTTTCAGTCCATCCGTCTATATGGCAAGCATGTGTGTGCGTGCGTGCGTGCGTGCGTGCGTGCGTGCGTGCGTGCGTGCGTGTGTGTGTGTGAGCGCACCCGCGCGTATGTGTGCTTCATAGTATAGGTGAGTGAGTGAAAGATTAAAATTTATCAAAATTGTATTGTCCCATTCAGATCTCTAAAAGCTTTGAAGCTTCACTCACGATTTTTCTCAGCATATCTATTATGTATAAACGAAGTGTTGTGATTTCATTTTGTTGAAATCCATCCATAGGTTGTTTTTGTTTTTGATCTAAATTCCAAGATGTTATTCAGGGTTAGCTTTCAGTATGTCAGTATCAATTATGGAAAATGTCACTATATTCTTGGAGAATGGTCCTTTCCCATTTTTGCTTTTCCCCCGCCCATCCTCTAGCTAAGCTCCACCCACACCTCGCTCATGTTGGGATCGATCGATCTCTGAACTGCCTGACAATCAATTTCCAGAAAACTATACAGGTAAGCTATTGAATATTTTGAAACTAATTTGACTGGGCGCTGTTGCTGCCTATGGCAGCAGCAGCGTCCAGTCAAATTAGTTTCAAAATGTTCAATAGTTTGTTCATTAAATAGTAGCTACATGCAATTTGTACAATGTGTCAGACTATTAAGAGTTAAAGACGGGCCATATATAATCATTTATGACATAATATCTGGATAATATTTGCGATCACATTTTCCGATCCATGAACAAGTAATCTTATATTTGTTCGAGCTTATACTAGCGCAGCCTAGTTTTGAGGTTCACTACATGGTGTATTATTAACCACGTTCAAATTTGGTCAAGAATATTTGGATATCTGTCCATTTACAGGCCAAGAAGATAGAATTTTTGAAAATTGATCACTGGAATGACTGGCTCGGTTATCAAGCCAGTCATTCCAGTGGTAAATTTTCAAAAATTGTGTTCTCTTGGCCTGTTAATGAACATTCCACAAGACCATAATGTCAGAGGCTGGTTCTCGCCAGCTTGCCCTTTAAACAGTTAAGTAATAGTTCAATCCCATGCTTTAGAATCGTACAGTCATTAACCCTTTAACCCTCAAAGTTATTCAAGAAAATAACTCTCTCATAGAAAATGTCCATTTGCAGAACAAAAGAAGATTGTTAGTCCCCTACCGGTAAAACCCGGGTGTGTGGGGGGGGGGGGGGGGTGGGGGGGTGGGGACTATAGGTTTGCACTCTGTCTGTCCGTCTGTCGCAGTTGGTTTTCTGCACTTTTTCGTGGTCCTTCAAGGTATTCAACTGAGAATTGTTTTATTGCTTTGTTATGAGAAGTTACAGACCAAGGTCGAGTTTCAGGTGTATGCGTCAATTTTTGATGGCGTTATGCCCCCTTTCGACTTAAAAAATACAAAAAATATCAGCTTTCCACACTTTTTCGCACTGCTTCAAGATATTTAAGCGAAAATTGGTGCATCGGTTTAGTATAAAGAGTTACAGAGCAAGTTCGAGTTTCAGACATTTTCGTCAATTTTTCATGGAGTTATGCCCCCTTTCGACTTATGAAATACGAAAAATACTAGTTTTCCGCACCTTTTTTCGCAGTCTTTCAAGATATTATACTGAGAATTGCTACATAGCTTTGGCATAAGAAGCTACAGACCAACTTCGAGTTTCAGGTATATGCGTACATTTTTGATGGAGTTATGCCCCCTTTCGACTTAGGAAATATGAAAAATATCAGCTTTCTTCAGCACGCCTTCATGATATTTAAGGAAAAATCAGTTCCATCGCTTTAGTATGAAGGGTTACAGAGCAAGTTCAAGTTTCAGACATTTTCGTCAATTTTTCAGGGAGTTATGACCCCTTTCGACTTATGAAATACAAACATATCAGCTTTCAAGACTTTTTCCTTCTCCTTCACCATATATAACTGAGACTTGGTTTATTGCTATGTTATGAGAAGTTACAGATCAAGTTCGAGTTTCAGCTGCTTTTGACAATTTTTAATGAAATCTTTGACTCTCAATCTCTAAAGATTTATATCACCAGGTAGGGGACATGTATTGCAATGCAATACTTACAGAATACTTGTTTATTATAAGCTGATTAAATAATTACTACTGCTATTCTACTACTACTACTACTACTACTACTACTACTACTACTACTACTACTACTACTACTACTACTGCTACTGCTACTGCCGCAGTGGCTGCTGTTACTACTACTACTGCTGCTGCTGCTGCTGCTGCTGCTGCTACTACTACTACTACTACTACTACTACTACTACTACTACGATTACTACTACTGCCGCTGCCGCAGTCGCTGCTGTTACTACTAGACTACTACTACTACTACTACTACTACTACTACTACTACTACTACTACTACTACTACTACTACTGCTACTACTACTACTACTACTACTACTGGTGCTACTACTACTACTACTACTACTACTGGTGGTAGGTGCTACTACTACTACTGATACTACTACTACTACTACTACTACTACTACTACTACTACTACTACTACTACTGCTACTACTACTACTACCACTACTACTACTGGTGCTACTACTACTACTACTGGTGCTAGGTGCTACTACTACTACTACTACTAATACTACTACTACTGCTACTACTACTATTACTACTACTACTACTACTGGTGCTACTACTACTACTACTGGTGCTAGGTGCTACTACTACTACTACTACTACTACTACTACTACTACTACTACTACTACTACTACTACTACTACTGCTACTACTACTACTACTACTACTACTGGTGCTACTACTACTACTACTACTGGTGCTAGGTGCTACTACTACTACTACTACTACTACTACTACTACTACTACTACTACTACTACTACTACTACTACTACTGCTACTACTACTAGTACTACTACTACTACTGGTGCTACTACTACTACTACTGGTGCTAGGTGCTACTACTACTACTGATACTACTACTACTACAACTACTACTACTACTACCACTACTACTACTACTACTACTACTACTACTACTACTACTACTACTACTACTACTACTGGTGCTACTTCTACTACTGGTGCTAGGTGCTACTACTACTACTACTACTACTACTACTACTGCTACTACTACTACTACTACTACTACTACTACTACTACTACTACTGGTGCTACTACTACTACTACTGGTGCTAGGTGCTACTACTACTACTACTACTACTACTACTACTACTACTACTACTACTACTACTACTACTACTACTGCTACTACTACTACTACTACTACTACTGGTGCTACTACTACTACTACTGGTGCTAGGTGCTACTACTACTACTACTACTACTACTACTACTACTACTACTACTACTACTACTACTACTACTGATACTACTACTACTACAACTACTACTACCACTACTACTACTACTACTACTACTACTACAACTACTACTACTACTACTACTACTACTACTACTACTACTACTACTACTGGTGCTAGGTTATTACTATTTATATAGATAAATATTCACTACTGCCATAAATGTTATATTATGCTCCTCATGCTGTGTGTGAGTGAATCAAGAAATCTTAATCTGAATCTAATCAGGAGGTAGGTGGGTTACTTAGCTTTGTTGTGAAAACTCAGAAATACAGCACCAATAAACATGTTTATTTTGTATCTGAATTGCGACAATCTAAAAATACTGCAGAGATCACGATGTGGACGACCTGTTTAGATTGGCAGAAGGTTTGAACACTAAGTCTTAGATATAGGTAATCATGTGTTTTTACAGAATTGTGATAACTAAATTATTCACACAGCATGAGACCCATCTATTAGCTTACACGCTGAACAAGCGTCAATCATGCGCACAAGAATTGAAGAAAGAAAACATTTTATGCGCAATTAGATTATGTTAACAGTGAAACATTTACCCCTTGAATGCTTGGTTTCGTTATCTAGCCAGTAATTTCAGGAGTAAATGTTTAAAAATAGACTTCTTTAGATCTGCAAATTGACACTTCTCAAGACCACTGCAGTGACCGACTTAACAGCAATATCATAATTGTTTAAAACGATGAATCATTATTGGTTAAGCTGAAAATTTTATTAAACTCCGTTTTTTATCTCGCATTTTCATGAAGTTGAAAAAAAGAGATTTTTGGAGAGGGAGAAAAAATGTTGGCATCGGCGTTGGTGTCCGAACAGGTTAATCTTTTTAAAAAGTTTGTGGTTATCCGATTTGAAAAAAGTTACACAGATGTGTTCTATGGGATGCTTAGGACTAGTCTGCATCAGAATTATATTTATTTTATAATTTTTTCCATACTTTTATCATGTTTGAACATATATTTTATGTGTCGAAAGTTATCGTTCTTGGCTGCGTTAAACCTTTTTAAAACGACATTTGCACCTACAAGGGAATATCCGATTTAAAAAAAAAAGTCACAGATTTGTTTTATACGATGCTTAGGACCAGTCCATGTAACAAATGGACTTTCAAAATTTTTTCTAGGTTCTTTTGGGCATTTGAACTTTGACTATTTTAGTGTGAATTTGCATGCAAGTTACATCCTGATTATAGTTCTTGGCTGTGTTAAATTTTTTTCAAATAACATTTACACCCACAAGGGGTGGGAGATTTGAATAAAACTTCAGAGATTTGTTCTATACGATGCTAAGGACTAGTCCACATCAAAAGGAAATCGACTTTGACATTTTTTCCAGATCTTTTCACCATTTGAACTCTGATTGTTTTATTGCCTGATTTGTATGCCGGTTGTGTGGCCAGGTATAGGTTTTGGCTGCGTTAAGTTTTGTTAAAACAACATTTACACCAACCAGGGGGTATGGGATTTGAATAAAACTTCACAGATTTGTTTTATGCCATGCTTAGGACCAGTCCACGTCCAAAGGAAATCGACTTTGACATTTTTTATGGAATTTTTCATTGTTTGAACGCTTATTATTTTATGGCTGATTTGTATACAGATTATATATCTTGGTTATGATTCTTGGCTGTGTTAAATTTTCTTTAAATGACATTTGCACCCACAAGGGGTTATCAGATTACAGTAAAACTTGACAGATTAGTTCTATACCATGCTTATGACTAGCCCACATCAAAAGGTAATTGATTTTCAAATTTATTTTTTATTTTTTAGTGTTTGGACTTTGATAAAATTTAGGCCTGCTTTGCATCCAGGTTAAGTTTCAAATGACAATTTAATCAACAAGGACTTGGTTTTGAAGCTTGAAACCTTGGGGATGATTATACATATGGGGAAGAATGTGCATGACACTTATGGAATCTTGTTCTGACCCCCTCCCCCCCTGGGGTTGGGCCCAGGGGTCATTTAAGGTCAAAATTGGCCAATAATTATCGATTGTAATGCAACTCATCATAGGCCATTTCAGATAGAAACTTGAAAACTTTGGGGATGATTTCACAGATGGGCAGGGATGTGCATGACACTTGGAATTTTGGTATGACCCCAGGGGAACTGCAGGGGGGGTGGTATGGGGTGGGGACTGTGGGTAAAAAATTTAATTTATCCAAAGGTGGTCATGTCAAAATATATCATTTTCAAGTCAATGATGAGTAGACTACAGTACTATACCCACTAAAGGCTATGCTTGCCCAATGGGTAATACCTTGGGTGTTTTGAATTGGCATGTTGATTGTCAAATTTCAAAATGAGACTGTGTCTGGTGGTCCATCATATCCTGTGATGTACAATTAATATACAGTACAGGTAAGCAGGACTCGGTACACTCAAGTCAAGCATGGACCTGAGGAAGCTACAGATTTTGGCTGAGGACAAGACACAGTGGGCAAAAGTGAAGAAGGAATGATTGAATTTGTAGGATGTTTCTACTACAAATCCGCAGAAAAGAGTAATCATACATAAATACAGGTAAGCTATTTGCTATCTTCTGATAGCTCTTGTGGAATTTTGGTATGGCCCTGGGGTGGGAAATGTGGGTAAAAAATTCAATTTATCCAAAGGTGGTCATGTCACATATCCTTTTCAAGCCAATGATGAGTAGACTACAGTACAGCTATCAACTTCCTCTTCATGGATCTTCAGAAAGCTGGATTATATGATTGGAGTATGTCAAATGAATGACGTCATCATTGCTATCAACAATGGACATGTGATGGCTATCAGCCAATGAGGTGATTTTTGCACTTAGGGCCATATTCTAGGGGCTGTGGGTATTGTTATTAACCCTTTTAATGCCTACATATTGAGATAAAGCATTCAAGATGCCGGAAGGAGCATTGACAGTCACTCAATAACAACAAGACCCAGCAGATGGTGACTAAAAATTCTTCCTACGACCAGCTCCGAAAGGGGCATCGAGTCGTTATATACCTAGCAGTGTTATTATCTGCATCATTACTATCGGTAGTTTCATTTTGGAAAAGAATTTCAAGATCAGACTATCAGCAGGTTGGTAAAATTTTCCATGTTGGAAACATTAATATTGTTAATGAGCTATTAATGGCAGGGGCAGGTGGGGTTTCTTATCGCTTTCTCCATCTGGTGAGACAGGGTTGCGTAAGCGAGACAGGAAGTGTCCATCCGGCCCTTTGTCTTCACAGAGCACCTGTGAAAACACTCGGCTGCCCGGAGGGATAATTCTGGCCTCGCCACACCAGCCCAACGTCACCATGGCCAAGCGCGCTCAGATTGGTCAGTGGTAAATCGGTCACAATGCCCGTGGCGGATTGGCCACACCTAGGACGCACGTGCCAGTTCACCACCGGTGGATTGGAATAGTCAGCCAATGGAGTCGCTCCATTTCCACCTTTAAAATAAGCTGTTTGGCTTACATCTCGTCATTGTGCGTTCGTAACCTCTGACCTTCTTTGCAGTAAATTATTAATCCGAAGTTACCGATAATCGTTAGTTGCGAATTTTTTAGTTGGAAACAGAAAATAGTATTATCTCGGTAGTTGAAGCAAAGTTCGTTTATTTTTTTAGTTATCACGATTTAATCCCGGTAGTGCGATCTCTCAAGGACAATAATTATCGAATTATATGAATACGAATCTAACGGTTAGATTAACTTTGTAAATAAACAATCAAAATGTCGGACATTAAATCTTTTTACGGAATCCCGCAGTGGTATGTGCTAACATTAGCTGAAGAAGAACGTTTGGCAACTTACATGCAAGAATGCGAATCGCCAGCGCACGCTATATTCGCTGCGCAATTAGACTGTGCCGCATTCTGTAACGGGTGTATAGTATGTGAACCAGAGGAGACCATGGAGATGTGCAGATTTTATTCGGCGCCACGTAGTCAGTAAACACTAAATGCTAGATGGTCATTTCTCTATCAAGACGAAATCTAAGCAACATATTCATTCAACAGACAATGACTACCGACTTAAACGACGACAGCAGTGCAGGTGGCTCCAGATCCCTCTCGGACGAAGAGCGGGTACGTATCTGGGGCCAACATAAACGCATCAATGACAGCACGATGACGCAGCTACTGGAGTTAGGCTTTAGCTCTATGGAAGCATTATCTCTCGTGGAGAAGGACGACCTGAAGGACATCCCAATAGGACAAGTTAAACTTGTTTTGAGGGCCATAAGCCAGACATTCCCCAGCGACAGACAGCATGATCAGCATCCAACAACACCACCACCACCAGTGCTTACACCTCACCCACCACAGAACGAGCGGAGACCAACCTCCAACACGATGCCAGAAGAGGACAACCTTAGAGACTTTGTCAATCTTTTGCAGCACCACCAGCATGATGCACAGCCTGGCCCACCAACGCTCCAGACGACGCAAGGAGGCGAGACAACATCAGGTAATGGTATTAATCATAATGCAAATGATATTATATCTTGGCAGGACCCCCAAATCTATTTCAGGTCTATGACACCTCAAAGGGCTCAAACCCCATCACACCTCGATATAGCAGACTTCGTAAATATATCCGGGGGTAGTGTAAATGAGGATGTGATTTCAGAATTTGAGGGGGGGCAGATCGTCTATAAGTCAGGACCCGTCAAACCAAAATTAGAGAGTGTGACCCAGAACCAGTGGTCCTTGGCAAACTTGGCAATCCTTAACAAGTTATTGCAAGAGGGTAACCTAGGGCAGGGGGCAATCATAGATTACCTGTCTTATACGACCAGAATGCATCACTTATTATCACCATACGAGCAGGCATCAGTGTGGTTTTATGACCGGGAATACCGTAGGCTCCAGCACCTACACAACTTTAGATGGGGCACTGATGTCCCACACATACAAATGGTCTACTTGAAGCCGAGAATGCCCAGGCTACGTCCAAGCCAACCCCACCACCACCAGGGGCCTAGGCATAATGGACCTCGTCCACAGGGCCCTCAAGTAAAGTCAAATCTGGCCTCTCACTCCCAACAGGGTGGCGAAATTTGTAGAATGTACAATTCTCAGAGAGGATGTAAACTAGTGGCATGTAGGTTTGCTCATGTGTGCGCAGTGCCTGGTTGCTCACAAAAGCATCCAGTGATTGATCACAAGAACTCAGAAAACTAATATCCCCAGGTAAGGTGTCTCACAGCCTATGCTCAGCAGCGTGGGAGAAAGAGTTGAAAGACGATTCAGACCGAGATTTCATCCTCCTAGGAATCAATGAGGGCTTCCATATCATAGACCCAGATTCTCATCCAACCCCGGTTGAACTTAAAAACCACCCTTCTGCCTCAATAAATAGTCCCCTCTTCCACGAAGCCACCCATCAGATCCTAGAGGAGGTGGAAAATGGGAATTATGTCCCGGCCTCTACACCCCCTCTTATTGTTAGTCCATTAGGGATCATACCCAAATCTGATGGAGGCATCAGGATCATTCATGATTGTAGCCGCCCATCAGGGCATGCAGTCAATGATTATGTACATGACTTAGAAAAACAACGCTTTCAGTCTGTCGATGATGCAGCTAAACTAGTGACGCAGGGCTGTTACTTGGCCAAAGTTGATCTAAAATCTGCCTATCGTTCGGTCCCAATCTCCCTCCACAGCCAAAAGGTTATGGGTTTAAAGTGGCCTTTACCTAATGGTACCCAATATTTTTATGACACTAAATTGTGCTTTGGAGCTAGAGCAGCACCAGGCATTTTTCACCGTCTCTCCCAAGCTGTACGCCGCATGATGGCCAGGAAAGGCTTCAATATTGTGGCATATCTTGATGACTTCTTGGTCTGTGAATCGTCTTTCAACAGATGCTTGTTAGGTATGAACACCTTAATTAAACTTCTAAGATGCCTGGGATTTATGATAAATTGGTCCAAGGTTATTGGACCGACGCAAAAGCTAATTTTCTTGGGAATCGAGTTTGATTCCCAAAACATGACATTGCAGTTGTCATCTGACAGGCTGGCAGCTTTGCGAGAAGAATTGGCTGTCTTCTCGAAAAAACAGCGCGCATCAAAAAAGCAAATGCAATCAATTGCAGACAAATTAAACTGGGCAGCACAAGTTGTCTATGGGGGGAGAGTTTTCCTCAGACGCTTGTTAAACGGTCTCAGCTCACTAAAATGTGGTCACCACAAAATGCGCCTGTCAGATGACATCAAGAAGGACATAGACTGGTGGCTTCAGTTTATGTCCTCATTTAATGGCAAGACTTTGCTGTTAGACAAACGCCCCTATTCAGCGCTATATACTGATGCATGCATGGTGGGGGGAGGGGGTTTCTGGGCAGGTGACTGGTTTTACGCAAATTGGCAAATTGACCACCCAGAGATCCAATCCATGCATATTAATGAGAAAGAAGTGTTCGCTGTGGTCCTGGCGGTACACAGATGGGCTCCCGACTTTCGAAACAAAAGGATCTATCTCTATTCAGACAATATCACTACTGTGAGTTGCATAAATAAGGGAACCTCCAGGAACCATACTATCATGAAAGCTATCAGATCATTGTTTTGGCTCTCTGCATGCTTTAACTTTCGTTTCACAGCATGCCACATTCCTGGCAAGAATAATTTTGTGGCAGATAGCATCTCTAGGTTTCACGAAAGAGAGGCATTCAGCAAAGTTATTGATTACTATGGCTCATACCCTGTCCTCACCTCTGAGCTCTCTCTACATATGTCACCTCAGTCTCTTTTGTGTATTTTGTCTAGACTCATATCGCCACCACCTGTGCCAGGTCCTGGACAACACTGTGGCTTCATTCAGACGAAGTACGTTCGCTCCTTCCACGAGGAGGACTTATCTACAGTATCTTAATGCGTATGTTGAATTTTGTGACAAGCTTAATATTAGTTGGGTCCCATTATCCGGGAAAAACTTAGCCAGATATATAGCTTTCCTATCTCAGAGGCTCTCCTATCGATCCATTAGGAATTACTTGTCCATCGTTAGACTACTTCATCTTGAAGCAGGCCTTGATAACCCCCTGCAATCTCACCTTTTCCAGTCAGTAATCTCTGGGTCTAGGAGGGTGTTGGGGGATACTTCGTCGCCTAAGCTTCCGATAACCCCGGCTATCCTGTTCAGGATCCTCTCTCATCTAGACCTGTCCTCCTCAAAGGACATCATCTTCTGGGTGGCCTGTCTGGTAGGTTTCTTTTCCTTCTTGAGAAAATCTAACCTATTTGCTCAGTCAGCATCCAATTTTCAGTCATCCTCTCATCTGTCTAGAGAGTCAGTCACCTTCCTCGCCACAGGAGCCATTCTCAAAGTCCTCTGCACAAAAACTATCCAGTTTCGCCAACGCACACTTCAAATCCCATTGCCCTGTATCAAGAGGTCAGTCTTCTGCCCTACGCAGGCACTTTTGCTGTCCTTTAGAATGGCCCCCTTTGTCTCCGCTAGCTGCCCCCTCTTCATGTATCGCTCGGCCACAGGGACAGTCCCACTTACATACCCTCAGTTTCTATCACGTCTGAAACAGACCCTTACAGCAGCTGGCATCCCACCAGGGAACTACGCAGGTCACAGTCTGAGGCGGGGCGGCGCAACTTTTGCTCTAGAATCAGGGCTACCAGGGGAGCTAATCCAGTCTCAGGGGGACTGGCGTAGCAATGCATATGAAAGATATTTAGAACCATCCCTGGCCATGCGAGGGGAAGCAGTGGCAACTATGGCAAGGAAAATCCAACTCCTATACACCGTCCATTAACCCTTAATTTGGGGGGGGGGGAAATTTCCTTATGGGAATGTCGGTTTGCAGGCCGGGAAGGACAATTTATTTATTTTCATTTTATTTATTTATGACAATTTACCACTGGAATGACTGGCTCGATAGATGAGCCAGCCATTTCGGGGGGGGGGGGGGGGGGGGGGGAATTCCTCAGGGGTCTTCTCTTGGTCTGCAGATAATCATTTCTCAGGAACACTACAATGGCCATCCTTGGTTGGGTGTTGTGTGGTTTTAACAGTTAGGGGGTGCGGGAAGGGGGGGGGGGGGGAGGTTTTTGCTGCGCTCGCCAGTGAAAGTTGTTGTTGACAGATTACTTTGCCTTTTTCCTATTGTTGTTTCAGGTGTACCACTGATCTCCCAGTGACGCTTGCACAACACTGCCTCAATACTCACGTTCACGTACGCGATGCTCACCACCAGGATTACGTTCGGTACCATCCTCACCGGCATCTCCAAATCAGCACATGCGGATCGTTATGCCTCAGAGCTTAGGCAGACCAAACCCGTGTACACGGGAATGCGGGAGAGCTATCATCGATTCAACACATACGCTCAGTTAGAGGGACCCCTGTACATATGTACATACATATGATATCAATTATTGACAATGACTTTCAGTGAGGAAGGAAATATTTTATTGACACATGTTATACAGTGGGAATATATTTCCAGTGACTCATTGATAATGTTTTTTACACCATGTGCATTTTCGTCACACTGTTGTTGTTGCCTCTTTAATAGCCAAATGGGTGGTTCCTTAAATATAAGCGGCTTGCAAATGGTGTGAGGAGTCCTTTGTAGACTCACCACCAGCTGGCTGACTCGGTTGCTGAACAGGTCATCTGGTGATGGAGCTCATAGGAGACCTCACTCTGCCACAGGGACCACCCAGGAGGTGGTGCCAGGGTGTCAGGATTTGTGGTCTCCTGCGGACTGGAAGAGGAGTCCATTGAGGACTTAGCACAGGGATGACGGGCTCGATTGTGAGTCAGTCAGCCCGGTGTTAAAGCATCGAAGATACTTCTCTAGTTCGGCGCGGGACAATCTCGAATCCATCCCGAGTAATCTGGCCGCACATATGTGCCTACAGGCATTATTAATAGTAATTAATTAAATTGGCCAAGGGGTTGCAATGTCACAGGCTTGCGGCCTAATCCCCCATGAAATACCTCGACCATCCTTCTTAAGTTTCTACCTCCTACTGGTTTGGGTGAGCATTCCATCTTTGGAGTACCATAGATTTTAATTCAGCCTCATGATATAAGGCTGGGACGTAAAGGTCCATCCTCTGTGTTGCAGGAAAATAAAATCTATGTCTTCTTGTCACCCAAACCATTCTTGTTTGTCCTCTGCTTTCTACCAACCATTGGTCGGGTGGGATGGAGGGTCTCTCCACCGGCTCCTGTTATTAATGGAAACATTAATATTGTTAATGAGCTATTAATGGCAGGGGCAGGTGGGGTTTCTTATCGCTTTCTCCATCTGGTGAGACAGGGTTGCGTAAGCGAGACAGGAAGTGTCCATCCGGCCCTTTGTCTTCACAGAGCACCTGTGAAAACACTCGGCTGCCCGGAGGGATAATTCTGGCCTCGCCACACCAGCCCAACGTCACCATGGCCAAGCGCGCTCAGATTGGTCAGTGGTAAATCGGTCACAATGCCCGGGGCGGATTGGCCACACCTAGGACGCACGTGCCAGTTCACCACCGGTGGATTGGAATAGTCAGCCAATGGAGTCGCTCCATTTCCACCTTTAAAATAAGCTGTATGGCTTACATCTCGTCATTGTGCGTTCGTAACCTCTGACCTTCTTTGCAGTAAATTATTAATCCCCTCCCGCCCTACCCTGTTAAAAGGAGGGGGATGTTAACTCGAAAACCGCTCTCATTGCCCAGCTAACCGTGATCAGTTTCTGTACAGATTGTATGATTCAATAGAATCTATTTAAGTATCGGGAGGGCCACCTCCATGCCTCTAAGCTGCTCCACATATATCGCTCCGCTACATTTACTCAATGTCTTTGTACAGTTTATAAATGTATATAATAATAATAATATTAATAGTAGAACGGGTGGGATGGAGGGTCTCTCCACCGGCTCCTGTTATTAATTGATTGGTTACACTTTCAGGCTAGACATTGCATGCTGAAGTGTGCTTATTTTGAATTTACCACTGGAAAGAGTGGCATGGTTATTGAGCCAGTCAATCCAGTGGTAATTTTTTTTTTTTAAACGCCTTCTCTTGGTTTGCAAATGAACATTTGTCAAGACCATTGTATAGGCCGGTTTTGGCCGGCTTCACCATGAAAGCGTTAAACCAAGCGTAGGAGAAAGCAATTTTGAGTCATAATAATCCAAGTTTAATCAATCAAGAATGATTGGTCGATTTGTTCACCAGCCATCCTGGATGATCTAGTTTTTAGCTCACCTAAATAAGCTTATGCCATGGCGACCGTCCGTTGTCTGTCCATTGTCTGTCCGTCGTCCATTCATCAACTTTTGCTTTAAATCACTGCTCCTCATTAACCACTTGGCGAATCTCAACCAAATTTGCCTGGAAGTACCCTATGGTCGTAGGCTCCAAAACACCCTTTCAGAATTTTGATACATCAATTTTGCTGTTGAAAATCTTAGATTTTATGACAAATGGACCGGAAATTGTCAAATTGCTTCTTCTCTTTACCATTCTGACTGATTTCAACCAAAATTGGCTGAAATGATGGCCATAGGCTCTAGAACTTCCAATCAGAATTTTGATACATTAATTTTTTGGGTGAAAACCGTAGATTTTATGAAAAATGTAGCGGAAATTGTCAAATTGCTTCTTCTCCTTACCATTCTGACAGATTTCAACCAAATTTGGGTGAATGGATCCTATGACCATAGGCTCTAGAACTTCTGTTCAGAATTTTGATTCATCGATTTTTTGGGTGAAAATCTGAGATCTTATGAAAAATGTACCGGAAATTGTCAAATTGCTTCTCTTTACCATTCTGAGCGATTTCAACCAAATTTGGCTGATAGGGCCCTATGGTGCTATGCTCTAGAACTGGTGGGCTCTCCATTCAGAATTTTGATTCGTCAATTTTTTGGATGAAAATCTTAAATTTTATGAACAATTTACCGGATATGCTCAAAATTATACTCCACCATATTAGATTTTATGACAAATTTATTGGAATTTGTCAAATTGTTTCTTCTGCTTGTCAACTTAACTAATTTCAGGCAAATATGGCCAAAAGGATCCTATGATCATAGGCTCTAGAACATGAATTCAGAATTTTGATTCATCAAATGTTGTGGGTAAAAATCTTACATTTTGTTACAAATTTACTGGAAATAGTCAAATTGCTTCTTCTCCTTATTACTTTGAGCAATTTCAACCAAACTAATGGCTAAAATAATCCTATGATAATAGGCGCCAGAATTTTCATTCAGAATTTTGATTGGTAGATTCTTTCTTGTGAAATTTTTTGTCCATCTTGTTTAATGTAGCGAATCATGTATATTTAAATGCAAATGATTCAAATGCTAATGGTTCAGGTGAGCATCACAGGTCCACCTTGGACCTCTTGTTATAAAAGCGACAAAATTTACTTCATCACAATTTAGCTTTTGTCACCTTTATTGGATATTTTTATTTGATGGATGACAAAACCGCCTTAGGGCGCAGGGATCCATGTTAATTTATTCATAGCAAGCCGATTAGTTATTTTGTTTGGGACCCATCTTGATATTGATCTATATTTTGCGATATTGATAGCAAATATGTTCAAACTGTGCCTATAGTCATCTAATATTTACATTGTGAAAATCTAGTTTGTCGCATCTCAAGCGCCAGTTATTACTACATTACAACCTACCTCCTTGCATTACTATTGCTCTTTCCTTCTCTGAAGGGAAGCGTAGTAGGATGACATTTTTACAGCCAATGTTTGCTGTGTATAGTGGTTACAGAGTGACTGAAGGCTTCAGCTCTATTGAATCATCCTGTCTTATTTGCAGCTCATGGTCCCAGGCTTTTCAAACCTAACACACCTGATCACTCAAAGGGAATACTTCTCCTTTAGGGTCTGCGATTAAAATAAATGCCAAACCCAAGCCCTCACTTGATTCATCCATCCTTGAAAGGATTGTTTTATCAATGGAATGCCTGCAGAAACAAGTGAGCAACATAGGTGCGTCGATCGATGGCAGGATTAACAAAATGATCCTGGACCAGTCAGCTTCCAACATTTCATTTCCTGATATTGTTGAAGGGGAAACGTCGGAACTGACTGTTCCTAGGAAACGATTATTCAAGTCAAAGAGTGTTTTAAGGCTTACTGATCTTCACTGTTTCAGGGGTTCAAAATCATCATTGACAGGAAAGAACAAGAGTACGAAGAATCCTCGGGTTTCGCCTCGTTCATCGCTTCAGAAGCCAGTCATTTCTACTGAAGTATCATCTACAGTCAACATTCCGCATCCTGCGCCTATGAGGACCGAGTCAGGTTTATCCTTTTTCAGGCCCGAGCGGGTTGTAAGTCGGTCCGGGTCTTCATATCCTATCACTACTATTTCGTCACTGGCTGGTGTGAAGGACTTCCGGACCAGAGTTGTTCAAGTGATCTCCCACCGCTGTCATCTACTAAACCAGTCTCGTCATCATATATTGTTTCGGCTTTGTCTCCGGGTCCGGGCTTTCTCCCGGCCCCGGGTTTGGGGATGGACTGGCCTAGATTACCGGTTTCTCCCTTAGGGCCCGACCTGGGCTTCGATCCGGGTTCGGCCTCTGGGATAAATTTGGGATCAATGTTGGTTTCGGCCCCGGGTCCGGGTTTTGTCCGGGACCCGGGTCGGGAGGACGGCTATCTCAGGTTACCAATTTCTTCTTGGGGTCCGGACCCAGATTTCTATCCGGCTCCGGCTCCCAAGGATTCTTCGGGCTCTGTTCTCATCTCGGCTCTGGCCCCGCCCCCGGGATTTTTCTTGGGTCCTGGTCCGGATCCATCTTTGCTTAATCATTCTCAAAAATTTTCCAACCCTTCGGCTCTGGCCCTAGTTGGGACCGGTAATTCTGATCTTCCATTACCTATTTTGAATCTTTCTCCCGGTCTACCCGCCCCGGCTTCAGCTCGAGCGTGGCCTGGTTATTCCGGGTTATCTAAATTTGATTAAAGAATTGCTTCGGATTTTGGTAATGCTTCTTGTGAGTTCTCTCAGATTTCCCCAGTTCCGGGACCCAGTTGGGCTCCGCACCCGGGTTTAGTTCAAAATTCCCAATCATCATTCTTTCTATCTAAAGATTTTTCTGGACGATCGGCTGGCCCTCTGGGATCCTGCTATTAATCCCAGGGAGGCCCAGGGATCGCATCCAGAGTTAGTGGATCCATGCTCGGATCCCATTGGAGACCTGAGCATGCTTAGATCTCATCTTTCTCCCAGTAGTTTCAGATCTAATATTCAACCTTCATCTCTGGATCCTTATTCTTCTCATGATAGACATATTTCAGTCATTAACCATTCTCTACAGGATCATTCTAATTCAGATTTTCCCTACTACTCATCTAGCGATCATCTTTCTTGCTCTTATTCTAAACCTATTGGGGAAAATCTTCCTAGCTCTCAGCTCTCTTCCTCTTCCTCAGACTATATTGTCCGTGATAATCCCGCCCAGGTTCTAGTTACCTGTTATCTTAATGAATCATTGGTTAATGAAATCACTTCTATTGGATTGTCAAATAAGGATTTTTCTTTGTCTAAGGACAGTTCGGGTAACTCCATTATCACCGCTTTTAAAAGCTCTATTTTTTTCCTCCCATCATTCGAATCTAGTTTGGTTCCTAGAAGCATCCTTCGTCATCCTCGTCCCAAAGTCAAATTTGCCAATTCTCTATCATCATCTTCATTTCATCCTACTTTAGTGTCGGATATCTTATCTAGTGATGTAGAAGTTTCTTCCTTAGTGGATGACTCTCAAGATCCTATTCCTTCTCATGATCCTATCATTCAATCTTTTCAGGAAGCTTCTCATGGTATTCCTCCTGATTCCAAGTTTCTTCTTTTGAGGGCTTCTGATAATGATTGGTCTGGCACCCATCAATGGATTGCTGATACTCTTCATATTGATTTACTACCAGAACGTACCAATCTTTCCTCTTATGATTCTCCTGTGGTGGCGGAAGATAATGTTTCCTTTAATCGAGTTATTCCCATCAATAACTTCTCCGCTGATATATTGGATCATTTTTCCCAACAGGCCTGTTTTTCAAATTTTTCTCTATATCCTCCAGAATTAGCCTCTTCTGTTAGAGTCCCTATTTCAGATTTTGACACAGCTATCAGGTCTAAGTCTTTATTTGGTGATGCATGGGACCTGATCAAAGACACAGGTAGATCGGTAGTTTCTGATTCGGCCATGATCAAATCTTTGGAACAATCAGTTAGACTTAGGTTTAAGGTATCTAACTTTTCGGCTCTTCTGTCAGAAGCTATTTTCAAGATTTCTTCTAGAGGAGAATCTATTCCTCAGTCTTCCTTAGTTTGCATGGCAGATATCTCTAGATTTAATCTTAACCTAGATGCTCGTCTGATAGGTTTTCTTAATAACTATCGTAGGAAAAGAGCTCTTGGTTCTTTAGGAATATCTCAGAAACTTAAAGATACCCTCATTACCACTTCTTGTTTTGGTAAAGAGTTATTTAGCCCCGATTCTTCCAGTCTTATTATGAAGGAGGTGGAAAGGCTTAAGAGTATTCAGGAAATTTCTGCCAAAGTGGGTTTGTCTCACCCCTCTAAGAAACGATCTTTTACTCCAGTTCGATCTTTTCACTCGTCATCTCCACCTAAGAAATCCTCTCGTCCGGATTCTCAGTCATCCTTCCCGTCTAGGACTTTTGTAAACTCTTATAGATCATTCAATAGATCTAGATCACCTTCTCCAGTTAGATCTTCCTCGAGGGTTCACTCACCTCGAAAGTCTCCTCAACGTAGATCTCCTGTTCAGGAAAAATATTCTGACGTAGTTTCTAACAGGTCGAGAGCTCAGATCCCTTTTAAGAAACACTCTAGAGGTTCTCGTAATTCTGGTGGTCGTTATCAATCACGTTTTTTACGCTATAGGTTCAGAAGATGGCCTTGTTCATTCTATTCCAGTAGAGTTAGATTTTCAAGGCCCCACCATTTCAAAGTTCCCAATTATCCCAGTAGGCAATCGCTTATCAAGATTCATCAATTATTGGGAGCTTCTTATTCAAGACCGGTGGGTTCTAGAAACCATTCACCAAGGCCATCATCCTCGTTGGAAGGTAAACCTTCCTCCTCTTTCTTTGTCCCCCTCGTTGGACTGCTATTCCCTCATGCCTGGAAAAGCTATTAGCCCTGGAAAACGAGGTTCTTTCCCTCATATCAAAACATGCTGTGGAGGAGGTTTTGGATTGGCAATGCAATCCAGGATACTTCTCGACCATGTTCCTTGTCCTGAAGAAGATGGGGGGGGGGGGGGGGGGGGGGGGCTGGAGACCGATCATAAATCTCAAAGCTCTCAATCTCCTCATAGTAAGCCCATCAAGATGGAGATGATCCAATCCATCATTCAATCTCTTCAGATAGGATTGTGGACGGTCTCTATCGACCTCAAAGATGCTTATTTTCATGTTCCCATCCACCCTTCCTTTCGCAAGTTCCTTCGATTCGCATACCAGGGCAGAGTTTGGCAGTTTTGCAGCCTTCCCTTCGGCTTGACCACATCCGCTTATGTATTCACTCGAATAGTTTCATCAGTAGCCTGTTGCCTTCACCTCCAGGCCATCTCAGTCCACGTCTACATCGACGATTGGCTATTCAAGGCTCCAGATCCTGCCTCTCTCATTGCAAATGTTTCAGATGCCATCCAGGTCTGTATTCACCTGGTTTGGGGTATCAACATAGAAAAGTCTCGTCTGTTCCCAAGTCAGATTTTTACCCATTTGGGAGTTACTTTCGACCTGTCTCAAGGGAAGTTATTTCCATCACTCCCAAACGCTTCTCAGGAAGGATGGGTTGCCATCTGGGATTCCAAGAAGATTTCAGGAACCTGGTCCCTTGTAGAGCCTTCCCACCACATCAACCTTTTAGAACTGTTGGCTGTTTTCCATGCCCTGGTTCATTGGGAATCCATGATTTTAGGGAAGTCAGTCCTCATAAGATCAGACAATTTCACAGTAGTCTCTTTCATCAATCATCAGGGAGGAACCAGGTCAGTTTCTCTGTGTCGAGAGACCATGATCATTCTCCATTGGTGCAGGTCTCGCAACATTTCCCTTCGGGCTTCTCATGTCCCAGGCAAACTGAACTTTCTGGCCGACCTGTTATCTTGCCCTTCAAAGATTCCGGAAACAGAATGGGAATTGAAAGAGGCTGTAGTCCAATCCATTTTCCTTCAATTCAGTCGTCCCATCAGAAAGATCAGACAACATCCCTGCATAGTCCTATTAATAGCTTCGTTTTGGCCGACAAGATCGTGGTTTCCAGATATCCTGGACCTTCTTGTAGATCTCCCTCTACTTCTTCCGGTCTCTCACGATCTTTTATCCCAGAACAGAGGCAGGATTCCCATTAGAATCCGGAAATATTTCACCTGTCAGTTTGGAAACTGTCGAGTTGCCCCCGTCTTCGACAGTCCTTTCTATCAGATCTCAAGAATTATTGGAGAACTCTCTCAGATCTTCCACCAGAAACATTTATAAATCTAGATTTGAATTTTTTTTTAAATGGTGTTCAGACCATTCTATATTGCCCATTGAGGCCTCTGTAACCCAGGTCACTGACTTTCTCGTTTTCCTCTTTGATCAGAGGAGATTTTCAGCTAACACTGTTAAATCCTATCGTTTTGGTCTGAACTCTTTTGTCAAGTTCTTAATTGACCCTTCAGTCCAAGTTCAGAAACACTTTCACGACCGTATTAAGTGTATAGGTAATTCTCGCCCTCCGTTTAAGAAACCCCTCCCTTCTTGGAACCTCTCCTTTTATATTACAGGTTCTGGCGGGAAAACATTTTGAACCTTTGGGTTCTGTATGCTTGAAACATCTTACTCTTAAAGCAGTCTTTCTTCTTGCAGTAGCTTCAGCTAGTCGTCGTTCAGAAATTCATGCTCTTTCATGTGAACTAGATAGGTTTCGAGTTACAGGTAATAGCATTATTCTCTATCCTAGGGCTGAATTTCTATCTAAAACTCAGTCTGTAAAATTCTTGGGTAAACCAATCATAATTCATAAACTTTCCTCACTGTCACCAGATGATTCTGTCTGGTGCCCTGTTAGGGCCCTTAATATGTATAAACTTCGTACAGATTCTAAACGTTCAGACAATAGACATCTTTGGGTTACTTTTGCAGACGGTGTGAATCGTCCTGCCTCTTTAACCACAATCTCCTGCTGGATCGTAGATACGATTAAAATTTGTCATGAACTTGCATCTCCAGGTGATAATGCATTAGTGGGGGTCAAGGCCCACGATGTTAGGGGCCTTGCTACTTATTGTGCCCTTTTTAATGGTTCATCATTAGATGATATCATGCAAGTAGCTAATTGGAAGTCCAAGAACACCTTTATTAACTTCTATCTTAAGGATTCTGGTCCCTCATCTTTCTTCTATAACAATATTCATAGAGTAACTTCTGGGACCATGAGTCGCATTCCTCGTTCTACAACAAAGTCATGTGATGTTCGTCAGTCAATTAGATGATCATTGTTCCCTATGACTCATTCAATGGCTCTGGGTTATGTATTAACCCTCTTTCTATCTCATTCTGAGATATAGCATTCAACCGAATTGCTATGGATCTCGTCATTGGAGAGATTATGGAGATTCCTGAAGAAGCCTTCAGTCACTCTGTAACCACTATACACAGCAAACATTGGCTGTACAAATTTCATTCTACTACGCAATAGTAATCCAAGGAGGTAGGTATATGTAATTAGTAAAACATAAGACCGGACCCTCCGGGTCGTCTGGTCGATTTATGGCCTTTGGAAATTTTCTAAAGTTTTGGAGCTTATGACGAAAAATAAAACTTCACGTGCATATTTCGATGATTGTCTTTGAATCCTTTTTGCTGAAGCACTGAGGCAATCATTCTGATGATAACATTTTAAATAAATATCTCTTGGTCTATAAGTGTACATACATCTCAAGACAGAAGTAATTTTTGGCCTGTATGATCATCAAAGGTGTAATTTAGCGCCAGTAAGCTTAAACTGTCTGTCTGCTTAAGTTCTGCAGACTACATTTCCAATGGACAATAACTCAGGACATGCTGAATATTTTGAGAACAATTTGACTGAAAGTTGTTGCAACTTTCAGTCAAATAGTTTGCAAAATATTCAGCATGTCCCGAGTTATTGTCCATTGAAATAATTGCCTGGTAGCTTGCAGCACTGACAGACTGTTAAACATAAATTCTTTACTTTAAATGATTATTTGATTTACATTGATCCATTCTCAGTGCTACCTCTCAGCTGACATGGTTGTTTTAAAGTTACTGTGTTGCAATATGCTTACTGTCTCAGACAAATTTATGATAATTACCTGGATCTGGTGATGTCATAGATAACCCACAAATACTAGTTAAGCATGACAATAATGGTCCCTTTGTGAGATACACCTACTGTCGGCCATGGTTTGTTATCAGAAATTTAAATTGATGTCTTTCATCATGATCAGCAAACTAACGTTAACTGATTGTTTGAGGGAGGAAGCCAGCTAATGGATGTTTCCAATTTTAGTAATTCCCCCACCCACCTCTAGCTAAGCTCCACCTACACCTGGCTCGTGTTGGGATTGATCGATCCCTTAACTCTGTGACTATCAATTTTCAGAAGACTATACAGGTAAGCTGTTAAATATTTTGAGACTAATTTAGCTGTGGCAACAGCACCCAGTCAAATTAGTTTCAAAATATTTGACAGCATGTTTATTAAATAGTAAAGACATACAATTCATACAACTGACAGACTAAATCAAGCTTTTAAGACAGACTAAATGAGTCATTCAAGTAGAGCTGCGCGATATACCGATTTCACATTGTAAACCGGTTCAATATGGTGACGGTTTGCAAACCGCCGTAATCATGCTCAAACTGAAATATCCAGTACTGATTAATCTTTTTATAAGTTACAAATATTGCTGCTAAGTGAGCCTCTGTAGTGGTCTTGAGAACTGTCAATTTGCCGGCCTAAAGAAGTCTATTTTTGAAAATTTACCGCTGCAATGACTGGCTCGATAACGAAGCCAGACACACTGGGTAAATTTTCAAAAATAATCTTCCTTTGTCAGCAAATTCCATGAGAAAATTATAAATATATAAAACGCAGACCCATTCGAACATACAAAATCAACATTTCCAGTGTTTTATATTCCCACTGAATTGCTTATGATGAATTGTACTCTGTCTGTAAACCTTGCAATATTTTGAAATTAATGTGACTGCAAGATGCTGCTGTTGTTAGTAGCAACAAATCTCAGGCAAATTACTGTCAAAATATTTAACACACACGATAATATTTATAAAATGCGGTGCTGTAACTTAGTGAGTGCTCTAATGCAAATGCACTTGAAAATCACTGAGGGTGCCCACTTTGTAAGAGTTATCCCCAAAATCGGCTGTTTGACATTTGTCCGGAGATACATTCGGCCATTTTTCAATGGATCTCTCTGAAATTTTGTATACTTATTCCCTACCATGGGAACCAGTGCACCTCGAAGTTTGATGCTGATCGGACCCACTTTGTATGCGTTATCCCCCTTGACTTAGTCAAAATTGGCTGTTTGGCATTTGTCCGGAGATGCATTCGGCCATTTTTCAATGGATCTCTCTGAAAATGTGTATACTTATTCCCTACCATGGGAACCTGTGCACCTGGAAGTTTGATGCTGATCGGACCCACTTTGTAAGAGTTATCCCCCTTGACTTAGTCAAAATCGGCTGTTTGACATTTGTCCGGAGATGCATTCGACTATTTTTCATTTTTCGATGGAAGATGTTTTATCTGAAGATTCATTCACAGAACACCAGATTGTGATTGTGGCCATGAAAGCAAACCCATCCATTAGGATGTGTATTCACCCACAGCGGCTGCCAACATTCATAACTGGTGACTTTAATATAGACATGTTATCTCCAGCCCTTGCATCCAAAAACCTTGCACAACTTCTCCGGGTCCTTTGGCTATCATCCATGTGTTACTGTTCCAACTCATCGTAAACGAGGACAATTAGACAATCTCTTCATTAACTTTCCAGCCACAGATCTTATCCTTGATGTTGTACCAAAGTATTACACTGACCATTTCTTGATTTCATTTGCCATACTTTGGGCAAATATAGGTTCACGAACTCCTTAATGGTATTGCTTATATAATACATGTGTATTGTCAGCTTTTCAGCATTGAAATGACTTTTGAACTGTCCTAGAAGTTCTTTTAACCTTTTACTCGCCAAGCTGGTCAACTTCTGTACTGGTCTTACAGATTGTCTGTTTGTTTGTAAATTGAAGAATATTTTTTAAAACATACAACTGGATTGTCTGACTCGGTTATTTCTTAAAATATTCTTCTATTTAAAGATCAAGTTACAAGCATACATGTTGTGTTTTCATACTTTCAAAGGCAACTTACTCTGATATATGAGTGTCAGCCTATTTTTATTGACCATCCTTTGATTGAAATTAGGTGTCCGTCGTCGTAGACTGACTGCATTCCACATTGTTATTAAGTTGACACTGGTTAAAATGCTAATATTGGCAATGCAGGCTGTGCTGTACATGAATATCAAATATATTACTCTTCATCGTTACATGATAATGCAGAGATTAATACTGACATACCTGTGCTGTCAGACTTGATGTTTATGGTACTGTGTGAGTTATCCATGATTAAGTTTTGAGGCAGGTGATTACTTAGTAGAAAGTCAGTTGTATTGTTAATGCAGGTGGCCTCTAAATAGAGGTGATCTTCAGACTCGATTAAATTGTGGTATATTTAGCTCATCTGACTTTCTGGAGATCTTTGGCAGTCCCTTAATACCTCTTGTTAAAATATTGCTCGGGATTACATGCCATACACATTCAAGTATTCTAATTCTACATACATGTCAGTCATTGCCAATAGTAGCATCTTACAAATATTTTATGTAAAATAAAATAAATTGGAGGCGAAGGTGTGGCTATAAGGGGGGTGAGGGGAGGCTACATAACCACAGTATACTTATAGACAAATGTTCAGATTAATTTAAGAAATTCATTACTACTAGATGTACATTGTACATGGAGACATTTCCATTTATTGTGTCTCATTATTATAGTCCTGGGTTTTTTCCTAAGGTGTTCTATTTGCTATGGATTTATAATCACATATTCTGCTTAGGGTGGTGGGTTGGGGGGGGGCCGGGGTTGGGAGGTGTATTAGTTAGCCTCTGGCTTACAGTTCTAGTTGATTTTTATCTTGTGGCATAATACAAATACAATTCGAGAATCATTGTCACTTTGAATGTTGATGAATAACAGCTTCATTCAATGACTATTATTTTATAATAATGCAATTATGTGTACAGATTTATTATTTGACATATTAGAATGCTGGCAGCCTAACGTCAACGAGGGCACTCTGTTTTAATTTTTACCATGCCCTGATTGCATTCACCTCAAAATGCTACGTTACAGCACGGAAATTGTAAATTATTGACTTTATATTGGTCTTTCGTATTCAACGTTAACATAATCTAATTGGGTATAAAATAGTTTCTCTCCTTAATTCATGTGATTAACTCTTGTTTTGGTGTGCAATCGATGAGTCTCATGCTGCATAAATAATTCATATATATGTTTATGACAGCATCCTACACGTCGCTTAGTTAATTATGATGTCATATTTTATGATGTTATTATGTGGAAGTCACACCCATTATCAGTGTTATTAATAAGGGTCCTTTTGAGGGTATATGGCCCTAAAATGCAGCTTAGAATCCCCAAATCAATGGCACTGTGTTCCCTGGGACCACTCAAAATCTTATATGATTGATAAATATGAATTAGTTTTATACATTTTTGTTACAAAATTGCAAAATAATAGTTGTGGGTCCAGTGTAGCGTTTAATTTTAGCGTGGATGGGAAACACTGCATGGGATCACCAGATTTCAGTTTTCGGCCCCCAGATTTCAACTTGGGACACCCAAATTTTCAGAGTGTGTGATCCCTGGTACTCCCACAATTTAATTGCCATGAGAAATACTGCTAGTATGACATTCTACTATACCAGATGTTAGGCAGATGAACAACAGTTCAGTTATAAATCTATATTAATAACTCTAGATCTAGTATAATACCAATGACAGAGCTGTACGAATGAGCTGTGAGGTGCCGACAGAGAAGTATTTGAAGTATTGAATAGCATATTCTCCTTTCCTCAGGAAACCACCACCATAACTATCATGTCCAAACGAGGACAAATCTGTCTAATTCCTGCATCGGTGATATATTTTTCAACCAGGCCACCATGCTGTCAAAAGGGTATATTTTGAAAGCAATGGTGATCAAAGCTGTTGTTGCGTTTTAACGTTTGACCCGCAAAATTGGCCTATTTTCTTTGTGACCCCCACAGTTAAGCATCCACCTGGGTTTGGGGAAGATCTGTCCAGTAGAACCAGCGTTATTAAAAATGTCTTAACAACAACCACAACAAAACCAACAACAGCAACAATAACAACAACAACAACAATAACAACAACAAGAAGCAGTCCATGCTCGCAGTATTACCCTCGCGTCCAGCGACACAGGTGGGTGGGTAGATGGGTGGAATATCTCACTATTCAATATTGGCAATTTATCAAGCACTATATCAAGCAATATATCGCCTGTGTCATATTTTCCCTGAATATTGCAGTTAGTTAGCTTATTCTTTTTGTCCATAGAAAATATTACTAGCGCAGTGTGCAAAAATATCAAGAGTTATTCGTTCTATTAATCTTATCATTAACCCTTCAACACTCATATCAGCCAAAAATGGCTTCTGCAGTGGTCTTGAAAAATGTCGATTTGCAGACCAAGAGAAGACTATTTAAAAAAATTTACCACGAATGCCTGGCTCGATAACCGAGCCAGTCATTCCAGTGGTTAAATTTTCTAAAATAGTCTTCTCTTGATCAGCAAATGGACACTTTCTATGAGAAATCTGAATTTTTTAAAACAAATTTGCTAGTTAAATGGTAAGCAGGATAATATGTGTGGGCTATTTTCTCTCTCATCCGTCGTAGGCATTGTATTGTGAACTGTTCTTATTACGGTGCATACATAGAGTGAGGTTTTGTTAAATTATTGATAATTTCAGATTCTGTCTCCGTGTCACAGAGTCACTGACAAGCTTTCATTCATCATTATGGCTCATACAGATCCTGCATCAGATTTACTCATTAACTCGTTAACCCTTTAATGAATCAATTTAATCAAAAAATTTAAATATTTACTTATTGAATGTCCATTTGCAGGTCAAGAGAAGACTATTTTTAAAAATTTACCACTGAATGACTGGCTCGATAACCGAGCCAGTCATTCCAGTGGTAAATTTTTAAAAATAGTCTTCTCTTGGCCTGCAAATGGACATTCCCCAAGACCATGACATAGGCCGGTTTTGGCCGGCTTCGTCGCGAAAGGGTTAACACTCAGATTTGTTCAAGAAAATCTCAATTTAGTCTTAGAAAATGTCCATTTGCAGTCCCAAAAGAATATTGTTTTTGAAGATTTGCCACTGGAATGACTGGCTCATTTATCGATCCAGTCATTTTAGTGATAAATTTGGAAAAACCTCTTCTCTTAGTCTGCAATGGGACATTTATAAAGACCACTGCAATGGACCTTTCCAAGTTTATCCATATGACATCATATGACATCATAACCAACTTAGTGATGTGTAGGATGACTTCATAATCATGATGTCATGAATGACTCGATATAGCCCCTCTTAATCGCTTAATAGGCTGACAAGTTGTACGAATTGTATGTTTTTGCTAGTTAATAAACATGCTGTTGAATATTTTGAAATTAATTTGACTGGACGCTGTTGTTGCCATAGGCAGCAGCAGCGCCCAGTCAAATTAGTTTCAAAATATTAAACAGCTTGCCTGTATAGTTTTCTGGAAATTAATAGTCAGGGAGTTCAGGGATCGATTGATTCCAACATGAGCGTGATGTAGGTGCAGCTTAGCTAGAGATGAGAGGGGCCTGGATAAAAATTAGAAAGGTTCATTAAGCCGTTGTGGTTGGTTTGAGTGCTAATCGGTTAAACTTAAAGCTCACATGATGTGTCAAATTGTAATATAGTGGTACAGATGCATGTTCAGTAACTGGTTGTTTAGAAATCTTGATTTTGAAGGACATACAAAAGGTTTAATAATCATTCCCAGAGATGGTGGTTACCTGAATTTAAATATCTAGGGATGTTATCTCGATCACCGTAAATCTGTCAGAATGTAATTAACTCTTTAACCCTTTAACACTCAAATTTGTTTAAGAAAATTTCAATTTTCTCGTAGAAATTGTCTATTTGCAGGCCAAGAGAAGACTGGTTTTTTAAAGATTTACCACTGGAATGACTGGCTCGGTTATCGAGCCATTCATTCCAGTGGTAAATTTTCAAAGATAGTCTTCTTGATCTGCAAATGGAGAGTTTTCAAGACCACTATAAAAGCTGTTTTTGGCCGATAAGAGGGTTCTTTTCGGTTAAATCTAAAGCTTGTCAACAACTGCTTCTGCAGTTGTCTTGGGAAATTGCCCATTTGCAGAACAAGAACAATCTTTTTGAAAATTTACCACTAGAATGACTGGCTTGATAACTGAGCCAGCCATTCCAGTGATCAATTTTCCAAAATAATCTCTTGGTCTGCAAATGGACATTTATGAGAAACTAATGACCAAATTTGATGATGTCCATTTGCAGACCAAGTGATTATTTTGGAAAATTGAAAACAAGACTACTTTTGAAAATTCACCACTGAAATGACTGGCTTGAGCCAGTCATTCCAGTGGTACAATTTCACTTTTGGCGTGCAAATCAACATTTTTTGTTAGAAAATTATAATTCCTCAAAATGACTGCACAGGTCGGTTCCGGCTGGCCTGGTGTTTAAAGGACTAGTAATGTAGAATATAAATCTTACATTGACTCAAACTGACATAGAATTAAATATTTTTTTAATGCATTTTGGACATTCATTTATTTAACCGTTACCATGCAACAAATAACACCTTTGTGTCTTGAAATTTCAGTGTCTCAATTTCAAGACATTTACAGGAAAGCTGCGGGATATTTTGAAAGCAATTTGACGGGAAAAGCTTCCAGTCCAATTAGTTTTAAAATATTTAACAGAATATTCCTTATATCATATAAGATTTGTTATTTTGTGTCTCTAAAAAGCTTAATATAGCAGGATTGGTGTTATTCATTTTACTTTATAACAGTTTTATTTGGAATTTAAAATCATTTATTTCAACAAATGAAGCTGATGTTTTAAACTCAAAGTGATGATGCGACTAAAATTAAAATTAAAAATAGTTTGTAAATGTGTATACTGTTTGTACTAATAAGCATTGTATGGTATGCACGCTTTGATAGGGTATGTAGGAGGAAGACAAACGAACCAATTTTTCTCTAGTCTTCCAAGCAGTAGTGAGACATTAAGTTTTGTATTTAGCAAATCTCTTTGGGTTATATTTCATGTTTGGTTAACCTTATTGGAGAAAAATTTACACACATGTTGCTTATAATTGTAGAAGATAACACACTAACATTAAGGAAACACAGTCAAAGGTCAATGTCATTGTAACTGCTACAAAAAAACCCAAACAACTTCTTGACAAAGTAGAGGCCAGACAAGATGTTTAATTTCGCAGACGTATTGTTAATTCTGGCCAAAGACTCCAACTGATAACTGTTGACTGAAGTAGGATCAGGATGTACCAGTATATAAAGCAATTGGTTTTAGCCTTGCAAAGTGTATTTATTGGTTGGGTCATGTAGAAATTATTATTACCCTCAATCTTAAGGTCTGTTAGAGAAAACAGACACGCATTGGTTGCATTTTATTCCTGGTAGGTTGCAGACAGTGTGGAAAGGAGAAACAATAGAACATTTCTAGCTATGAACCGCCCACAGCTACATGCGTTGGAATCAATTTACATACTTTGATTCCTGAATGACCAGAATTCCATTTTGAAGGTAACT
Source organism: Chaetoderma sp. LZ-2023a (assembly GCA_034401795.1). Lineage (NCBI taxonomy): Eukaryota > Metazoa > Mollusca > Caudofoveata > Chaetodermatida > Chaetodermatidae > Chaetoderma > Chaetoderma sp. LZ-2023a. The sequence continues at coordinate 79,270,350 of CM067375.1, forward strand.
TTACAGGTAAGCTGTTAAATATTTTGAAATTAATTTAACTGGGCACTGTTGCTGCATATGGATGGCGCCAACTGCTCCCAGTCAAATTAGTTTTAAAATATTCAAGAGAATGTTTATTAAATTGCAAATCCATCAAAAACGTACAATTCGTACAATTGTAACAGACTATTCAATTTTCATGACAGAGTAATAATATGTCATTATGATTATGATGTCAGCCTACATGTGACATAATTGATTATGACATCCTATACTTAAGTGACAGATCTGATCCCTCCATTTGATTAAAACTTGTTGCTGTCTAAAGCAGCAACAACTTTCAAGCAAATTGTTTCTGCCATCGAGCCTATTACGCCATATTGGGACCAATGAGTTAGTATTGATGCTTTTGAGATAAGATGGCTCACAGGCTTAAACCCATTTACTTCTGTTCTTGTATCTGATTTTTCATATACTGTCTGACTGCTGAGTTTTTGCAGATGACATTCCAAGTGTTATATCTCTGGACCTGCTCAATATTTTGAAAACAATTTGACTGAACGTTGTTGGTGGCCTAGCCACCAACAACTTTGAGTCAAATTGTTTTCAAAATATTCTGCCAGTCCAGAGTTATTGCCCATTGAAATTATTGTTTGGTGGCTTGCAGCAGTGAGACAGTTAACAGATGCCAGTGATTGCTTTTGCGGAGGATATATTTCAGGGGTTATATCGCTGGATCCGTTGAATGGTTTAAAACAATTTGACTGAAAGTTGTTGGTGACTAAGTCACCAACAACTTTCAGTCAAATTGTTTTCAAAATATTCATCAGCTCCAGAGTTATGGCTCATTGAAATGATTGTCTGGTGGCTTGCAGCAGTGAGATGGTTACCATGCCGCTTGTTATTGAGACAACAACTTTAAAGCTTCCTGCTGCAGTCTGATTTTCATCAGTCATTATTTGTTGTCTTGTTAAACTCTGTCAACACTGATTTTCAGGCTAAGCCTGGTTAAACCGTGATGATCACTTTGGCAAGGTTTCTTCCATGATGATCACTTTGGCAAGGTTTCTTCCATGATGTAGCAATTGTCTTATTCATCAGGGTTAGTCAAAGCTTGATCATATATAAGAATCTATGGCTTCTGATCTTCTATTTTATGTAACCTGATATCCTCTGCTCATTTCTTCTGGTGGAGTTGTAGATGATATTTTGTAACATTTGTACAGTGCTTTGTGTCATTGATGAGACCAAGTCACGTCTGTAGCGACTAGTGCCGCTGACATTTTGTAACATGAAAAGGAATTTCTAATGAATTATATTAACCATTAGCTTTGACATTAATACAAAGATTTTCTCTAGAAAAGATAATGCAAAAGATGTATATTAGCAACTTTCATACCTGTCTTAGACAGGCACCAGAAACTAGATCCACTTTTAGTGGACAAATTTGTTTAAAGCTAATCTAAGTATTTGCTGATTCAATGCCAATTTACAGGCCAAGAAAAGAGTATTTTTGAAAGCTTTCCACTGGAATGATTGGCTCAGAATTAGTGTCCTTTGGTCTGTAAATGGACATTTCTCAAGGTCACAGCAAAAACATTTTTTTGCCGACTTGAGTGTTGGTTTTAGTGTTGGTTTTAGTGTTGGTTTTAATGTATCTTAATAAATGTATCAGAGTCACTATAAAGAATGAAACTCATATAGACAGCAATTTAAATAATAATGTTGAATAATGTGTTGGCAATTAAATCCCAAACGATGTATGTTGAATGAGCTCATGGTCAATGCAAAACGACCAGACGTATATATACTGGTCTGGCGTTTTGTTAGCTTACTAAAATACTTACCACTCAATTCACTGTTTGCTAAAAGTCACCTGACTTAGATATCTCAGAAAATTTTAACCTATTCATTCCCATGGTGTAGGTTCCCTTGAAACAAGTTTAGCAGAGATACATCCCTCCATTGGGTAGTCTTGATAGTATCTCTTTAACTCTAAAGCAGTCATTGCTCTAGGGAACCGGTTCCTCTATTCCTATAGAGAACATATAAACGAGTCTGTGAGCATGCGCACTTATGCTACTATGCATGCGACCGAGTCCAAGCCGTCATTAATTAATTCCACAAATTTTTAATGATTTGCAATTTAACGATGCGGGGTGGCTGAGGTGGGCCCCAGTGAATTGAGTGGTAAGTATTTTAGTAAGCTAACAAAACGCCAGACCAGTATATATACGTCTGGTCGTTTTGTAACACAACAAAAATACTAAGCCACTCAATTCACTGTTTGCTAAAACACAGAATTGGTCAGAGCCCAAATACTAGGTGGGTTGGTAAATTGCAAATCAGGAATGAAAGGTTAATCACCAAAAATACTAAAACCAACTAAATCGCTGAAGTGCTGAAATAGCACGAACAAACAAATGTTCGAAATAAAATACAATAATATAATGATAATTATAAAATCTCAGCAAAGAGAATTTAAAAGCAGCCGTGAGATGGTGAAGAAGACGGCTGACTAAAGAATCTAGGCAATTGAGCCTAGGTTTGAGTGGCGAAACGAGAAATGTCAGATTGTGAATTGAATCTGATCTTTCAGATAAAATTAATGTAGAATCTGACATTTATACTGCAACTTACATAATGTCGTCCACTGATAGATCTGCATAGAATGCGAAGGAGAAGGCCATACCACGAACATCGTGTGCCTTAACACAAACTGAGTGTCTCCTGGAGATACATTCTAGTGTCAATTAATGGTGTCTGTAATCCAGTTGATGAGATGCGCGCTTACTAAACAAATTCGCATAAGTAATCTGAACGGTAGATCTGCATAGAATGCGAAGGAGAAGGCCATACCACGAACATCGTGTGCCTTAACACTTACTGAGTGTCTCCTGGAGGTACATTCTAGTGTCGATTAATGGTGTCTGTAATCCAGTTGATGAGATGCGCGCTTACTAAACAAATTTGCATAAGTAACCTGAACGGTGTTTCAAAAAGATATTTTAAATTGGGCATAGTTTTCGGAAAGGATTGAAAACAATTAATTAGGTTTTATATATATATATATAAGATCTCTTCAAGGGCAAAGAATGAGGCCAGCTCTCCTACCACCTAGAAAAGATCATTCCCAAAAAGAATATGAATATCAAAATGCCATCTAACAAACGCGGCCGCGAATGATTTCAGAGTTATACAATTAAACAGATGGACCCAAGAATGAATTAATAGAGGAATTTATTATAGGTATTTGCCTTTGTGCTATACCCTAAAAATACCGGTACCATGGATAAATGATGTAAATACTTAATAACTCTCAAACCGGCTTCTAGAAAACAAAGAAGGATAGATGCTAGTGAAAACGATAACACCACCCCAGCATACAGGGATTTAAATCATCAAAAAATATGCCATGAATCTATGACTTGATGATGGGATGCAGAATCGGGCGAGATAATGTGCTGTTCTACAACCATTTGAAAACCTTAAATATACTCTGGTAAATTCTCCTGTAACAGATAGTTTGAATTGATTAAGAATACTCTGAAAAACAGGTCTCTTGGAAAATACCATATATACATATTGAAGATTTGTGGAATGATGAACTGAAAGCTGCTGTTAAACGAGATAGAAAATCAGCAAAATTGGTAAGACGCTTTGGATTTCCACAAAGAGGACTACGAGATCCACTGAATAACTCTCATTGGGCCAAGCAGGAGTGATTAAAGGGATAATACATTCTGCTGACAAAAGTTCTTAAAGACAATTGTACTAGAAACCGCTGACAAAAGTTTTTAAATACAATTGGCACTAGAAAGTTAAATTGAAGATAATTTTAAAAAATGTGAAGTCTATGACTGGGCCAGAGCATCTACCGCCAGAGCCTAGCCTGGAGGAAGAATATGAACATCAAATCTGGACACTATACTGAGTAGAAACTTAATGGGATGTAATAAATGAGCTACAAGGAAAATCATTCTACCTGGAATGTGAGCTGCTGAAAGTTTTGCTGACATCTCCACCGCAGGAGGAAGACCAAGACTCCAGACAAAATATGATAACCTCAACTGCCCTGCTTGTTGATGAAGGTCACTACTATAGAAATGACTGCATGAGCAGATAGGTGCTTGTGAAAGAGACAATATCTCTTCATTCTCCAATATTCCTGAGTATTGAAGAGGAATACTAGAGTATTAGTTCCTGTTCTAGTTCCTGAAAAGGAAGAGAGTAGTAAGACTACTTTATCTGATTCCATAGACACAAGAACGAGATCCCCTCCCCCAAACACGTAAGAACAAGACATCAAACTGGACCTGCAGATGGATTAACTGGTGAATTGGTACCGATGACACCCAACGAATGAAAATGCAGTGTATGCAGTCGTGGTGAGGGACAAAATTCTGAATTACCAGACTTGACCTTCGTACACAAAACTGACTCCATTCGGCCCAAATTTTAACACAATTAAGCAACCTTCCAAGCCAGAGGAATCCCAGACTGGCTATGATGTAATTAAAAGAACCCAGATCCAGTTAGGACAAATTCTGTATATATAGAAATATCAGAAAACACTGTCCCTTATCCTTGACTAGACCAGTGATGACTAGGCAAAATGACTCCATGTCCATATTATTCCTTTCATCGATGAACTCCATTTCTGAGACAACATAGTAGGAAAAGAGTTGAATATAAAACGATTGACTAAGTAATTTTTGTCTCAAACAGTATCAAAGCAGCCATGGGTTCCAGACAAAATAATTCCAAAATATACAACAGAATTAGTATTAAATCATGAAGTGTAAATTTTTTGGAAGTTGTCAGAAAAGGATAAATATATGAGTTGAAGATAAGAGCCGAGACCCTATAAAAGATGATCTGCCAGCACCTCATAATCCTTAAAGTCTGGATTCTGCCATTCCTCCACTGTATCCTACTTGAAAAGAGCAGAAAATTATTGATCAGGAACAGAAGCAGGACTAATGTCAAAGGAGACCAACATGGTTTGATAGAAAAAAGGGGGATTCAATGACTACATTGATTGTACCTTATATGTAGGAAATCTGCTACCTAAGACATGCATGAGGCTAGCTATACCCATCCCACCCCTGATAGAGTAGAGATTATATAGAAGCGCTTAAGCATGACAGCTAGGACCAGAATAAACCTGCAGAATCTTATTTTACAAATCTAATTTTAAAACCAAGCTAGTATGATATGAGCCCAATTGTTAATATCTTTATCAGATGATTAAACAGGAAAGAAGTCCATCAAACCTGTGACCAGATCAATGATGGATAAGGACAAAGGACTGAAACTACACAGAAGGGTGAAAGGAAAAAACCATATTCCACAATCCATGCAAAGGCAATAATCCAATCATCTTGGTTAGGCCCCCTTGAGGAATTTATTTAATAATGCCTGGGAAATTTAGAATTTAGAAGAATAAAAAATAGGCTTGAATAGATAAGGCTGAGAAGACCTCTCCATATGACAATAATAGAAATAGATATATCCCTAGACAAATAAAAAGATCAAAATTTCTACTGAACTCGAGAAAGGAGCGGTGTAAATCTTGATAAGACAAAAAAGATTTTGTTATTGTGACAAGCTTACATTCACCCATAGATATGCTTCATCATGGCGAGGGATCCTACTGACAGAAAAGAAAGACTGAAAAACTATGTTAAAAATAAATCAGGCCAGATATGATACTAAAAGATAGCAAACCCCTATTCACAATTAAAATAATAAAGTCTGGCGCACTTATTTGCAGATTGATATTAGTCGAAAGATGGAGGCTGATAGTTAGAGTGTAATACATGAGAAGATTCAGGAGCAAAACGAAATCTAGTGAAATCAAAACGACAAAAGCACTGCTAGGATCATAAGAAAAAATTAAATTATTCCTAGAAGATAAATGCGAAGAGTTGGGTGTACACAAGGTTTCGAAGGATGAGGATAATTGGATGGTTCAGCCATTGCACTAAGAGCAACTAATAAAGAATTAAAGAATCCAAAATAAGAGCCCCTGAAATAGGGCATTTAAACTGTCAAGTGATTTAGAAACAAACAATACCAGCAAAACACCATAAGTGATTTGATTTGGCATACCTAAACCAGAAGTTTAATTATAATCAGTTGCTATGCCATAAAAATTGAGTTATAATCTAGGTAATAATACTGAGCACAGGACAATTAGGCCTCATGGTCATCTCTTCTTCATTTATCTCCATGCCTGTGCCGTCACTTCTAGTCATGGGTTGCGTGTACGGTGTAGTCATACATTGGCTTGACTATGCCAAAGCCTACCTAAACCATTTTCGAATGTTTTAAGAGATGGTGTGGAAACAACATGTTCAGACCAACATTTCACAGTTTACACACCCCTTAGAGAGAAAATTTTTTCTAACTAGGTTAGTTCTCCCCCTCTTCTAGACTTTCAGATGATTTCCACGAGTAATAGTCCATTTGCAAGCAGAATGTTATATTTGACTATAACAATTAATCGATTGAGAGCCGATAGAATGATCCCTCATAGCCTGGGTACGTGCTCTATATATCCAATTTCACCCAAGTTAAGTACCCACAGAAAGAATTTACAAAATGATGAGAGATTAGATTATACATTAAGTAGGGAAAAAACCCATCTTAGGGCTAATAAAAGTGGCTGATAGTCAAGAACTTTCCTGATCCAAAGGCTATGCTTGCTACTAAAACACTGAGATCAACACACATCTCTGATATAGTAAAACTTGGTCATCAAAGTTTGTAGCGTTTACTATCAAAATATCAACCATTTAACTCTCGAAGTTATTAGTCATAAGTTGCAACTGAAATAAGTTGAATCTGAATGAGTACCAGCAAATATGGGAGTGGCGTATTTACTTAAAAATCCATAAATAGGTCGCACATTTATGCTCAATTTACATGTTCTAAAAAATTTGCGCGCACTATATACAAGGATAAAACTTATTTTCCTCTGAATTTTTAAACATCTTAACGTCTGAAGATACCACGAAAAAAACCTTCACAAATCTTGTCACCTCGCGGCTATGCTTAATGTATACCTGAAAACATCATTAGCAGAAGTGAAATTATTAAATTGAGCAGCCTAAATATTGCGTATCCTTTAATAAAGATTGTTTTTTCCATCAAAATTAATCCTAACCTGACATAAATGTCGTCTTTATAATATATAAATCAGAATCACGTGATAATCACATGATATATAAATCACGTGATATTATCTGACCCGATTAGGTTAAAGCAAATTTTAATGAAGTAGGTTAAGCGAGTACTCGGATATAGATATCCTGGAATCGGAAATTCGGCAATGAGATCTACGCTTCTCGTCAGTGCCTCCAAACGGAGATTTACTTTGCCACTGTCCGGCTCACTAACAATAGACGCTGGCTACCCAGTTTAATTATCGGCCGTTCATGCAATTTTTCTAGAACATCGCATTACGTTTTAGATCATTTTAGGTTCACATTACAATATAACCAGTAATATATATAATAAGTTTTAACGCTAGATTTAGAAATCAAGTGAACGCAAGTTTCTCCCTAGATTTACAAATCAAGTGAACCTGATAATCTGGCACAGGCTTAATAGCCTCTAACAAAAGCGGGTTATGTGATTACGAGGATTCAATTCAGTATCGTAATTTTGAACATCCGGGCATTCCGAGATCGTCCGACATTTGCCAATTTACGACACACTAAAGAGGATATCCCATAGCAACGCAATGTTTACATTTTTCATGAAACTACGGCCATAAAAAATACTTGCGTCGACTAACCCCGCCAGGTATTAGAAAACATAAAATCTCGAGTAATTTTTATAAGATATTAAATAAAAGGTAAAAAGGTTTCATGGCCCATTGCTAGTAATGTTAAATTAGCCTGCAAAAACGCCGCCAATTGAAAGCGAACACCGAATCGCGAATTAATACGATGGTCTCGTCTTTATTGTAATACGACTGACATGACTGACTGATCATCATGAAGTAATTGCGAGTTTCATGTTAGTTGGTTAGTAACGGTCCTTAGAAGGACCACTCGCTTTTCTTCAGGGGATGATCGTGGTGTATCCTTGTGGTGTTCATCCGGTCCACCACGCCTGTTTGCACCACTGTCACATTCTTAATAGATCCAATAACTTCCCAACCGGTATATTACATAGTTATGTAGGATACCTTATGTAGGATTCGATCCAAACCGGTATGTAGTATACCTTATGTAGGAAAGAATGACGCTCGGAAATACGTACCTAGTCAAAACTCTTAATTGATCCGCTAACTTCCCAACCGGTATGTTACATATGTTATGTAGGATACCTTTCGTAGGAGATGTTCCAAACCGGTATATAGTATACCTTTCGTAGGAACGGAGCCTCGTGGCTAAAATAGGATCAGAGTTATTGACTTCACCTGGCTTGTAATGTGAAGCTGGCGCCATTTTCTTTCAACTTGGTCACAACGAACTTTCTGCTCATATTCACGTAAATTATAACCATTTTACATAAGTACTATGACTTATTCAACAAAGACCACTTGTACTGTGGTATTCATGAAAAGCAAATGTGGATGTAGCTCCACAAGATTATGGAATGAATAGGATTTGTTGAGATAAAAGTTAGGTGTTTCCCGTAATACAGAAAATTAATTAATGAAGGCTTGGACTCGGTCGCATGCATAGTAGCATAAGTGCGCATGCTCACAGACTCGTTTATATGTTCTCTATAGGAATAGAGGAACCGGTTCCCTAGAGCAATGACTGCTTTAGAGTTAAAGAGATACTATCAAGACTACCCAATGGAGGGATGTATCTCTGCTAAACTTGTTTCAAGGGAACCTACACCATGGGAATGAATAGGTTAAAATTTTCTGAGATATCTAAGTCAGGTGACTTTTAGCAAACAGTGAATTGAGTGGCTTAGTATTTTTGTTGTGTTACAAAACCCATGCTGTTTTTAGTTGTGGCTCACTACTTGTATTACGTCAGTTTGGTGCTCTGTTCAGGATGTCTGTAAAATTGTTGACATTTCTGACAAAGCTGCCTAAGTAGCGCTTATTAACCCTCTAATGGCCAACCCAGCCAAAACCAGCCTCTAAGTGGGTCTGGGAAACGTCCATTTTGCGGCCCAAGAGATAAGCATTTTTGAAAACTTACCACTGAAATGACTGGCTCGATAATCGAGCCAGTCATTCCAGTAGTAAATCTTCAAAAAAGCTTATCTCTTAGCCTACAAAATGTATGTTTTCTAATAGAAAATTGAAATTCTCTTGACCAATTTAACCATGAAACAGTTAAGAATGGTATTGCTGCCAGCTCTTGCTGTATATGATGACACCATTTATCATTTATTTAGAAGTGGTGACTTGACATTCAACAATCCAAGATTAGAGACTGTGGGTAAAAGTAGTAGGCATCAGACTGCGTCACAGCTGGTCCAGAAGTGATACATCTAGCTTTAATGTCACTTGCGAATGTTTACTGTTTCTGTTACAAAGAAAAATGTTTGATTAATGACCTTCACATATCACACAGAACAATATCGGATGAAGATATACATCTGTGCTGATGTCACTATGATAGTCACTAGAGCCTTATCAGGAAAAACCTGATGAAGTTTATATATAAATATATTCTTATTACTTTGACCCTTTAAAGGGATGTTCCACTGGGGGATCTTATGCATCTGACGTAAAGTACTAATTTTCCGCATTAATTTGAGACCAAGAGCACAATTTTATGCCAACAAATAAAAAAGATATCCTCAATTTAAATTGCTAAAGTAACCAGTAGATAGAGGCGCCATTTTGAACAAGCAGCTGATGTCACCGACACACCTACTCTGTTTGCTCGATCGAGGATAGCCGTAACCAGGGGAGGTAAATCTTGCATCTCGTGGATAATTAGCATACTGGCTAAACAACTGACACTTTGCCACAGTGTTTGGAGGAAATTAAAGTGCAATTAGTGTCCCGATGATCGCGCCAGTCATTGTAGTGCTAAATTGTCAAAAATTGTTTTCTTATGGGCAATTTCTATTTTTTTTAAACATTGAAGGGTTATGCCAAGAGCGTGTTTGCTATCAACCAGCTACAACAAATTCTTGAAAAATATGTTAGTTGAATAAATGTTGAATGTAATTTCTCTGGAAGCTGTTGCTATTGCAACTTCTGCTTCCAGTCAAATTCCAGTTTCAAAATATTCAACAGGCAGTAAATATGGGTCAACATTTAAAAATTTGGGATCAATTAGTTAACCCTTTCAAGGACAGAAAAGCAGAAAGCTTAAAATTTACCCTGCATAGGCCTATTGTGTGAAACTAATTCGTTTGGAAGCCACGGCAACATAATTCCAGGAAAATGTAATTCAGAATATTCAACACTCAGCATAGTTATTTTAAAATTGGGAGTAAACGTTGTAAATGATTAATAACGCTGGATTTCAATAGTGTGAAAGCACTAAACTACTAATTATGTCTAGCGTACACTTGTCATTATTTACTAGCTGTCAGCCTGTCACCTACTATCGTCTACGAAGTAAACCGCTAAGCGGTTGCCTATAATTGACCAACCGGGCAATCAGCGACATCGTTTCATTTTGGTTTGCAAATCCCGTTTTACAATTGATGCACGCAAATACGACGTTAATTGTCGAGTTTGATTCTGTTATATTAAAATTAAGTACCGCGCCTTTTGTTTTGAAATGCATGACACATTATTTTAAAATTATACAGACTATATGTTCTAAACTTGTGTCATCCAAATTTAAATGTGGAAGATATCCATCCAGTGCCGATGTTATGAAGCCATCTTTCAGTTAGCCCCTTTTCATGCAGATGCTTCTGTGGATTCGGTATCTGAAAATGTGAATTTCCGTACCCTTTCCACGATCGTTTCTATTACTGCAAGCACATGCTTGACATGCGGCCATGATGCGATTTAACCATTTCACGCCAGCACTGGCCTCTGCAATCGTCAAGTTGAGGACGCAGGTCAAAAGAAGGCTATTTTGAGAATTTACAGCTAAAACGACTGTCTCAGTAACCGAACAGGCCATTCCAGTGGTAAATTTTCAAATATAGTCTTCGCTTGGCCTTCCAATGGCTATTCAATAAGGAAATATTCTGATTTTCCTGACAGAATTTTGTCATTAAAGGGTTAATTAATATTCGGCCTTCATAACTCGAAGTAAACAGGTAAATCTAAAAGCGCTGGCGATATTTTACTGGTGTGTCGTTGACGTCATAATCTCGCGGTTTCTCGCTCTCGTTGCGAGAAAATGGATGCGGCCAGGAGTCACGTTTTCGAGCGTTTTGGGCATATTCATTTTATTATTTCTCGGCAATGGAACGGTGTATTATATATTTTTTGCCGGCAACTATTTCGGATTATAGTATATTTTTAGTTGACTTATTCCCGATTTTCACTGGAATTTCCCTTTAAGCCTTAAATTTCTTCAAGAAAGGTTAAATTTTCTCAAAGAAAATGTCCATTTTCATAACAAGAGAAGACAATTTTTAAAAATTTACTACTGGAATGACTGGATCGGTTATTGAGCCAGTCATTCCAGTTGTAAATTTTCAAAAATTGTCTTCTTGGTCTGCAAATGGACATTTGTCAAGACAAGATCAATCACTGTTCAATGCTTGCGCGATATTACAAAGCAGATAATTGTGATCCAGATAGGGGAATGTGACAGGATATGAATGATATGGTATCTATATACCATACTCTATCGGTGCAATACAACATTTGAGATGAGATTAGCATCCCTTTAAAAGAGAAATAGTTTCCAATCTAAAGTCGGCAATGAAACACTTGAATGTGACAGATTTTGCCTTGGATATGACTCCACATGGAATACCCAGTGATGTGAGACATAACCTATTGTATTTGATGGTGCTTTATGGTTGTTTTTCCATCATTATACAACCTCGATAAAATTTCACACCAGGAGACCAAAATGTGAATAATCACTTGGTTGTTTATCGGTACCACCACTGCGCTTCATTACATCAACTGATTATATAGCTGTTTGATATATTTTGATATTTTATTGTCTGAAGTGAAATGTGTGCAGGAATATATAAATTGCATAAAATGTTGTTTAAATGCCAGAAGTTAGCTTTTAACCGCTCTTGTCAACAGTGCATCAAAGTTCTCAAAATGGAACTTAACAAAAACAGAGCTTTCTGTTGTCATGCAAACGATTAAATTGGTGTGTCCACTGCAGAGGCAATTTTTAACAGGTTTGGCCATCAAAATTTTATTTAGTTTTGATTTGTCGGTGCCCATTTACAGGCGGCAGGAGAAGGCGATTTTTGAAAACCTAGCATTCCTTGTCTCTAAAATGTCGCTTCCTTGATAATAGAGCCAGTCATATCAGTAGTACATTTTTAAAAGTGGCCTTCTCTTGTTCGGCAAATGACTATTCCTCCACTGCAGGAGCCTTTTTGACTCGCTTTACCAATAAAGGGTTACGTTGAAGCAAGTGGGATTAAGCACGCAAATTTAGATGAAAACCCCTCATTATTCACTCATCTAGTCTCTTAGGCCCAAAATATACACAGCTTCTTATAATCTCTTCGTGCATACTGCAAAAATTCCCTCAGTAAAATGCAGCCAAATTTGTTTTAGAAAATACATTTGATTTAATTTAATTCTTGGTGGTCGCTTCTTGATTCTATGATTATTTAACTTTCAAAATTTTGATTTATTAAGTGTAATAATTAAACCAATCAGATTGTTCGAGTGGGTTTCTTCTGCCACCAATCAGATGACTAGAATTGCTCCATTTATTAGCTCACCTGACCTGAAAGGCCAAGTGAGCCTGTTCCGTGGCGGCCGTCCGTCATGCTTCCATCCGTCATCCGTCAACTTTTCCTTTAAACAGCTTCTCAAGAACCACTAGGCTGATTTGAATTATATTTGGCAGGAAGCATCCTTGGCCACAGGGACCAAGTTTGTTCAAATGAAGCCGATCGTCCAATTTGGCCAGCGGCCATCTTGGATTTTGGCCGATTTAAAAAAATATTTTTAAAGATCTCCAAAACCGCTTGGGACATAGATTCAAAATTCATGAAATATTATCTACGAGAAGTATCAGCTGAACCAGTTGTGTTCAAGGGAACTTGATTGGCCAAATGGTTTGGCAGCCATCTTGGATGACCTCATTTTCTCCAGAAACGGTGGACGAGTCGAGACAAAAATTGGGAAATATGATTAGGGACTAAAGACCATTGGAGTTTGTTCCATGGAGATATGTCAAAACAACATGTCCACCATGAATCAATCAAAACGTAGCAATTTTGGTAGATATATTTTCTGCAAATTTCTGAGAAAATCATAAAAGACAACTTATTAACCACCGGGCCAATTTTAGTCAAACTTGGCTAAACCGTCTTCATAGAAATTTGATTGGTAAATTTTTCCACTGGTCATCTCATTTCGTTCGCTTGTGACAGTGGCCAATAATTGCAGTTGTTATTACACCACAAAAACATCCATTACCGTTCAATCACTACTTGCTAAATCAATTATCTGCATTTAGCTACCAGAATAAGATTTTTATGCTTGCATACACTGCTCCCCATGCCTATTCCTATAGATATGGACCCTCAACCAGGCTACTGGTTAGGTCCATTTCCAGTATATTAACTGATATAGACTGGCACCAGTCTGTACTCACTCCATAGTGACGCCTGTCACTAAGCGCGTTTGCGCATGCGCACTGGAGCCCAAATAGGAAACAGATTCACTTTTCAATTATTCTGCAAGCAGAACAACTGCACAAATATTATCAGAAAGTTTTTATAGCTTTGTGCTGTGTCAGCTTACACTTGAAGGACTTCCTCACACTAAGATATGCCTATTATGAAGTCTATCCTCCCAAAATTATGTTTTTGGAAGTATTTTGTGGTTATATTGAACTTTCTAACTATGTATATAAATGTTACCGGTTTTCGTGGGTTTCGTTTTCGTGGTAACAACTTTAACATGCCTAAGTCATTATTATATAAAAACACTCTATTACTCCAGTGAGCCCTTAATCACTCAGTTAAAAGAAAAAATAGTGCTTTACAAGGAATTACATTTATTTCCCTATGATAGAAAACAATCTTGAATTTGAATTTGTCCGGCCTTTGAAAGGCGTTTGCATGTTTCTAGACTCCTTTTATCGAAATTCTAAGCTGTATGCTTCTTTCGTAATCTTTTTTCGTTTTTTAAGAGTGTTTTATCGACCGATAAATCAAGTGCACGTCCTCAATCTGTGAACGAGTTCACTCTGTGGAGTATGGAGGACATTTCTGTTTTAAGTGCACTACGTGTACCCCCACATCGATGTGCGGGTTTTGCATAGGGTGGTCTGCGTTCGTATCTAAGTTTCTTTAAGGATTATTCATCCTTACAGCGCTGCCCTATGGTCGTCCTTCCCCTTCCTCCGTTGCTAGTAGACAAAAGCTGTGTCTTTTGCAATATTCTAATATGTCTAATCCAGCAGCAACGGAGGGTGGTGGGGTTCAGCGAATTCAGAAGCAGTGATAGCTTTATTTGCGAGATTTGAATCCTTCCCTGCAGTTTTGACTAAATCTTTAGATGAAAGAATATCTTCTGCCATCATGGAGGCCAAGAAACAGGAAGTTTCTTCTGATTCCGACGATAGCCCGAGGGCTAGCAGGCGTTCCCGCAAATGGGGGAAACCGATTCCTCTAATGTCAATGCAAGTATTCAGGTTTCCTAAGCAGAAGTCTAGAGCGACTAAGCTCTCGAAGGTGGCCTCGTGTAGTTCACCGGATCAAACCCACATTAGACTTGAGGGTGACGGGCATAACCCTCAAGCAGTGGTGGCAGAGGCGGGAAGCTGATGTCCATAAGCCTGGTGCTTATGCTAATGGCAAAAATTTTAGGTCATACCGGTCGTCAAGATTCTTCATAGGTCGCCTATAGCTATAGTCCGCAATCTAGTTTTGCTAGTTCTTCCGGTTCCGTTGGGGTGGATTCGGGTCCTCAGGACTCTGATTTACTTCCGTTTTCCGGTGCTACTTCCGTTCCATCCATTTCCGGTTTGTCTTCCGGTTTTGCAGGACATCTGGGTCTTCAAGATCCGGTTCTTCCGTTCTGACCGTTTCCGGTATGACTAATAAGCTCTTTCGACTTCCGCTTCCAGTTGGGACGTACTTAGTGAATGAATTAAGAATAAAGAGCAATTAATTAGAGCAAATAAGCTCTCGAAGGGGGCCTCGTGTAGGTCACCGGGTCAAACCCACATTAGACTTGAGGGTGATGGGCATAACCCTCAAGCAGTGGTGGTGGAGGCGGGAAGGTGACGTCCATAAGCCTGGTGCTTATGCTAATGCCAATGTCTTAGATCAGTTGTAGTGGATTCAGGTCCTCAGGACAGGGGTTACTTCCGTTTCCGGATCTACCTCTGTTTTTTCCGTATCTGGCCTGACTTCCGGTTTGCATATTTCCAGTTCCTATGCTTATTCTGGGGTTTTTAATGTACATCCGGGTTCAGTTTCCGGTTGTATTCTTCCGTTTTGCGCATTTCCGTTTCCTATTTTTACACTTCTGGATTCGTACATCCGAGGATAGGGTTATTACCGGTTTTCATGGTGTTCTATGATTAACTTCCGGTTCTGTCTTCCTTTTTTGGATTTCCGGGGTGTAAGAGTTAGTCTTATTTCAGTAAGTGCTTTTAAAATCGGAATGTTTAGTCGCTGAAAATATTAATTCCGAGACATTGCCAGTCTTGAAGTCTCTCTTGGAATTGTAGATATTCAGCATTTATTCTTTTATCAGTTAAACATTTCAACGTAATTAAAGACTCTTCCGACTGGTTGTCGGATGGGTTTTTTGTTGCAGTCGATAAGTCAGTCTGTATTCGACGCATTATCGCTAGATGTCGCAATTAAAATTAATTTTTAATTTCATCCAACTTTAGATGGCCAGCTGTCTCCGGGCCGTTCAGCCTTTTTTCGCGCTCTTTTTTCCTCTTACGTCGGCAGGTTGACATATTTATTTTAACCAAGGGAATTAATTTCTTGAGGAAAATTCCTGTTTATAGCGTAATTCTTAGTCCAATTCTGACAGGCGCTGAAAGGAATAGATTCAGTAGTGGATTCATAGGGAAGAGAATGGCTCTAAGATTAATGATTACAAGAGCAATAAAACGCTGAGAATAGAGAAATAAGATTAGGGTGAAGAAAGAAGGAATAAAAGCCGAGTTTTTTCTTCTGCCTTGTCACAGTCATGGTTTAGGTGAGTCTTTTTGCTTGGATTTTATATCGCCTCTGTTTTTCAGCGTTTTGTTTCGTGATTCATCCCGTAGTGTTTAATCATAATTTAGTATTAGTGTTTTGTGTATTTAACGTCCAGCTGTTTCCGGGATTCATTATCATTCTATCAATCATTCCTTTTTATTAGCATATCAAACTCAATGATTTCCGTTTTCACAAGATGATAATATTGGTTCGAAGTCTTTAATAATAATGAGTAAAGATAAGTATAGGTCTCTTCCTTCATCCTCTGCCCCTTCTCCTTCTAATGTTTTCTTCTAGTCATGTTCTCCTTCCTCTCTCTCTCTTTCTGTCTTCCTTCTTTTTTCCCTCCTATGGGGTTGTCCCGTATTTCATCTTCTATCAATCCTCTCCTGGGATCTTCTGGTCCTGTTCTTTCCTCTTCATCTTCCACTCTTCTTAATTCCTCTCTTCCTCTTCTTCCTTTTTTGATCATCTTGATCAGATTGTTTCTGTCGTTCTCTCTTTTGAGCTTGAGTTTCTAATTGTTGATTAAGGTAAGGTTTTCTCATTGTTTTCTGTTTTTAGGGATTCGTCCCTTGTTCGTTCTTTCATGTCAGCTTTTTTCTCTATTCTTTCCATGTCCTCTGGTCAGGATGTTGTATCTGTTCACATTCCTTCTGATCAATCTTTTTCCACTTCTGATTCTTTACAGTTTTCTTCTCTTCTAGCTTCCAAGAGGCCTTGCTCTCCTCTTTCCATTTGAACTGTTGATTCTATGGCCTCTGGTGACTCTTCTCATCTTTTTCGTCTCCATCTCCTAATCCTTCTTCTATTCTTCTATTTCCTAGTCGGTCAGGGCTGAGGAGATTTTGTCCAGTCAAGGTTTCTTCGGATGACTGGTCCCTGGCTCACTGGTGGATTGCTTAGACGCTTTCTCTTCCTTGTAAGGAGGAGTTTTCTATAGTCCTGCCTTCTTTTGTGTCGGCTCTTTCCTCTTCTAATTCTTCTTTCTTGTCTCCTCTGGTCTTTTCAATTGACAATTTGGTCATTATCATGTTAGTTTTATTTGTGAATTATGTTAATTCTAAGGAATTTATACGTGCATGAGAGCGTTCATCCTAGGGTAGGTTTTCCTACCCTGTCATTAAATCTTAGTAAAATGATCTCTATTCGCTCTGAAACATTCTACTCTGCATTATTTTTAATTTATCAAAGGGGTATGTCATGATTAAATCTCATGATTCTTACTCCCAAGTCAAGATGGAGACCATCTCCTAGATCATTTCCAGTCTAGATCAGGGTATGTGGTCGTTTCCATCGACCAAAATGACGCCTTTTTTCATGTGTTCGTTTACCCTTCCTTCAGAAAATTCCTGAGATTTGCTTACTAAGATCGAGTTTGGCAGTTTCGCGCCATGCCTTTTGGCCGGACCACGGCTCCTTTTCTTTTTCTCGCCTAGTCTCGGCCGTGACAGAAATTTTCACCATCGTTCTATCCATCTCCACGTTTTTATAGACGATTGGGTAGTAAAGTAAGTCTTCTTCAATTTTCTCAGGAATTCTTCCAGAGGTTTGCAGTCTGGCATGCAACCTAGGGTGGATTTTAAATCTAAAGAAATCAAGCCTAGGTCCCTCTCAAATCTTCACGCATCTAGGCATTTCTTACGATCTGCCCCAGTGTCTAGTCTTCCCCTCAGATCCAAGAATAGAGGCTTTATCAGTGGCAATGGAAATCCTGGCTTCTTCCATGGTCTGAGCAAGATTTCTGCTAAGAGTAATAGGTTTGATGGTCAGCATAGAGAATGTTATTCCATGGACGGCGCTGATGAGAAGACCCTTCCAAATGTATTTAATGTCCCTTTGGAAGCAGTCGGTTCACTCTATTTACCATCAGATTCCCATCAGAGAACACTTGATTCCTCTTCTAGATTTTTGGAAAGACCGTTCTCTGCTTCTGATGGGTGTTCTACTGGTTAAGTCCTCCCCTCAGGCGATTATCTTCACAGACGCTTCTCACGAGGGATGGGGAGCGGTCTGGGACTCCCTGTCGGTTTCCGGTCTTTGGTTCCTGGAGGAGTCGACAGCTCATATCAACATTCTGGAATTGTGTGGTGTCAATAAGGCTCTTCTTTCATGGTCAGATCTTGTGATAGGTCTCAAAGTCTCGATTCGGTCGGACAATTCAACAGTGGTCTCTTATATTAACAGGCAGGGGGCTACAAGGTCATCCCTCCTTTGTCTATAAGTGTAGAACCTTCTCTTATGGTGTCGCAAGAATCAGATTCTTCTAGTGTCTCCTCTTGTCCCAGGCAGTCTGAATTTTCTTGCGGACCAACTGTCACGTCCCAGCCAATTCGCCCACACAGAGTGGCAGTTAAAGAGGTCGGTTGTCAAAGCGATTTTCGGTCTTATGGCTCGTCCTCTGGTAGATCTGTTTGCGACATCTCTGAATGCTCAGATCTCTTACATGTCTCTTTTTCCGGACAGTCAAGCCCTGGCGGTGGATGACCTGTCTCAGTCCTGGACAGGAATATTTATCTATGCATTCCCTCCAACGATTTTGATTCCGTTAGTGTCGGAGCTCTAGATAAGCAGGGTTTTTACGTTTTCACCCAATAAAAATTGCCAATCACCCAATTAATTTTTAACACCATGAGTACTGAAATACAAAATCACCCAATTAATTTCAGTTCTCTTGCTAATAATGTATAATAGCCAATTAAATTCCAAAGAAACCCAATTTACAAAATTTCTAAGAGTGAATCACCCAATTATTGAAAAGCTTATCTAGAGCTCTGGTTAGTGTTGAAGAATGTCAAAGAACAAATATGCGAGATTCTTTTATA
This sequence comes from Chaetoderma sp. LZ-2023a, assembly GCA_034401795.1. Lineage (NCBI taxonomy): Eukaryota > Metazoa > Mollusca > Caudofoveata > Chaetodermatida > Chaetodermatidae > Chaetoderma > Chaetoderma sp. LZ-2023a. The sequence continues at coordinate 79,289,435 of CM067375.1, forward strand.
GCTCCTTTTTGGCCAAAGAGGATTTGGTTTGTAGACCTTCTAGATCTCCTGGTAGACTTCCCTCGTCTTCTTCCATTCTCCCAGGATCTTCTGTCTCAAGTAAGAGGTCTTTGTCTTCATCCAAACTGAGAAATCTTCAGTCTGTGTGTTTGGAGAATATCGAAACTAAAGTCTACGAGAATAAAGTTTCTTCAAGATCTCCAGTAATTATCAATTCTTCCAGAAGAGAGTCGAACTGCAGAGTTTACAAGTGTCGACTTAAATTTTTGGAGAATGGTGTTCAGACCAAGGTCTCGTGCCCGATTCTGTTTCTATTCCCCAAGTATTAGACTTTTTTAACATATCCCTTTGATTCCTTCCATTTATCAGCTAATTTGGTTAGGGGATATGGATTTTCTCTGGCATCTTCTTCCTTGCCTTCTGGATGCCGATCTCAAGGACACTAAGACCTTTAATAGTTTTTATTAGAGGTCTAGGCAATATTCGTCCTCTGATAGCTAAGCCTTTACCTTCATGGGACTTGGCTTTGGTTCTTCAAGTGCTGGCATGCCATCATTTTGAACCTCTTTCCTCTATTAGTATTAACGGCTTCTGCTAGAAGGCGTTCAGAATTCATGCTTTTTCTGCTGAAAGGGAGAGATTTATAGTTTCAGGAGACAGTTTAGTTTTAATCCCAGAAGGGATTTTTAAATTTAAAACTAAGTCTAACCGGTTTCCTGCTAGTCCGATCATTTAAAAATCATCGTCTTTTTCGCCTTCCGATAAACTCTGATGTCCTGTTAGGGCATTAAGAATGTACAAACAGCGAACTGATTTCAAAGGATTTGATCCGTCCCTTTTATGTTTTTCTTATGCGGAAGAGTTAACTAAGCCGGTCTCAAAGTTTACGATATCCTAATGGATTTGGGAGACGATTAAGCTTTGTTACGAGATTGCTTCTCCGGAACAAATTAATCTCTCCCATATTAAAGCTCATGATGTTAGAGGAATGGCTTCCTCTTTTGCACTTTTTGCCGGTTCATTTTTAGATGAAGTCATACAGGTTGCAGGATGAAAATCTGAATCTTCTTTTACAACCTTTTTTCTGAAAGATCAGAGTGCAGCAGCCTCCTTCTTTCGTAATATTACGATTTTAACCAAAAAGCCGAAGACCATTTACCAACCACATCCCGCCATTTTCGCTAAATCTGTAAGAAATGGTGAGAGTTTATTTTGGTTTTTATTTATCTCTAAGTTCAAATTTTCCTTATTTGATAATCACGGTGTGATTGATTTAAATGCAGTATTATATTATGTTATTAACATTTGGATAAGATTGGTTTGATTTTTATCCTTGTTTGATTGATTCTCAAATCACCTCCCACCTAATGTGGGGCACTGACCAAATCTACGGGTTTAGCAAGTAGTGATTGAACAGTAATGGATGTTTTTGTGGTGTAATAACAACCCCACACAGACCCCCCCCCCCTTGCGGGTTGGTCTGTTGTTTTATTAACCACTATAAAAACCTACTTACCGTTCAATCACTACGACCCGGCCTCAGCCACCCCACGTGGAATTGATTTTAGAATTTGCCTATAATATTTGGCACTTAAATTCAGAAAAGTGAATCTGTTTCCTATTTTGGCTCCAGTGCGCATGCGCAAGCACGCTTAGTGACACGGCCCCTTGGGCCTCTTGTTATGTTTAATAATGAAATTTATTATTTGTAATAATTCGAAGAATCAAATTGCTTTAATTTCTCATATTGATTCCCTGGCTTGACCATTAACCCAGTAATGGTAACACTGGCTGAAACCGGCCACTACAGTAAGCTTGAGTAATGTCTGAGTCAAGAGCATGCAATTCACCTTTCCAGAGTACCCACCCATCATATGACGTCATAATGAACTGCGTGATGTGTACAATGACATCATAATGAATGACATCGATAAGTACATCACGAATGAATATTTGAAGACGGTCTATGTGTTGTTGTACAAATTGTTTGCTTTTACTATTTAATAAATATTCTGTTGAATATTTTGAAACTAATTTGACGGCGAGGTGTGGGTGGAGCTTAGCTAGTGATGGGCAGGGCATAGCTAAAAATGGAAAGGTACATTTTATGTAGTCTTGTGTTCGATATTGCATTGATTTTCTATCTTGTATTTACCAACTCACATGGAATTGGACATTTCTGCTTGATCTAGAAGATAAAGCAGGTTACTTGGCACGCAATACAGCCCAGCATTGGCACAGTACTGGACTTAATAGCCCAGTAACCTGCATTGTTATGGGATACGTTATTATAGATGGCGATGTTTCGGATATTAATGGATCTTTCCAGTTTCAGCAATGCCCCACCCATCTCTAGCTAAGCTCCACACACACAACACTCGTGTTGAGATCGATTGATTCGTGACCTCCCTAACTATCAATTTCCGAAAATTATACTGGTAAGCTGTTGAATATTTTGAAACTAATTTGGCTGGGTGCTGTTGGATGTTTATTAAATAGTAAATACATACAATTCATACAACAATGCTTAATTCATCACTAATTATGTGTTCTTGATGGTCTTCATGAACTTATCTGCGTCATTCAAGATGTCATTGAGTATGACATCATCCTACACATCATGTACTGGATTATGACATCATATGATGGATGGATAAACTGGAAAGAAAGGTCAATCGTTACTAACTACCCAGACTTTTGAAGGCACAAACAATATACTGTATGTCCTGTTGTCTGATACATGCTTCTGCCTATTTATTGGCATAACCCTTTAATTGCTTCTACAGTGGCATTGAGAAATGTCCGCTTGCGGATCACTAGAAGAATATTTTAGAAATCTTACGTCTGTAATGCCAGTCAATCTAAAATATTCTTCTCTTGAGCTGCAAATAGATATCTTCTAGCTGGATATTTATATATATTTTATTGACCTTTTTACCATAAAGCAGTTGATTTCAGAGCCTGAGATTTCAGGATGAGCACCACGTATTCGCGGTTCTCTCGCCATCAATAGCGCCTCCTCTGAGATTTAGATACGTGTACTGATAATGCTAAAGTTAATAGAGTAACAAAAATACTGTGCGCCAAGATTGAATTTCTCAATTAAAGGAGTAATCATTAGAATCAAGAAGCGACCACCAAGAATGAATTTTCGCGTAATTATAGAGAGTTTATATATTTATTTCTTCCTGGTTATAGCAAGCTGTTATTTACTAAAGAAATGAATTTGAATCTGAGCCACTAACTAGCAATCAGGCAGAATGCCAAATGTAGAAGCATGAATATTGGTACACGTATAAATCATCAGACACACACCATATTTATGTCCCATCATGTAATGCACAAACACGCAGTGTGAATTTTAGGGAGATAGTAGCTTATGTCAAAGAATCGAGATCTGACCATAAAGAATGAATTTCTTGATGATCATCATTTTCACAACGATATACATAATAGCACATAAACTACCAAAACTATGTAATATATTTAAATTATGGCACAAGAGAGCGAAGTAAATATACTATATATTGACAGCCATAAGCAGTATTTCCACCACATATTTATGTCCAATCACGAAGTGAACAACCAAAAGCAATAATTGCTGAGAAATATATTACGGTGAAGTACTCTACTTGCTTCAACCAGAAGACATTACATCTATGCACACCATAAAACATGCCATAGATGTTGTACCCGATTAAAGACTCATGATGAAGAGGATAATTCTAGAATATGGTTATAGTAACCCACAGCTACATATAGCAGGATTTACGCAGAACTTATAACATACATATGTTCAAATGTCTTTCCGCAAGAATTGCATGATGTTAAAACATAAAACCAGCCCCCACTGGGAATCTGGTCGCTACCTATAATGTTAGGAAGTAGCGTGATAAGACGCAGGTCACAAGGTCAAAGGTCAATACCACTATGACAAACAGGAAACAGGCGAGACATTTAATTCCGCAAAAGCAGTTATAAAGTCTTTTGAATATACGTATGGTCACATTTGACTAATAATTATAGTCATTGATGCTTTTAAACCTTGATGGGTTTTCCCAATAATTATCGGTTCTTTTACTGGGACACGCGTTGTATAAATTGTGAATTATCAGCTCAGGCATGGCTCAATATCCAAGTAAGCTTATGTCCTGGAAACATACAAACTATGATATCCATCATCAATCAACCTTTTCTATGAATTACGCCGTCTAAAACACTTTTCAGATGAATTTGTATTACTAAATTGGCTAGAAGGAATCTAGGATGGTAGGCTCAGAAAGGATCCCTCAGACGGGTGACTTCTGATCATTTGATTGGCCAATTTGATCGGTCGACATCTTGGGTTTACTGAAATCTTCAGTTGGTAGTTAAACACTTTAATGGTTATACCGGCCAAAACTAGCATCTGATATGTTCATGTGGAATGTTCATTTACAGGCCAAGAATAAAATTTTGAAAATTTACCACTGGAATGACTGGCTCGATAACCGAGCCAGTCATTCCAATGATAAATTTTCAAAAATTTTATTCTCTTGGCCGTGTAAATGAACATTCAATTGGCAGATAGTAAATTTTTTTTACCAAATTTTATCGTTTACGGGGTTAAAAATACTTCCTGTAACCGTTATCTTTGTTAAAAAGAAAATTGTTTCGCATGAGTGACATAGGTGCTAGGTTTTCATGAGCGCTGCCTTCTAATCTTGCAAGTAGTACAGATCAACACCTGGACTAGATTAACATTCTTAACTGGTAATGTGCAATTACGCCATGCGAAATATTAAATCCATGCATGTATGCTATTTTCTCATCTTACTCTTGCTAATGATGTAATAACGAACTCTGAATTCACCTTTCCAGCATATTCATCTATCAATCTGACGTCATATGATGTCATAATCAGCTAATCAACTACCTCACGTGTAAGCTCAGATGTCATAATGAATTACATCATGAATGGCATATTTAAGTCCATAATAAATGCTTAATAGTCCGTCAAGTTGTACGAATTGTTTATCTTCTATTTAATAAACATTCTGTTGAATATTTTTTTAATACTAATTTAACTGGGCGCTGTTGCTGTTTCTGCAATAGGGCACCCAGTCAAATTAGTTTCAAAATATTCAACAGCTTACCTGTATAGTTTTCTGGAAATTGATAGTCAGGAAGTTCAGAGATCGATCGATCCCAACATGAGCGAGGTGTGGGTGGAGCTTAGCTCAAGATGGGCGGGGCATAGCTAAAACTGGTAAGGTCTATTATCCTACAAACCTTGCTAAATGACAATGTGGTTACACTGGATCTGACCAACAGCCGTGGCACTTATACACAGAAATAGTAACTTATTTTTTATTTTTAAAAGATCTTACCATGCCAACATAATTATTAGCTCAACTGGCCAGAAAGGCCAAGTGAGCTTATGCCGTGGCGACCATCCGGTGTCCGTCCGTCATCTGTCAACTTTTCCGTTAACCGACTTCTTCTAAAGAACCACTGGGCCAATTTAAATTATATATGGCAGGAAGCATCCTTATGCCATAGGGATCCAAGTTTGTTCAAGTGAAGCCTATCGGCCAATTTGTCTGGCGGCCATCTTGGATTTTGGCCGATTTTTAGAAGCCTCTTTAAAAATCTCCAAAACTGCTTGAAGGATCGATTCAGAACTCATGAAATATCATCTAGGGCGAGAGCTCAGCCAAGTTTGTTCAAGGGAACTTGATTGGCCAAATAGTTTGGCGGCCATCATGAATGACCTAGTTTTTGCGAAAACAACTTCTCCAGAACCGCTGAGGGGATCAGGCCTTCTTCTTTTCGATCGCTGGTATCACACTTGGAGAGCCGTTCTCAAGATGAAATCTGTGGCTTTCTCCAGTTCTTCCACAGGCCCATACAGATTTTCAAGAAAAGAGGTTGACAAAGGCCAGATCTCTTCTCTCAGCAGCTGATACGTACTGCAACATTGAAGTATGTGCTCTGTGGTCTGTTCTGCTTCTCCACATGGACAAGCCGGCGATGTCGTACGGTGGAACCGCCTGTACATGTGTTGGTTTAGTCTGTTATGTCCAGTTCTGAGACGAAAAATGGTCACTTGCTCTGGCCTCGAGAGATGATGGTAGGCATCTTCTGATTGAGGTGTTCTATAAAGTGACTTGATGATAGTCTTCATCTCTGTATGTGTAACCATGTTTTCTGTCTGATTCTCTTCTGCACCCACCTTTGCCATCTTGTCTGCTTCCTCATTTCCTTGGACTCCACAGTGTGAGGGGATCCACTGCAATGCTATCCGAAAGCATTTGATGGTTTGTAATGCTTCTTCAAGTTGTGGCAGCTTACCTTTGGTGATAGCCTCAAGGACGGAGCGGGCATCAGATAAAAAGACAATCTGTGCAATAGGGTCTGCTGTTCTGCTGATGGTATTAGCTGCATGGACCAGTGCTTCGACTTCAGCTCTGTAGTTTGTGCAGTGTTTGCCTGTCAGTATTGCAGCTGACTCATGTTGTCCGTTTGGATACTGTATGTGCAGTCCGGCACCTCCGCTCCTAATTGCATCTTTGGCTGATCCATCTGTGTAGATCCTTAACCATGTCTCCTGAGGTTACATTTCTTCCAGCATGGCTAGGGTCAGGGCCTTCTTGCTCACATCACTGTGTTCATCTTTGGTTGTGAGATGAGGTACTGTGGTGCGAATAGCTATGTTCTCTAGTTTGTTTTCCCGGGGTGGAGGATCAAGGGTGTGGTTTGGGTCTTCTATTTGTGCTGGCAACATTTCTTGGTGTTCCTTTGAAGTACTTTTGTCTCTTTCACAAAACTTGATCTTTTAAGTCTTCCTGATGACAGCTGTGCTTGCCTGTTCTTCATCGGGTGCTTGTTGAATGATTTGAACTTTGCAGCTTTGATCAGTGCTTTGCATTCCCTTCCTTTACTAAGTGGCGGGATGCCTGCTGTCTGCTCCATTTTGTCTATTGGTGTTGATCTCATTCCACCAGTGATGATGCACAGTGCCTGGTTTTGTACTCTGTCGAGGTTCTGTTGATGAGATTTAGCTGCTGTCATCCATGAGCTGGATCCATACTCAAGGTGTGGTCGTACGGCACCTAGGTAGATGGTCTTGAGGATCCTTTCATTGGCACCCCACTTTGTTCCTGCCAGCTTCCTCATGATGTTTAGCTTTCTTCTGGCCTTTGCCTCTGCGTTCTGGATGTGCTCCTTCCATGTTAATCTTCTGTCATAGGTGTCTCCCAGGTATGTCTGCTGGTCCTCGTACTCGCCCAGTGTCAGATTGCCAACCTTGGTTTTGGTGGACAGTGAGAATAGCATGGCTGATGATTTTTCTTTGTTGATGGTAATACACCAGCGATTGGCCCAAGCTGTAATTCTATCCAATGCGAGCTGCATTCTGTACGTGGCAGTCGTTGTGTACTCCTCGGTGCACCAGAGTACGAGGTCATCTGCATAGAGGGCTGCTTGGATCCCATTGGGCAGCTCTGCTACAATGTCATTAATGATGAGTATGAACAGAGTTGGTGATAATACTCCACCTTGTGGTACCCCTTGTCTCAGCAATACATTCTGTCCAGATTGTCCATCCACCAGCACCCTAGCTCTGCAATTGTGTAGGTATGACTTGGTCCATCGGAACATGTTGCCACCGATGCCTGTGCGCCGGAGCTTCACGAGGATGCCATCCTTCCACACCTTGTCAAATGCCTTCTGCAGATCGATAAAGGCAGCTAGCATCACCTTCTTGGCTTGAAAAGTGTCCTCTATGACCTATGCAAGATGTGTTGTTTGATCTTCTGTGCTCCTGTATCTTCTGAAGCCAGCCTGCTCTGAAACTATAATGTTCTCCGACTCCAGGTACCACTGCAACCGCTGGTTGATGATGCGCTCCATGGTCTTGCATATGCAGCTTGTAAGACTGATAGGATGGTAGCTCAGCACTTTCGTCTTGTTCTTCCCTTTTTTCAGAATAGGAGTCATTCTGGCTTCCTTCCAGCACTGAGGAACCTCTCCATTGGTCCAACTGAGATTAAAGATGTCTATCAACTGGCGGAGAGATGCATTACCAAGGTGTTGGATCATTTCATTCGTAATGCCATCTGGCCCGGGAGATTTCTTCTTCAATTGGTGGATAGCCTTCTTCAGTTCTGCTAAACTAATGTCAACTTTCATTGCATCGTGAGTGTTGGTGTCTGTTCTTTCCTTTTGCTCTTTTCTAACCTCTTTTTGATGCATTCGTGGTATAGAAATGTTGCTTTCTTTTGCATTTGCCTTTGCAAAGGCATCTGCAGCCATCTTTCCTGACAGTGTTTGTCCATCTTCTTCAAGAGTAATCGTCTCTCCCCTGACACCCTCATCATTCAGTGCTTTAGTCAGTCTCCATAGCTTTGTGGTGTCTCTCTCTAAATTAAACCCTGCCGTCTTTTCCCTCCAGCTTCTTCTTTTGGCCACCAGCTGGGTCTTTAGATACCTGGCTTTAGTTTGTTGTAGCGTGAAGTGGTTTTCATGACAGGGATTACCCTCTGCTGGCCTTGTCTAGTTTATCATGTGCTGCTTGCAGTTCTGTTGTCCAGTAGGGGCGGTAATTTTTCCTGAACCCTCGAGGAATCGCTTCGTTGGCAGCCTTGAGGATACTTGAATTAAATTCCTTGACCGCATTGTTGATGTTTCTCCCTTCTACTGCTATATTTTGGGTAAGCTCATTGGAACGAATGCCGAACAGACTCCAATTTGCCTTTTTGTAGTTCCACCTTGGATGTTGAGGTGAACTTGTCAAAATACTTCCAGAAAGAGAGAGGAGGACTGGGCGGTGGTCGCTTCCTCCTAACTGCGATCCGACCACTCTACTGAGGTTTCTGTGGGATCAGGCCTAATTTGGGAGATATAATTAGGGACGACTAAGGGCCATTAAAGTTTGTTCAAGGGAAGTTGATCCATCAAAAAACATGTTCGGCATGGGCCAATTAAAATGTAGCATGTTTGGTGGCCATATTGAATTTTTTTATTTGATGGGTTTTGAGGCCGAAATTGGTTTTATGTATTTTTGGGGGGTATTCTGATCTCAAATTTGCCATTTTCGAAACTCAGCTAAACGATTTGGCAGCCATCGTGGATCATTTTCACACCAATAGCGCCCATACTAAAGCAATGGGAAATTTTTAATGTCTTTTTCTAGAGAACTACTGGGCCGGTTTCAAGTATATTAAACAAAGCGATCGGCCAGTATGGCCGGCGCCCATCTTAGATTTTGGCCGATTTGTATAAATGTCTAAAAATCTCTGAAACCGTTTGAAATATCAGTTCGGGTAAGAGCTGAACCAAGTTTGTTCAAGGGAACTTGATTAGCAAAATATTTCGGTGGCCATCTTGGACAACTTATTACCCACTGGGCCAATTTTAGTAAAACTTGGCTAAACCTTCTTCACAGAAATTTGATTGGTAAATTGTTCCAGTGGTCATCTCGTTTTGTTCGGTTGTGCCAGTGGCCAATAATTGCAGGTGAGCGATACAGGCCCCTTGGGCCTTTTGTAGTCAATATTACACATGTAGAAACATGAAATATTTGATGAAATTTCAAGAATAATATCAACTATCATTTAACCTGTCTATTTTTAGCTGCGAATTTAGAAACGTTTTGTAACCGTGTTATCTCCTTGGATTCTAATAAATATACTTAGGTTTCCATGGTAATATATTATTGACGACATTATTATGTACAGTAATTAGGTCATAATCATTCCATGTAATTTACCCATTTTAGACAAGCACCTGTTTTGTCTGCACATGAATATATATCAATATTGTTACCCTCGCCACATAGGGGGAAGAGGCTTTAATATGTATGTATGTCTGTCTGTCTGTCTGTGGTTCCAGAGTAAGTGTATCTAAAAAACTACTGATCCAATTTGACTCAAATATTTACCACAACAAAGGATCTTAAATTTAGCATGAAAACGTATTTCCAAATATTAGTCATGATCTGGATAAAAAAAATTTCTATCCTGCTTGAATCAATGTGTGGATCTATGGATGTCTTGGAAATGACTTGTCTGATTCAGCGCAAAATTTAATCCAGGAAAGGGTGTAACTATATACAAGGATTTCACATGTTTACTCATGATCTACAAAAAATAACGGCAAATCCCCGTAATCTAGAAAAAAAAAAAAAAATGGAGTAAAAATGTGAGGGCATTGGTGACTATAATCTCGGATTGCTCTTGCTGTTTCGGGTCATTGTAATTTTACGTCTGAAATAAGATTATATTACTAGATAAATTTTAACTGTCGTGCTGCTGCAGCTACCAGGCTATAATTTCAACGATCAAAAACTCTTGACTTGCTGAATATTTTGAAAACAATTTGACTGAAAGTTGTTGGTGGCTTAGTTGATGTCCAGAGATATACCGCTAACCCTTGGAATATGTCATCTGCAAAAAATCAGCAGTCAGACAGTTTAAAACCGCACAAATTAGATTTTATTTACCCTAAACATTTGCTGCTCGAATTGAGTAGATTAATATATTTATCATATGGGATAGGTAACTTATAAGAAATTTTTTACACAATCTGCATCATTACCGAGTCCGATCTGTGGGTGGGTGGGTGCGTATGTGCATGCGTAGTTATGCGAGTGTGTATGCATCTGTTTTTCTGAAACTACTAATTCAATTTGTTTCAGATTTTGGCACAAAATGGATTAAAAAGGGTTTTTTTAATGAAATTCCTTGCATTCTGAAAAATAGAAACAGTGAGGGTCCTAAATCTATGATTACTTTTGTCACTAGTTTGAAATTTGAGAATTTTTCTTTATTATTTTCAGAAATTTTTCTATGTTGTTTGTGTTATTTTTGGCAATTATAACTTTTAAACAATGCCTCATAGTGTTTGCTTTTTCATGTGTCTGTGCATTCATCTGTCTGTGAGTCAATCCAGTCATTCTAGCTTACATTTACGCACAGTAACTCTACTGAATTGATTACCACCAGTACTTTTAGTTGTGTTTGCTCCCACAATTAGTTTATCGTGTATATAGCTATTATGTAAATATGAAAATAACTGGCGTTTAGGCTTGCGCGATTATGTGATTAAATTGGAAATCGTGATTAATCTTTTAATTGTGAATTTATATGACTAAAGGTGAAATAATTGAATAATCATGAATAATTATATTGTATAACATATTTCAAAATATACCTTTTTATTACACTCTAATTCCATCGGTCACGAAAGTTTACATTTTGCTCAGCGAATACATGTCCATTTGCAGGCCAAGAGAAGACTATTTAAAAAAAAAAGTCTCTTGGCCTGAAAATTGACATTCTTAAACACTGTTGCTGCTTTCAACATTGATATGGGTTTTTTTTAGTTATGCCAGTGTAATTTGTAACCGGGCCGATTAAGCGAGTATCACGATTATTCTTAAATAATCAATCGTGATCACTCAAATTAATAATCGCACAAGACTACTGGAGTTGTTGACTTACTTAACATATTATTACATCTCTCCTAGTAGAGAATACTTCCAGAAATCAACCTCTGCCATGCAGTCAGCTTGACAGCTCATAATTAATCCATTCACACAGCCAGTAATTACGCTGTTCCGACTGTTACTGATGTGATTATGTTGATTTCTAGTTAATACTGTAATCAAATGTATCAGCTTGGCAGCTCTGAAGGCGGTTCTAGATAAGCTTGATGCCTGTCACTGCATACACCACACTCTCACACATCACTGGCAGGACTGTATAATCTCCAACAACTCTTTATACGCTATTTTCAATACATTCCCGCTGTCAGTGAATGTAGCCCAACAAAGATGGTCTAATTGTTTGGCCGTGTTCTGCAAATTCCACAAGACACCCCTGTAGAGAAAGCCTTGGAATTTGATGCCAGCATCTACCAAGCGAATAGAGGATGCCACTGCCCAAGTCTGTTAAATGTGCTAAGTACCAATCTAAAAGCAGCCTGAGTAGGTACACTGATGACCAAGAAGAAAGTGAGTAACTAAAGATTCTCGCTGAGGACAAAAACGGCGCCCAAAGAAGGACGGACTTCAGCGGCAAAATGTTTTTAAACTACCATACTGCAGCCACAGTATATCATCATCATCATCATCATCATCGTCATCGTCATCGTCATCATCATCATCAATAAAATGTTTGCATGGGGCGGAGCGATTGGCCCTTAGATGCTTAACATCCAACATGTAGGACTAGGGGTTTCTGTCAAGTCTATCCATCCCAACAAACAACCGTAAGTACCCAATTCGATTGCCTTGTTTGCCATGGTTGTGCACCCGCCTTGCCCCCTCTGCACTATTCCTCATTTATAATGTGGGTCAGTTCAGCCATATTCAAGAGACACACTTGACAAACCTGAAGAACTTATAGGAGAGCCTAGAGGAATGAATACTCAACAGATTGTACATTGCTGATAATGGGACATAATTTATTTGCATCTTATATCTTATTACCTTGTCTCCTCGGATAAGAAAGTGCTTCCAATGGATGAATCCAGTTTATCGATCAGTCATGTGATGTCATAATCAACAATGTCGTTACTTTTTCACAAGCATGCTGTTGATATTTTGAAACTATTTTGAAACTGGCCACAGTACCCAATCACATTAGTTTCAAAATATTTAACAGCTTACCTGTATAGTTTTTCTGAAAATTATGATTCAGGGAGTGCAGGGATTGATCGATCCCAACATAGGCAAAGGGGGTGGAGCTTAGATAGAGATGCGAGGAGCATAGCTAAAACTGGATTCATCCATTGTCCATTCAGTGAAAAGATTATAAAAGATAAAACCTTATTTCCTGTATATTGCTTTGAAAGGAAGACACTGGTCTTTATTTAGGGATGAATGTGATGATCTAATCAGTAGAGTGTAACTGTGTTTTACCTTGATTTACAAAATGGCAAGGGACTACAAGAAGTATAGAGGGCATCTGGGGCATTTTTGATGTAAAATTAGGACAGTTGTCAAAAGTAAATAAATTGAGCTTACGAGCAGGGTGCTACAGAATTTGAGCTGGGTTGTCCCTTCTGGGCACCATCAAGGTAAAACACTGTATATTATAGCACTATATTATGTAACAACTATAAGCATGGTTATCATTATTATGCAAATGAGGGATCATTGACTGATCTGTCAACCAAGTATCTAACATCATAATCAAATATGTCAGACACTTCATGACGCCACAATTAAGAAGATGTATAGCTTACCATCATGAAGCTTGAAAAGTATGTCAAGTGTACGAGTTGTATCTCTTTGATGGATTTACTATTTGATAAACTTAGTATGTTGAATATTTTGAAACTAAGTTGAATGTGATACAGCAGCAACAATCTAATCAGTCAAATTAGTTTCAAAACGTTCAACAGCTTACATGTACTAAATTACCCTAAAAATGGGATTCTGGGAACTCAGGTTTCAATGTACATAAATTGATTCCAACACACGGAAAAAATTGGACGGAGCTTAGCCAGAAACATGGATGGCACAGCTAGAAACAGAGCATCTTTTTTGCAAGGATGGTATTGTCTCGCCTCCAAAGCAGAAAGTGAGACAGGGATTACTATTTCTGGCGGCGTTGTTCGAGTCCGAATTTATACTTCTGGTTAATGTTTTTAAATCAACTTATTTTTCAACAATGGCTCATCTGATTTCAATGGAACTTTATAGAAGTCACATGACTTTGTTGTAGCAACCAAGTCTTCATTCCTTTCCTACTAGTTTGAAGGAGAGGCGTAAAGTATTATAGCCAATTTTAAAAGTTTGTGTAAACGTTTCAATCTGCTGTGGAATACTTTAAAGGACGTTGAAGGATCATCAAGATGTCGGATAAACAGAAAAGACCTAAGATAAGTGGTTGTAGGTCTTTATGATCAATAATGTATTTATTGATCCTTTCTATTTTCATGGTAGACGTGTTACAAGTTTTGTTTTTTTACACCCAGAGTGTTTTAGACATTGTCTTTGTCTATAATTGCTTCTACTTTACGGTAGCTTGTATTAGTTACCTATTTACATGCTTGGTAGCATTTGAGCATGAAATCTATGATATCTCATTAACATACTCTCTTCAAGAAAAACCATTATTATATTTTAAAATATTTTAGAGACTAGTTTGGTCTCTATTGTTAAATCTTGGGACCAGCGCTGTCTGATCCTGAGTTATATTCAGAACTTTACCCTATCAAATCCTTCTCTTTTACGATTCAGATTCGAAAAAGTCTCCGAAGAAAGTTAAAGTCAAGACGAAGGAAAAGGAGATGGCAATTCATTCTATTAGATGCCCTAATACCAGTTGCAACAGATTTATCAAGACAGACCATTCTGGCCATGTGTGCCTTAAATGCACTTCGTGCACTTTAAACTCGACCTGTCTTATTTGCAGCTCATGGTCTCGGTCTACCAGAATTGCCTTTTTCAAACCTTATTCACCTGAAAACTCTAAAGGGAATTCTTCTCCTTTAGGGTCTGCGATTAAGATAACAGCCAAACCCGGGCCCACATTTGACTCATCCTTCTTTGAAAGGATTGTATTATCGATGGAATGTCTGCAAAAACAGGTGAGCAATATTGATGCGTCGATTGACGCTAGAATTAATAAAATGATCCTGGACCAGTCAGCTTCCAATGTTTCATCTCCTGCTGTTGTTGAAGGGGAAACGTCAGAACTGACTGTTCCTAGGAAATGCTTATTCAAGTCCCAGAATAATTTACACCTTACTGACCTCACTTTCAGAGATTCAAAAGCTTCAATGATGGGAAAGAACAAGAGTACGAAAAAGTCTCTGGTTTCGCCTCATTCATCGCTTCAGAAGCCAGTCATTCCTGCTCAAGTCTCATCTCCAGTCAACATTCCGCATCCTGTGCCATGAGGACTGAGTCAGGTTTATCCTTTCTCGGGGCCGAGCGGGTTATAAGTGGGTCCGGCTCTTCATATCCTATCACTACTATTTCTTCACTGGCTGGTGCGAAGGATTTCCCAACCAGAGTGGTTCAAGTGATCTCTCACCCGCTTTCATCTACTAAGCCGTTTTTTTCATCGTATGCTGTTTTGGCTCTTTCTCTGGCTAATATTCCGGCCCCGGGCCCGAGTTTTCTCCCAGGTCTGGGGATGGTCCGGTCTAGGTTACCGTTTTCTCACTTTGGGCCCGACCCGGACTTCGATCCAGGTTCGGCCTCTGGGGAGACTTCGGGAGTACTGTTGGTTTCGGATTCAGCCCCGGGTCCGGGTGTTGTCCCGGATCTGGGTCGGGAAGCCGGCCAACTTAGGTTACCGATTTCTTCTTGTGGTCCGGACCCCGATTTTTATCCGATTCCGGCCCCCAAGGCTTCTTTGGGTTCTGTTCTCCTTTTAGCTCCAGCCCTGCCCCCGAGTTTTCCCTCGGGTTCTGGTCCGGCTCTCTCTTTTTAGTCAGTCTCAAAAATTTCCCGGCCCTTCTTCGGCTCCGGCTCAATTTGGGACTGGTATTTCTGGCTCTCCCGGGTCCAGGTCCTCTCCTTTCAGGTTTTTTCTGCCGACTTTCCCACCCCGGATCGGGCCCACCAGTGTGTCAGAATCTGTTTTGAATTTGTCTCCCGGGTTTCCCACCCCGGCTTGGGCTCTGGCCCGAGTCGGGACCAGTCATTCCGGCGTGTCAAAATCAAATAAAAATAATATTTCTTCCATTAGTTTTGACATTTTTCTCATGTTCCCCCGGTCCCGAGCAGTAAGATTCGGGACCGGGTTTAGTGGAACCACGCCGTGGTCCCTTTTGTGGACCAGAGTTCGGCTCATTTCTTTGAATAGGAGTTCGGGCTTCCTATCATCTTTTTGTTTCAAATTTTATTTTCTTTGGCTAGATAAGTTTTTAATTTTTTCAATGGGATCTTTTTTCACCTTATTACATATGTGCATATCATTATCTTATCTAGCAGTACTCTCTTGCAATATCTTGGTAGTTCAGACTTCTTTCTCCCCCCTTTCTCTGTGTTGTCTCTCCTTGCATTCTCTCAATCTAAGTTATAGTAAATTTTATTTGTTCTCAACCTTTTCTTGCACTCTTTCCTATCTGTCAGATTACTGCGCAATTCTAATTAGCTATGTGTTGGTCATTTTTTCGTCCCGAGTTAGAGGCGCAGTTCTATTCGGGCCATTCATCTTTTCGTATAGTACACCTCCTCCCCTCTATGTTGGCAGGCTTGACATACTTACTTTCATAACTTTAGGAGAATTTACATGTCATTCTATATTTATCGTGAATATTTTGTTCTTTTAAGGCTGTTCTTCCCTTTTTATCACCCTTTTGTTTTACAAATATTAATTTCCTAAAAGTTAGATTAGATTTGCTCTCATGGTATTTTTTGTTTTTTCTTTAAACAAGTTTCTTAGCCGTATTTCATCGTTATTTAGTAGCTGTCAGTATCTCGTCAATACGCCCTAGTTTGGCAGTCTATTCGTCTTAGTCTCATTTCGCCTTGGAGACATTATCGCTTTTTTCTCTTCTATTTACCCTTTTTTCAAGGCTATTTTCTTATTTTCAGCTAAAAAAATGTATTTAGAGTCATGTTTTTTCCCACCAGTTCGGTATTGCTGATTTTGGGCTCGATATTTATCATTTTTCATTCCCTTTTATCTACTTGCGGTAGCTGTCAGATTGTCATCATCATTCCTGTCACTTTTTATATAGGTCATTGACAATTCGCCCCATATATATTTCGTTCCCTTTTTGTTTACATGAAGTTTTCTTTTGGTTATTATATAGATCAGTTTATTTTAGCTAATTCTATTTGGCTATGGCTGGCCTCTCACCCTCCCATAGGTTTACTTTGGGATTTCTATTTGTCACTAAATCTAGTTAAAACACTTTAATTAAATTTATCTATAATGCTTCAATGTCTCCAACTTTTAATAAGTACGGCAATACTTCTATGATGCTTTTTTCTCCATAGGAAGATAGTGGTAGAGATTGAATAGTAGAAATCAAGGCAAGTTACCTCTCAGGAAGGGGTTAGAATAAGGATATAGCTCTTCTAACTCTGATACATCCCCTTTCACTCGATTCAAGTAACATTACTTTCTAATAGTATAAATCGATTCTTGGGAGTCTATCTGTTCTCATTGTAACATCAATAGATTCTTGTACACTTTGGTCTTATACTGAGATAACTTAAGAATTATCTTAACTATCAACATCCTAACTATTATCAGCCTAGTCTTAATCTTAATATTGAGACATTTTAGCCTTTATTCTTCATTTATAGCCTTCTTTATTCAAATATTAGTTTTCATACTAGTATATCTTCCATAGGCTTCTTACCTCCTTTCATTATTGGGTCTTCTTAATTTATTTTATTGTATTATGTGTATAACCGTTGTGCACTTTTCATTTTGTAATCAGGATCAATTTATAAGCATCCTTAATGGGGTGGGGGTGGGGGGGGGGGTTGTCTTTCCATCTTTTGTCTTACTGGTTGAAAGTTTGCTTCTTTATACATGATATCATATCATGGAAAGGTCCCTCTGGTCTGTGTTTTTACCCACCTGGAGGTCTCTCAGGAGAGGCTATTTCCCTACCTTCCAATGTGCAGATAATTGTATCCACAACTCAACCTCTCAAGATAGGCCAGTTAGTTTCAGCCAGATCTTTCCTCAGATTCATAGACCTCATGGTTTAGGTATAGAAAGTGATTCCTAGGGCCCCTCTGTTGAAAAGATCCTTCCAGTTCTATCTTATGACCCACTGGAATCAGTCTAGATTTCTTAATCATTGGATTTTCGTCAATTTCAACTCAGGATTTATTGCTGGTTTTGGAAAGTCAGTCAATCCCTTTTATTTGGGGTCCCTCTTCATCCACCATCTCCTCAGGCCATCTTTTTCACGGATACTCCCTGCTAGGATGGGACTCCTCTGGGACTCCTAGAAGATTTCTGGATCCTGGTCCCTCACAGAATCTTCCTTTCATGTCAACCTTTTAGAACTGTGGGTGGTTTTCTCCATGCCCTAGTTCATTGGGAACCCCTGATTCTCTGTCTCAATTTTTGTCCGATCAGACATTTCACAAATAGCCAGTTCTTCTTTCATCAGTGTGTGTGTGTGTGTGTGTGTGTGTGTTGTGTGTTGTGTGTGTGTGTGTGTGTGTGTTGTGTGTGTGTGTGTGTGTGTGTGTGTGTGTGTGTGTCGATCGTCACTGATCGTTCTTCATTGGTACATGCCCCTCAGCTTTCTCTCTCAGGGGACGTTATTCCCCTCCCTTCCCAATGACCAGACGTTGTCCACAATTCAGGCTCTCAAGGTAGGCCAATTAGTTACGGCCATATCCTTTCTCAGAATGTTAGGCCTCATGTTTTCAGTCGAAAAAGTGATTCCTTGGGCTCTTTTGATGAGAAGACCCTTCCAGGTTTATCTTATGGCCCATTGGAATCAGTCTCTAGATTCTCTGGATCTTCCACTTCTCATCAAGTTCTCTCTCATCACTCATTTCCAGTTTTGGAAAGCCTGTCAGTGCCTTTTATTAGGGGTTCCTCTACATCTTCCAACCTCTCAGGCAATTATCTTCACTGATGCATCCCTGGAGGGGTAGGGAGCCATCTGGGAATCCAAAAAGATTTCAGGAACCCAGTCCCTTACAGAATCTTCTCACCACGTCAACCTCTTAGAACTGTGGGGTGTTTTCCATGCCCTAGTTCATTGGGAATCCATGATTTTAAGGAAGTCTGTCCTCATAAGATCAGACAATTTCACAGTAGTCTCTTTCATCAATCATCAGGGGGGGGGGGGGAACCAGGTCAGTTTCCCTGTGTCGAGAGACCATGATAATTCTCCATTGGTGCAGGTCTCGCAACATTTCTCTTCAGGTATCGTATGTTCCGGGCAAACTGAATTTTCTAGCCGACCAATTATCTCGCCCTTCAAAGATTCCAGAAACAGAGTGGGAATTGAAAGAGGCTTTAGTCCAATCCATTTTCCTTCAATTCGGTCGTCCCCATGTAGATCTGTTTGCTACACTCAAGAACAGAAAGATATCCACTTTCATATATTCTTTTCCGGAATCTCTGGCTCTTGCAGTAGCTCTCTAGCTCAGTCTTGGGACAACATATTCGCTTACGCTTTTCCCCCTACAATTCTCATTCCTTTGGTTTTCAGAAAGATCAGGCAACATCCCTGCATAGTCCTGTTAATAGCCCTGTTTTGGCCGACAAGATCGTGGTTTCCGGATCTCCTGGTCCTTCTTGTGGATCTTCCCCTTCTTCCTGTCTCTCACATTCTGTTATCCCAGAACAGAGGCAGGATCCTCCACCAGAATCCAGAAATTTCTCACCTGTCAGTCTGGAAACTGTCGAGTTGCCCCCGACTTCGTCAATCTTTTCTATCAGATCTCAGGAATTATTGGAAAAATCTCTCAGATCCTCCACGAGAAACATCTATGAGCCAGATTAGAATTTTTCAAAAAATGGTGTGCAGGCCATTCTATCTTGCCCTTTGAGGCCTCTGTAGCTCAGGTCACTGACTCTAGTTTTCCTCTTTGATCAGAGGAAACTTTCAGTTAACACTGTTAGATCCTAGCGCTTTGGTCTGAACTCTTTTGTCAAGTGCCTTATTGATCCTTCAGTCCAAATTCAGAAGCATTTTCACGACCTTATTAAAGGTATGGGAAATTCTCACCCTCTTTTTAAGAAACCCCTTCCTTCCTGGAACCTTTTCCTTGTATTACAGGTTCTGGCTGGGTAACATTTTGAACCTTTGGGTTTGGTGTGCTTGAAACATCTTACACTTAAAGCAGTCTTTCTTCTTGCCATAGCTTCAGCTAGCCATCGTTCTGAAATTCATGCTCTTTCAGCCGAATTAAATAGGTTTCAAGTTACAGGTAATTGCATTATTCTCTATCCCAGGTCTGAATTCTTGTCCAAGACTCGGTCAGTTATATTCTTGGGTAAACCAATTATATTACATAAACTTTCTTCATTATCACCAGATGATTCTGTCTGGTGCCCAGTTAGGGCCCTTAATATGTATAAACTTCATACAGATTCTAAACGATCCGATAATAGACGTCTTTGGGTTACTTATGCAGAAGATGTTAATCGTCATGCCTCTTTAACCACAATCTCTCCTTGGATCGTAGATATGATTAAAATTTGCCATGAATTAGCCTCTCCAGGAGACAATGCCTTAGTGGGTGTCAAGGCCCACGATGTTAGGGGCCTTGCTACCTCTTTCGCTCTTTTTAATGGTTCATCATTAGATGATATCATGCAAGTTGCTAATTGGAAGTCAGAGAACACCTTTATTAACTTCTATCTTAAAGATTCTGGTCCCTCTTCTTTCTTCTATAAAAAATATTCATAGAGTAGCTTCTGGGACCATGAGTTGTACTCCTCATTCATCATCCTCCCATACTTCATCATCTTTATTCGCTTAAATCATCTCTTTAGGGTGAGTGTAGATTCATTAATTTATTAATTAATTCTCATGTGTGTATTTCACTCCTTGTTCATATCATCTCTCTTATCACTGCTATTATTCATCTTCTTACTGCATGTTCACTTTCTCTTTCTTACCTCCTAAGGGTTATTTATGACCCTCATTTTCAGGCTTATTATTCTTATTTTTCTCTCTGAGATACTTAAGAGAGCAATTCTTAGGAATTTCTGTCTATTAGTATCCTTATTTACTCGTTATTACTAACTTTGTGTTATTTATATATTTTTACATCAATTTTGCGCAAAAATTTGCCTCCCTCCGGGTTTTGTGCAATGTTGAAATCTGTGTTTGAGCAATAGTAATGTAAGGAGGTAGGTTGTAATGTAGTAATAACGATCAGACGACCCGCAGGGTCGGGTCTTATGTTTTACTAATTACATATACCTACTTCCTTGCATTACGGTCCACCTCACGTAAACCCTTTGTCAAATTTTTTTTTGGGGGGGTGGGTGGGTGGGTGGGGTGGGGGGGTGGGTAGGCTTGAGGCTTCGTTCTCTGGTTATATCTTGTTAGAATAGTTATATTCAGCATAAGATATTCACTATATCTCTCAGCCTTAGAGTATACCCGGATATGTCAGTTTTTTACATATTTGCGTATTTATTAAAGATTTTTGCAGTCATATAATATTAAGTATTACGGTATATTCTTAAGTTTCAGCTTTAGTTGGATTCAGAGTCAAGTAGTGATAGGATCATCTGCCTCTTCATGAATTATGCACAAAGCTGGCTTATATGACTGGATTCGTCAAGGAATGAAGACTTGGTTGCTACAACAAAGTCATGTGATGGCTGTCGGCCAATGCTACTGTCATTATGCCTTATGACTCACTCAATGGCTCTGGGTTATGTATTAACCCTCTTCCTGCCTCATTCTGAGATCTAGCATTCAAGCGAATTGCTATGGATCTCATCATTGGAGCGAGTATAGAGATTCCTGAAAAAGCCGTCAGTCACTCTGTAGCCACAATGCACAGCAAACATTGGCTGTACAAATTTCATCCTACTATGCTTCCCTTCAGAGAAGGAAGGAGCAATAGTAATGCAAGGAGGTAGGTATATGTAATTAGTAAAACATAAGACCAGAGCCTCCGGGTCGTCTGGTTGTTCTATACTATACAGGGATGCAATCTGTATGACAACAGATTTAATTTTGGAGCATTTTTGCTACTTGCAAAAATTTTTGATCAGAATTGTTTGCTTATGGGTTTTAGTTTGCCTTGTAACTCAACAATGGTCATTCCGATTTCAATGAAACTTTAAACAAGCATTCTATGCAATCCAAATGTGCGATCTGCGTCATTACTGGCATGATTTGGGTGAATTTTTACAACTTTTTCCACAGTTTTTGACGTAGAAAATTTTGTATGTGTTTTATGTTAGTTTTTTTATTGAACATATTACACAACAATGACTTCTGATTTCAATGAAGCTTTGAAAAGCCTTTCTATACCATGCAGGGCTACAATTTGATTTAGGGGAAGTTTGCCTACTTTTTTTACGGATTTAATTTTTTAATTTTAAGTTTTTTATGGATTCTCTTTCAAAATGCCTCGCCGGATATCAGCAACATTTTATAGCAGTGCTATTATATACTATGCTGGGGTACTCATTGCATCTTTACTAATTTCATTTTGTGAAATTTGTTCAAAATCAAAATATCTGAAGTTTAGCGAGATTTTTGCTGTTTGATGTGTTACAATGTTTTTTGCGCCTCACTGCATGCGTCAGCGTTCTGGTATTTAAATATCTTTCTTCAATTGTTCGGTTATTATACAAAATCAAAGGTTTAGTACGATGTATGAATAATAGTGAATTTCAATCTACGCAAAACTATTATGTTGCAGGAATAAATTTCACTTTGAATCAGTAGTATGATAGAGAAAGAATCGTGCAGCCTCGCTTACACCAACATGGTGGATAAAGAATGGATGATCGTTACTTTGTGATAAAAATAATAATAATTCAGTCAAACCTGTCTATTAATGGATACTTGTTTCTGGGGCCAAATAATAGTGGTTCATTAAGATACGCTTTTATAGAACCACCTATCTTAATCATTTAGCCCTATAGTTGGCCGAAAATTGCGTGTACAGTGGTCTTGAAAAATGTCCATTTGCATACGATGAAAAAAATATTTTTCTAAATTTCCCACTGGAATGACTGACTTGATAGCCGAACCAGTCATTCCAGTGGTAATATAAATAAATAGTATTTTTGACGTCTGCAGAAAGGATATTTTCTATCAGAAAATTGAAATAATTGGCCTAATCAAATTTGAGGGTTCAAAAAGGTTAGCTTGCGACCATCATTTTACGGCCAAATATTAATTACGGAAGTGTTTGGATTAGTATTGAGGAAAGTCCATTTGGTGACCATGAAAAGACTCTTTGAAGCTTTGCCACTGGAATAACTCATGCCTCGATAATCATATCAATGAAGGACTGTTAACTGGCTGACTACTACAAGCAATGGGTAATAACTCTGGAGCTGCTGAATATTTTGAAATCAATTTGACTGAAAGTTTTTGGTGGCTTAGCCACCAACAACTTTCAGTCAAATTGTTTTCAAAACATTCAGCATATCTGGAGTTAAACCCTATGGAAAATGTAGTCTGCAGAAATTCTTCAGGCAGACTGTTAATTATGATTACTTACCCATGAGATGAGATAATGTAATGAATCTGCATGTAATGCACAGCTTCCACATCTGCTGTTAGACGGATACATATATTTAGAATATTAACCCTAAGTTATTCAAGAAACTTAAAATTTTGTCATAGAAAATCTCCATTTGCAGACCAAGAGAAGACTATTTTTGAAATTTTATCACTGGAATGACTGGCTCGGTTATCGAGCCAGTCATTCCAGTGATAAATTTTCAAGAATAGTCTGCTCTTGGTCTACAAATAGAAATTTCTCAATATCACCACAGAAGCTGTCAGTGGTCAAGTGTTAAAGGATAGTCTTATATCCTGACTTGCAATTGGACACTGAATCCACGAGAACGCTGCAGTTAACCCTTTAATTGTCAAGTTGGCCAAAGCCGGCCTATGCAGTTGTCTTGAGTAACCTCCATTAGCAGACCAAGAGAACACTATTTTTTTTAAGTTTACGACTGAAATTACTGGATAGATAACTCACAGCTCGTCATTCCTGTGGTCAATTTTCAGTCTTCACTTGACATGCAAATAAACATTCGTCAGTGAAATTTGTTTTATTTCCTCAATGAAATTTTAGCTTTAACCATTTATTTAAACCTCGAAAATTGTCAACAAAATTTCAATTTCGTAATAGAAAATGTCCATTTGCAGATGAAAAGAAAAGTATTTTGGGAAATTTACGACTGTTTTATCAAGCCAGTCATTCCAGTGGTAAATTCTAAAAAATAATCTCGTGTTTTGCAAAGGATTTCTTAAGACCACTTCATGGAGAAACTATCTTTCATCGGTTTGTTTGTTAAAGGGTTAAATAATCATGTTTTATTATATGTAGACAGATTTCTGACAAGCACATTTCTTTCCAAGCGCTAGGTAATGAAGCATACTGAGTATCTGTAAGTAGGAATTAAGACTTCATCATAATGAGTTAGCGTTATCATAATGATAATAGGCGCAATACCTGTGCTGGTAAATAATGCCACCTGTACCATGATGTATATAAAATAACTTTCTATGAGGATATAGCTCTCAACCCTGCACTTTGAGATGAAAGGATGAGCAAGAAGAAAACATGAATTACCTGCAGAGATAATGCTATCTGAATAGAATTTGTTTGCTTTTATCTGTCTGCCAACTAAATTTCTGCAGACTACATTTTCCAGGTGGGTTTAACTCTTGATCTGCTGAATATTTTGAAAACAATTTGACTGAAAGTTGTTGGTGGCTTAGCTTTTCAAAATATTCAGCAGATCAAGAGTTACTCCCCATTGAAATTATTGTCTGCTCGCTCACAGTGGTCAGACAGTTAAGAGTATAATGATGAATGACTTGCTTCTTTAAATAGCTAGGCATGCAGTGTGAGATCTAGACATGTGTGAACAGTTAAACTTGCTTCAATGATTTAATACTCCATTGGAGGCAGATGCTAGTTCCTGGAATGCTGGAACAAAATTATCTAAATATCACTGGATATATTCTTGCATTCAGACAGTAGTGCCGCTAATAAGGATATCACTTAACAAGATGTGATTATTATAACTCTGTGTGTACATTTATGTATAATGTGTGTGTTCCACATCTGGTGCGAGACGATTATATATGTTTAGAAGAAATATTTATTATCAGCGGGTCTACGTCATCTCCCCATCGTCTGATCCACATTTGTTGCCAAAGGGTTGTGTATAGAATACTTAGAAAATCTGGATTACTGGTAGAGCGTCGCTCCACATTGTCTTCTGCTAAAGGATTATGTAATGTATGAAATTCTCCTATAACAGCAGTGCACTTTGCACCCACATCTGGCACTAAAGGATTACGTATAGAAGAAATCTGTACACTTTGTATCCACGTTTGGTGCCAAGGAAAATATCTCATTGCGTATCGTCAGATCTTCATGCCAAAATGGCTACTGCAGAGGTAAGGATATATGTACATATATAGATATTGTGTGTGTGTGTGTAAATTTGGATAAAATTATCGCATTTTAATTTTAAAAATCAGTTCATAAGGAGAGACAATTTATTAAAGTTTTAATTGTTCATTAGCTCACCTGGCCCTGGCCCTTCGGGCCAAGTGAGATGCCATGGCATCCGTCCATCGTCCATCCATCCATCTGTCCATCAAATCGCATCGCCTTAACAGTCTGACCACTTTCAACCAAATTTGGCAGAAGGATCCTATGTGATAGGCTCCAGATCTACTATTCAGATTTTTGATTGGTCAATTTTTGGGGTGGAAATCTGTATTTTATGAGAAATTTATCACAAATTGTCAACATGCATCTCCTCCTTAGCCGCTTGACGGATTTCAAACAAATTTGGCTATAAAGACCATATTGAGGCAGGCTCCAGATTTTCATTCAGAATTTTGATTGGTCAATTTTTGTGGAGAAAATCTTAGAATTTAAGAAAGACTTGCTGGAAATAGTCAAATGCATCTTCTCCTTAACCGTTTGATGGATTTCAACCAAACGTGGTTGGAAAGAGCCTATGGTGGTAGGCTCTAGAAGTTGTATTGAGAATTTTGATTTGTCATTGTTTTAGGTGAAAATCTTAGATTTTGTGAAAAATGTGGAAATTGACAATATAATGCAATTCCCGCTCAGCCACTTCGTGGATTTCAGAAGTACCCTATGGTAGTTTACTCTGGAACTTCTATGCAGAATTTTGATTGGTCATTTTTAGCTCACCTGGCCCGAAGAGCCAGTGCTTGGTAAATGGTCTTCGGCTTTTTTAGTTAAAATAGTAATGTTACGAAAGAAGGAGGCTGCTGCACTCTGGTCTTTGAGATAAAAAGATATAAAAGTGGATTCAGATTTCCATCCTGCCACCTGCATGACCTCATCTAAAGACGAACCGGCAAAAAGAGCGAAAGAAGTAGCCATGCCTCTAACATCATGGGCTTTAATATGGGAGAGATTAATTTGATCCGGTGAGGCTATCTCGTAACAAAGCTTAATTGTCTCACAAATACATCTGGCAATCGTAGATTTTGAGACCGGCTTAGATAACTCTTCCGCCTAGGAAACCCATAAATGGGATGGATTGACTCTTTTAAAATCGGTTCGCTGTTTGTAGGTTCTTAATGCCCTAACAGGACACCAAAATTTATCGGATGGCGAAAAAGACGATAAAGATTTTAAAATGATCGAACTAGCAGGAAAACGGTTAGACTGAGTTTTAGATAAAAAGTCCCTTCTGGGATATAAAACCAAACCGTCTCCTGAAACTATAAATCTATCCTTTTCAGCAGAAAGAGCATGAATCTCTGAGCGTCTTCTAGCAGAGGCAGCAGCAACAAGAAAAACAGCTTTGAGAGTTAAAAGCTTAATACTAATAGAAGAAATAGGTTCAAAATGGCGACCTGCCAAAACTTGAAGAACCAAAGCCAAATTCCAGGAAGGTAAAGGCTTAGCAATCGGAGGACGAATATTACCTAGACCTCTAATGAGTCTTAGTCTCCTTGACATCATCATTCAAAAGACAAGGAAGGGAAGACGCCAGAGAAAATCTATACCCCCTGACCGTATTAGCTGACAAATGTAATGAATCAAACAAATAAGATAAAAAATCTAAAACTTGTGGTATAGAAACAGAATCGGGCACAAAACCTTGGTCTGAACACCATTCACCAAAAATTGTAAGTCGACCCTTGTAAACTCGACGGGTCGATTCCCTTCTGGCAGAGTCAATAATTTGAGATCTTGAAGAAACCTTATTCTCAAGGACCTCAGACCAGAGATTTTCCAAACGCACAGATTGAAGATTTCTGGATTTGGATGCACACAAAGACCTCTCACTTGAGATAGAAGGTCCTGGGATACTGGAAGAAGACGAGGAAAGTCTACCAGAAGATCTAGAAGGTCTACAAACCAAATCCTCTTGGGCCAAAAGGGAGCTATAAGAAGAATCTCGCAATCTTGGTCCTTGACCTTCTTCAAGACTAACGGAATCAAAATTGTTGGAGGGAAGGTATAGGCGAACATTCCTGTCCAGGACTGAGACAGGGCATCCACCGCCAGAGCTTGACTGTCCGGAAAAGGAGACATGTAAGAGGAGGTCTGGGCATTCAGAGAGGTCGCGAACAGATCTACTAGAGGACGATCCATAAGATTGAAAATCGCTCTGACAACCGACTTCTTTAACTGCCACTCTGTGTGGGCGAACTTGCTGGGACGTGACAGTTGGTCCACCAGAAAATTCAGACTGCCTGGGACATGGGAGGATACTAGAAAAATCTGCCTCTTGCGGCACCACAAGAGAAGATTCCACACTTCTAAACAAAGGAGAGACGACCTTGTACCTCCCTGCCTGTTGATATAAGACACCACTGTCGAATTGTCCGACCGAATCGAGACTTTGAGACCTATCACCAGATCTGACCATGAAAGGAAAGCCTTCTTGACAGCCCACAACTCCAGAATGTTGATATGGGCTGTCGACTCCTCAAGGGACCAAAGGCCGGAAACTGACAGGGAATCCCAGACTGCTCCCCAACCCTCCTGGGAAGCGTCTGAAGAGAGGACTTTACCTGTGAAACACCCATCAGAAGCAGAGAACGATCCCTCCAAAAATCTAGATGAGGGATCAAATGTTCTCTGATGGGAATCTGATGGTAAATAGAGTGGATTGACTGCTTCCAAATGGACATTAAATACATTTGGAAGGGTATTCTCATCAGCGCCGC
Organism: Chaetoderma sp. LZ-2023a; assembly: GCA_034401795.1. NCBI lineage: Eukaryota > Metazoa > Mollusca > Caudofoveata > Chaetodermatida > Chaetodermatidae > Chaetoderma > Chaetoderma sp. LZ-2023a. Next base: position 79,317,260 of record CM067375.1, read on the forward strand.
TCAAAGGAATCACTTTCTCTACGCTGACCATCAGACCTATCACTCTTAAAAAGAATCTTGCTCACGGGAGAAGAAAGGATTTCCATTGCCACTGATAAAGCCTCTATCCTTGGATCTGAGGGAACGACTAGACCCAGGGCCAGGTCGAAAGAAACGCCTAGATGCATAAAGATTTGAGATGGAACTAGGCTTGATTTCTCTAGATTTAAAATCCACCCTAGGTTGCATGCCAGACTGCAAACCTCTGGAAGAATTCCTGAGAGAATTGAGGATGACCTTGCTTTTACCAACCAGTCGTCTATATAAACGTGAAGATGGATAGAATGACGGTGTAAAATTCCTGCCACGGCTGAAACTAGACGGGTAAAAAGGAAGGGAGCCATGGTCAGGCCGAAGGGCATGGCGCGGAACTGCCAAACTCGATCCTTGTAGGCAAACCTCAGGAACTTTCTGAAGGCAGGGTGAATAAGAACATGGAAGTAGGCGCCCTTTAGATCGATGGAAGACGTCCACATTCCCTGATCCAAACTGGAAATGATCTGGGACATCGTCTCCATCTTGAACTTGGGGGTGAGAATCATAAGATTTAACTTCTTCAAATTTATGATGGGACGCCAACCTCCTGTTTTCTTGGAAGCTAAAAAGATGATCGAGTAGTAGCCCGGGTCTACTCTCCAATTGGGAACTTCTTCTATATCCCTCTTTACAATCATGGATTCCAGCTCCTCTTCCAAAGCCACCAGTTTTTCCGGATTGGAGGGAACCGGAGTCCAAACTGGGAAAAGGGAGAGAAGAGGAGGATGACGGATCCATGACGGGGCATAACCCCAATGTATCGGAGACACTAGCCAGGAGTCCTGAACGAGGGCTTGCCATTTCTCCCAAAACAGAGAAAGGCACCCTCCTACTGGCACGTTTGGTAACCGGCACTGGGCCGATTGCTCCAAAGGTAGAAGAAGAGGGGGAGGGATGGGGAAGGGAAGAGAGAAGGTTGGACCTACCCGGGAATAGTCCATACCTTCAAACTCTCTTTCCTTGAAACCCTCTAAAGGAAGAATGACCTCTGAACCTGGAACCAGCACGGTGAGAAGGGGTCTGACCCCCTTTCACCCAAAAAGAAGGAGACTGCCGCCCTAGAGACCTCGAACGATGTGAGGAAATAAAATTGAAGCAATCCTCCTCCGTGGATCGATCCTGATGATTGGACGAAGAAAGATTAGAATTATGGATGACCCTAGAAGGATAAGCCCTAAATTGGTCAGGTTTGAGGCTCTTTCTTCTAGAACAATTAGGACTTCTCACAGAAGACACATCTCTTTTCAAGGACGGATTAGAAAACGAAATCTGAGCCTGAAGCTCCCTAGAGGCCTTCAGGCGCTCAGATTCCGCATGAATTAAATTAGGAGCTGACTGTCCAAAAAGATCTGTACCAACCGGGGATGCAACCACAAGATTCTGCTTCAAAGTGCTAGAAATCCTAACCTCAGAGAGCTTCCTAGATCTACGCTTGGAAGTAATAAAACCCAAAGACTTACAGACAGAATTGAGTGGGCCACGAGACAAATCAGCCAAAGAACGAAAAACTGACAAAGGAACTTGATCACCCCGTTCTTCAGCCTTAAGAACGGCGTCAGATAAAAGAGCAAGAAAATTAGAAGATTTGAGCTGAGATCTGCAAACAGACTGCCATTTGGAAAGGTCATTAGAAAATTCAACCTTGGAAGCATCCTTTAACTGAGATGAAAGAACCTCCCAAGCGGAACCGGAAAAAGACTGAGTGGAAGCAACCTTCAAATAGTCCTCCTTAGGAATTTGAACAGGAGAATCATACTTAGCAACAAGAGAAAAGTCAGTATTAGATGAATCATTAACAAAGAAATCTAGCATATCAACAACTAAATTATCAATAGGCAGCACCTGAGGAGAAGAAGAAGAGGAAGGATCAGATGTAGAGAGTGCGGATCCGAAAAAAGGAGGATCCATAGCAAATTCCACCTTAAGGGGAAGAGAGAGAGAGAGAGAGAGAGAGAGAGAGAGAGAGAGAGTAGATGCAATCCACCTGTGAGCCATGGACCAGTCTTCCGAAGAGGCTCTAACCGGGCAAAACCTCTTAAGATCCCTCGCCCTGACCGACTTGGGAGCAGAAGGAAGAGAAGGAAGAAGAGGAGGAGAAGAAGAAATGAGAATAGAGGAGTCGCCTGACACTAAAGATTCACCTGCCCTAGAAGAAACTGGAGAAGAGGGTCTACTAACCGATTCAGCAAAAGAAGAAACATGTGAAGAGGAAAGAGAATCCCTACCCTGATCCTGACTAGAGGATAAACAAGGAAGGTCCAGAGAACTGGCAGAAAACCTCGAGAGAATAGAAAAACGAGCAGAAACAAATGAATGATCTAAAGAAGAATCCCTCACCACGGAAAACAAGGAAAAATCTAAACATGAATCAACAATTTGAAATTCTAGTTCAGAGGAAAGAACCACAGAAACAATCGGATCAAGATGATCAAAGGACGGAGAAGAAGCAGAAGAGGAAGAAGGAAGAGAAGAGAATGAATGAGAAGAAGAATAAGAGGAAGGATGATCCAACTGACCATGAGAAGAAAGAGAAGAAGACAGACGGGAGAAACCCGGAGGAGGAGGAAGGGAGGATTTAAAGAGAGCAGAAGCGTTAGACACATGACTGGAAGAAAAATCCTTGGCCGAGAGAGAAGGAGAAATAGAATTAGAGAGAGAGAAGATGAGGAGAAAGAAGAAGACCTAGAAAAAGGTGGATTTACAACGGCATCATGGAAGGAAGGAGGAGACTGAGAAGATAAATCAACATCAACTACCTGAGAAGGAAGAAAAGATTCATAGTTGGAAGATACAGAATCCTGAGAAACCCGTTGAGAAATTTCCGAAACAGAATCAACAAAACTCCTATCATCCAAAATCCTAGAAGAACCTAAGCAATTTTGATCTCTCGCTAAACCGGAAGCTACCTCCCAACCGGAAGCGGAAGCCGGAAGTCTATCCAGATCTGACCGACCCGGAACTACACCTGTAGGACCGGAAACGGAAGTGTACCGACCAGAATCCAAACCAGAAACGGAAGCGCTTCTACCGGAAGTCGAAAAATAGAAGGAGTCCTCAGACTCCGGATATCCGGAATGGCTGGAAGCGCTGTTGAAACCGGAAACGGAACTAGGCACCGGATCTTGAAGACCCGGATGTCCTACAAAAACGTAAGTCAGACCGGAAACGGACGGAACGGAAGCGGTAACCAGATCTTGATGACCTGGATTACCTACTAAACCGGAAGTCCTACCGGAAACGGATGCCAGAGAAGAAAGAACCAGATCCTGAAGACCCGGATGTCTTGCTAGACCGGAAGTTAAAACGGAAACTGACGGTGCGGCGGAAAAAGGAAGTAAACCCGAGTCCAGAGGACCTGAGTCCACCACAATGGAACCGGAAGAACTAGCAAGACTATAAATCAAATTCTTGGCAATGGGCGATCTACAAAGAACCTTGACAACCGGTACAATCGAAAAATTGGCATTTGCATAAGGTCCAGCCTTATGGACATCAGCCTCAGCCTCTGCCACCACTGCTTGTGGGTTATGCCCGTCACCCTCAAGTCTTATGTGGGTTTGACCCGGTGCACTACACGAGCCCACCTTCGAGAGCTTAGTCGCTCTAGACTTCTGCTTTGGAGATTTCTTAACCTGCATGGAGGTTAGAGGGACCGGTTTCCCCCATTTGTGGGAACGCCCGCTAGCCTTCAGGCTATCATCGGAACTTGAAGAAACATCCTGTTTCTTAGCCTCCTTTACAGCAGAAGATATCCTTTCGTCAAGGGATTTAGTCAAGACAGATGCGAAAGATTCAAATCTCGCAAAAAGAGCTAGCACGGCATCTGAATCCGCCGAAGAGGCTCCCCCCTCCGTTGCTACCGGTAAAGATACATTAGATTGTGCAAAAGACAGCTTTCGCCTTGCTAGCAATGGAGGTAGGGGAAGGACGACCAGAGGGCAGCGGTTGTTTAAACGGTAAATCTTTAAAGAAAGCCTTTGACACCGAGACCGGCCACCCTTTACAAATCCCACACATCGTTGTGAAGGTACAGGTGGTACATTTCGCACAGACATGCCCGGCAAATTCAACTGAGTGATGGCGATCACATTTTAATGACGTACATTTCGTCTTGTCTGATGATTTAGCGGACTCCTAAAAATGAAAAATATCTTGAAAACAAGACTAGAAAGATAAAAATCATTTCTTAAAAAGGCGGGGAAGTTCAAATCAGAAAACAAAATCCCTACCGACACGAAAGCAAACTTGCATAGGGATAAATGATAATCCTTATAATGCACTAGTAGTAAATTGATAAGGGCTCTGGGTGACTGCTGGAGTTTATTATATGATGATGAATGATATAGGCATAGTAATTAAGATACCACGAAGCGAGAACGATCTTTCACGAAAACCGGTAACAATATGAACAAAGTTATAAAATACCATATAACCACGAATATACTTCCTACAGATAACTTAGGGAGGATTGACTTCATATTAGGCATAATATTGATAATATAGAAGGCAAAAGTTGTAGCTGACACAGCGCAAAGCACAAAAAACGTAGACGAATATTTTAAGCAGTTGTTCTGCAAGCAGAATAATTGAAAAGTGAATCTGTTTCCTATTTGGGCTCCAGTGCGCATGCGCAAGCATGCTTAGTGACAAGCGTCACTATGGGGTGAGTATAGACTGGTGCCAGTCTATATCTGGCAGTAGGCTGGAGATGGACTTAACCAGTAGCCTGGTTGAGGGTCCATATTAATAGGAATAGGCATGGCGAGGTGTGTATGCAGGCATAAAAATCTTATTCTGATAGCTAAATGCAGATAATTGATTTAGCAAGTAGTGATTGAACGATAATGGATGTTTTTATGGTGTAATAACAACTTCTATTTATACTTTTGATTAGTAAATTTTCCCGGCGGCCGCCTTAGATTTTGCAAAAATTTCTGCAAATCCATTAAAAGCCTACTCCTCATTAACCACTTGGCCGATTTCAAGCAAACTCAGCTGAAAGGACCCGAGAGTAGTATGTAGAGTAGTATGCTTCGGAACTTGTATACAGAATTGTGAATGGGACACATTTTTCGGTGGCCATCTTGAATTTTCCGGAAAATGGTGGGAAATCGTTTAAAACACTACTCATTAACAGTAATGGCCGATTTCAGCCAGAATACTAGGCTGGTTGGTTTCAGAACATGTATAGAGAATTTTGATTGGTCAATTTTTCTGGTGGCCATCTTGGATTTTCCGAAAATTTTCCAGAAATTTAAAACACTACTCATCCAATATAAATGGTCTGACTTAACGAAACTTGGGTGAACTAATTCTATGCTGGTAGGCTTCAACAGTATCATGAGAATTCTGATTGAACAATATTTCCAGTGGCCATCTTGGATTTTCTGAAAATTTTGTGAAACCAGGTAAGATGCTAACTCCTCATTATCCACTTGCCTGATTTCAAACAAACTCGGCTAGAAGCACTATTTACCGGTATGCTTCCAAAGTTGAATACAGAATTTTAGTTGGTAAATTTTTTCGACACCCATCTTGAATTTTCTGAAATACTAATTGTCCAGCTGAGCGTCACAGGCCCTCGGGCCTCTTGTTTATTTATCTATTATCAAGCCAGCCATTTGTGGTAAATTAAAAAAGTCTTCTTGGGATAAATGGACAGTTCTATATACCACTGCAAAAGCTGTTTTTGGCCATCTTGAGTATTAAACGGTTAAACCAAAATAGGTTATTTAAGACAATGTTCACAGACTAAACTTGCAAGCACAAATGACCAATCCGACAATAGACCAAAGCGGCCAATTGGTTGTATAATGCATGCAGTATCCATGCATATTTCACCATAGGCATTGGATGATTAATACATCCCACCCCACCTTCTCCCCCAACTGTATGTGTTTTGTGGTTTGCGGGGTCCATTATCTAACTGGACTAAGTGACTTGATTAAGTGATGGATCCGTTTCTCTATTTCTGTCTTCCTAACTTGGTTAAGTGAGGGGTCCATTTCTCTATTTCTGTCTTCCTAATTGGTTTGTGTGAGTGGTCCATTTGTCTACTAATTTAGTCTTCCTAACTGAGTTGACCCTTTCAACGACAGATCACATATATCCTTTGTGATATAGTCTGTTCAATATTTTGAAGTGAATTTTGACTGGAAATCGTTGCTGGCTTACAGACAAATGAATTTTGAAATATTCAACAGCTTTCCTGTAAGGCTGCTTTGAAAATTAGATATGGGCAATTTATCGGTGAAAGGGTTAATCAGGCAACTAATCATATGGTCCATCCATACTTAGGTAAGTAGCTGTCCTCCAGATGTTCTATCTGGTCATATGTAAGCACTGTAAATATGATTCAACAATTATCTTATAATCAAAGTCGTCTAGACAGCAATTATTATCTCATAAAGTTTTTTTTTTTTTATTTTTTAAATCTAACAGATAAGCTTTTGACCACTATAATAAAAAAGAACATTTCTCTTGGAGTCATGAGAGCATAATATACACAATATACAGTCTAGAGAATGTCACTAACCTATATATATATATCCACCCCCACCCACCCAACACACACACACATCTCGCTGACAGGGAATATAATTCTGTGCATGCGTGCATATTCACTAATGGAACATAACATTAGAAGATATGTGTGAATTTGATTTGGATTTTAATCCTTCAGCACCCTTACATGAGCTCACAGGTTTGAGAGTGTACGTCATTGAAATATGTCCATGAGATTCTCATAAATTTATCTCCCCTGCGAGGCTTAAATGTCGCACAAATTCCATGTTTCCAAAACATAACTCTAGATAGTCTGAATGGAATCACTTATGTGTGTGAATGCTTCCACACAAAACCTTGCACGCTGTTCCAAGAAATATCTGAAAAACTATGTGTTACTAAAAGCTTGCTGGGTAGTTTGGATTCGGGGAATATGGGCTTGACTTTTAGTACCGGTAGTCTTCAGGCTGTACCTTAATCCTTTAACTCTGCTGCCTGTCATGGTCCAGACCGCCCTGCTCTCTCCAGACTGTAACGGCCCTTTAACAATGTCAATCATAGCGAATTTTCTTCCTGTAAGAGTGCTCTCCCTTTAACCGCCAGCCATCTGTTTTATGCAGGCATATTTGTGTGGTGAAATACAGTACCAGTATATGCGCTGAAGTTATTTTAAGAATATTGGCAGCTTGCCCACCCGCCAGATGCAATAATTTCACTAAAAACTCATCACAGGGTGTATGGAGATTTAATTGATAATCACATGGCATTGTCAGATACATCATTGGTAAAGTATGGGGTGGCCTGACCCGTTACAGTCTGGAGTGAGCATAGATGTCATTTCATTTAGTTCAACCCAAAAAATCTCTTGCATGATTTTGAGAACAATTTTATGGACAATTCTTTTAATTAATTTAGTCCACATAGAACATTTTGTGAATATATTCAGGCATGAAAGGGTTAATGGGCAAGCTCCCAGTCAAATTGGTCTCAAAATATTCAACAGCTTACCTGTATATACCTTGAAATTGAGATTCTGGGAATTGACGTTTCAAAGTTTCTAAAATGGGTTCCAATTCACATACAAAATGGACGCAGTAAGAATATAAATCTGCGTGGCAAGGCTAAAAATGGATCCCGCCTTCCCGCTACTCTACTATTTGTCAGACGGTAATGTTCATGTTCTAACCTATGTGTATTTTGATTGCTGTGCATTACCAAGTTACCTCTTTGGATCGTCATGAGTTAACAAGTGTCCTCTTGACTTGTTAACTGACATCACATTTTAAAAATGTCCCTTGTTAACTGACATCACTTCAGTTAATAAGTTATATCTTTTGAGGGTGATGTCAGTTAACAAGTGTCATTTTAAATATCTTTTTAGTCTAATATCTCTTACAGTTCAGTAACCAGGAGGAAAATTGTGAGATTTATAACTTAAATGTACTAACCTGTTATGATCAAGGTACAGAGAGAGTTTTGCATTGCCTGACAGCATAATATGGTAGGCATATTAAGGCTGAGGTTAATGATGAGCATATATATAAATAGACCCTAATGATTGTGATTAATTATATAATACAGACTGAGTCATGCAACTCCTGTCGGACTGTCAGTTTAATATACACTCTGGGTGTATAGTGAATGATTAATATCCTTGGTAATTATGGGTAGCTGTCAGCTTGAATATTAATTAGCATGTCACTCAAGATATGATGTATGTCATCTATTTCTTTCATCCTTGCCTGCCTGAATATCATAACAAACAAGAGCAATCAATATTTACAATTAGAGATGGCAGACCTTTCCCCTCCCACTTTTTGTCACATTTTAAAACAAGTGTGACATGCTATGTTTGTGACTAAAGGTTGCACATTAGGTTGATGCGATGAAGACACAACGCGGTTTTTCATATCTGTGGTTAATCGCTATGCTGTGCACTAGAAACTAACAGCAATGCAGATATGAAGACAATGATTGTTTCTGATTGCCACTTGTCCCTTTGGTTGCTTTGAAATTTTTTGATGACTCACAAATTGTTGCCGATTAAAATCCCATTGACCAATGACAGGGGCTGTTCACTTCAGGTTACTTTGGAATCATAAATTCAAATAGCCGGGTCAAAGAACATGTGACTATGTCATCTTTTCTAATCAGTTTAGTGTGTGTTCAATGACGATGAGATCGCGACACGGCGCAACTATAGTAGCGATAGCTGTTGCATAATGTTGGCGTTGAATTGTCTGATTCATGCCAGCGATTTGACAGACTGAAAATATTCTGAATTTTTCTTCGGATCATAGCTAAGATTGTGCAATCCTATTATATGGTCACAATCTTTCTTGTGTTTAAATTTCAATAGTTTCCAATATATTCTTAGATCCGGAATTAGATCTGATCTGGATCCAGTTCTATTAATCTGGATCACAGCCAATGCCTGGAAATCCTTTTACATGGTAACAGTTAAATTTTAATCTAGCTTGAGACTTCTAATGTCGGAATGGGATTTTATTTGAGCTTAACTATACTGAAACCTTTTGCATTTACCAAATCTGAGCATGTTTTTGTCAGTTTTGACCCACGGCTAGGCTAACCATATTATTAAGGAGTTTAAGTGGTATAGGTAGCAATAATAGACAACTTTCGATACAATCAGGGTAGATTAGCAAATTACAACTCAAAATACTGCTTTTATGGCCTACCATTGATTTCTATACATGATATGCAAATCTGATAAATAGTAATAAATAGGTCACCAGAGGTAAAATGGTTATCAATTTTGCACATTAAATCTGGCAACTGTACAGTGCGTAAAAATAGATTCCACAGGCTTTTCGTATATGCCAAGTAGCTCACAGCCAAGATCTTTTTCTGTCTTTAACCCATTCACCGATGAATTCCTCATATCTCAATTGCTTGGCAAACAAACCAGAAGGCTGGTCAATATTTAAAAATAAATATGCTGTCGTAACCCTTTAATGGTCATACCGGCCAAAACCATGGTCTTGTGGAATGTCCATTTGCAAGCCAAGAGAAAAGAATTTTAGAAAATTTACCACTGGAATGACTGGCTCGATAGCCGAGCCAGTCATTACGGTGATAAATTTTCTAAAGTTGTATTCGCTTGCTCTCCAAATGAACATTTCTCACGACCAATGCAGAAGGTGTTTTTGGCTGATATGGGTGTTAAAGGGTTAAGGGCAGTGTCCATTAGCACATTTGCAAACGCGTTAGCGTCTGGGATTTGCGTATCAGTTGGCATTTGAGTTGCGAGATATATGTGTCCATATGTGCGTCTTTATATCATATATGTTCAACTATTTGCAACTAATTGTGTGTGAGAACAATTGCTACATGATGTCATTTGCATTCATTAACCACACGTTTTGGGTTCTAATCGCTACATGAAGCGACCAAAAAAGACACGTACACCAACACCTCTATAAATGTGTATGCAAACACATTAATGGACACGCTCTATTCAATTTAATAGAAAATGATTTAAACGTGTATGCAAACACGCTAATGGACACCACTCTTTAGGCAGCAATGGCTTCCAGTCAAATGAATTTCAAAATATTCAACAGAATAAATTTTATATCAAAGAATATATTTTTTCTGGGATTTGTCATTGAAAGGGTTCATATACCTATGTGCATAAAACCGTAGATGATTAATCTGTTCATCCACACAAAGACATTTACCTGTGTGAGGATAATTACAGGTAGCATTGATAGATATTCTTATCAACCCTTTACTGGTCAAGATTGGTCAAGCAAATTTACATTTTTGCTCAGTCAATGTCCACTTGCAGGCCAAGAAAAGACTATTTTTAACAATTTTCTACTGAAATGACTGGCTTGTTAAAATTTTAAAAAACAGTCTTGAAAGAAATGGACATTCATAAAAATCACTGCAGATGCCGGTTTTGGCTGGCTTGGACATTCAAGGGTTAATGTGAAATGATATCCTTCATCGCAGTACAGCTCTTAACCCTTTAACACTTGAATTTTTTGAAGAAAATTTCAATTTCCTCATAGAAAATGTCCATTTGCAGACCAAGAGATAATTTTTGAAAATTTATCACTGAAATGACTGGCTCGGTTATCACGCCAGTCATTCTAGTAATTAAATTTCAAAAATGTCTTCTTGGTCTGCAAATGGACATTTCTCAAGACCACTGCAGAGGCTGTTTTTGGCTGATGTGAGTGTTAAAGGGTTAACCTTTGCCACTCTGATGTCAAAATTTTTAATTTTCAAATTAAATTAAAGGATGAACTTGTGTTCATTTTGTAACAAATTCGGTGGAAGATGTTGCAGCATCATCCACCAAAATTATTGGAAAATCTACACCACTTTCATTGCTATGGACGCAGTAAAAGATAGAAAATTTATGACAGCAGAGAGGTAATGGTAAAATAAGTGAAAACGTTTCCAGACCAAAACCAGAAATGTGTTAGTGCAATTTGTAATGCGATGTAAGAAATATTTTGTTCTCAAATTATTTTCAAAATATTCAGCAATATGTTTTATTATTGGGGGGGGGGTGGGGTGGGGGGGCAATTCTCAGTTTTCTCAGTTGTACTTTAGTATGCTTAGACACTAAGATGTTTCTATAAATATAGCAATGAATCGAGCCAGGAAAAGATAAACACCTACGATTATTCTAATATGGAGATTACTATGCTGCTGACTTGGCCATGGGAATTGTGTTAGCTCACATGGTTGTTGGTTCTTTCACCTTTTAATGGACAAGTTTGGTCAAGAAATCTGAAATTTTTACTTAGTGAGTGCGCATCTGCAGGTCAAGAAGATTATTTTTGAAATTTTACTAGTGTGATGTGTGTGTCTCGGTAACCGAGTCCGTCATTCTAGCAGTAAATTTTCAAGAAATTTCCAAGAATTGCAAGTTGACTGCAAAAAGTCATGTTGGCCAGCTTGACCATTAAAGGGGCATAACCAACCAGGAGTGCGTTCAGGAGCGTGAATATTTTCTGTTGGCCGAACAATTGTTAGGTCACGTGGTATGTTCGCCCTCCTGAACGCCTGTTAGCCGAACCTTCGCAGCGCATGATTTATGGCAAGGCTAACAGTTTTATAGGTGCCCCGCCATGATTTGACGTGAAAACCAAGATGGCGACAAAGTATACAGCATCGTCAATTGAGACCCGTTGATTGTCAATGTAACCACAAATAATGCATGCCAATGCATTCTTAGCGATCATAGTATAATGTTAGTCTTCACCCAATATGTGTTTGCTTGTGGATTGTTTAATAAATATGACATCATAATGCATGATATCTGGCAAAAAGTTACCCTCCTAAATATCATGTGACATCGTAAAAGAATGTTCGTTGAGGCTACGCGTGACAGTAAGGCGAAAATCGTTCCCCAAAAACCGTGGATATGAATCATGAACTTGCCCTTGATGGTCATTTGACAACCCATCTTAAATAAACACAATTTTCGGAGCTCCCAAGCGCAGTATGGGTTCTTGAAGTCTAAATCTAGTAATATGTATTTAAGTAACATCTTACTTACATGATAAATGTGCCTGCTCCAAGCTGTCTAACTGGAAGTGGGTGGTCTCAGTAAAATTGGACTTAATGAAGCATGATTGATTAATACTTTACTTTGGTCTCACAGGAGCTTCATCTGACAAATCTCTGCAAAAAGTACATTCTTTGCAGTTTACAGCATATTCTGTTGAATATTTTGAAACTAATATAAAGTCCTGGCAGTGAGCTTATGTCGTGGTGACCGTCCGTCGTCCGTCCATCCGTCAACTTTTCCTTTAAATGACTTCTTCTCAAGAACAGCTGGGCCAATTTCAATTATATTTGGCAGGAAGCATCCTTAGGGCATAGGGATCCAAGTTTGTTCAAATGAAGCCGATCAGCCAATTAGGCCGGCAGCCATCTTGGATTTTGTCCGATTTTTAGAAAGTCTTTAAAAATCTTCTCCGAAACCGCTTGAGGGATTGAAGGAAACCTCATGAAATATGATCTAGGGCAAGAGCTCAACCCAATTTGGTCAAGCGAACTTAATTGGTCAAATAGTTTGGCGGCCATTTTGGTTGACCTAGTTTTAGCAAAAATAACTTCTCCAGACCCGCTGAAGGGATCAGGCCGAAATTTGGCAGATATGATTAGGGACTAAGGGCCAGTAAAGTTTGTTCAAGAGAAGTTGATCCGTCAAAAAACATGGCCACCGTGGGACAATCTAAATATAGCATGTTTGGCGACCATATTGGATTTTTTTATTTGATGGATTTTGAGGCCGAAGTTGGTTTTATATAGGTTTTTTGACTATTCTGATATCAAATTGGCAATTTTCGAATCTGTTGGATAAACGGTTTGGCGGCCATCTTGGATCATTTGTTCGCCAAAAGCTCCCATACTAAAGCAATAGGAAATTTAAAATATCTTCTCGAGAACTACTGGGCCGATTTCAATTATATTTGCCATGAAGCATCCTTAAGGCATATACATTCAAGTTTGTTCAAACGAACCCGATCGGCCAATTTGGCTGGCGACCATCTTGGATTTCGGCCAATTTTTTGAAATGTCTTTAAAAATCTTCTCCCAAACCATTTCAGGGATCAATTCAAAACTTGCGAAATATGATCTAGGGTAAGCACTGAACAAGTTTGTTCAAGGGAACTTGATTGACCAAATGGTTCAGCAGCCATCTTGGATGACCTAGTTTTCATAAAAACGACTTCTTCCCCAGAACCGCTGAAGCGATCAGGCTGAAATTTGCGATATATAAGTAGCAACTAAGGCTGATTAATGTGTATTCAAGAAAAGTTGATTCGCCAAAAAACATGGCCACGGTGGACCAATCAAAATATAGTGTGTTTGGCAGCCATGTTGGATTTTTTTATTTGATGGATTTTGAGGCCGAAATTCGTTGTATATAGGTTTTTGGGTATTCTGATCTCAAATTTGCAATTTTCGAAACTGTCGAATAAACGGTTTGGCAGCCATCTTAGATCATTTTCCCGCCAAAAGCTCCCATACTAAAGCAATGGGAAATTTTAAATGTCTTCTTCTCGTGAACTACTGGCCCGATTTGAATTATATTTGGCAGGAAGCATCCTTATAGGATAGAGATTTAATTTTCTTCAAACGAAGCCGATCGGCCAATTTGGCCAGTGGCCATCTTGGATTTCGGCCGATTTTTTAGAAATGTCTTTAAACATCTCGTGCTCCGAAACGGCTTGGCGAATCGATTCAAAACTTATGAAACCTCATCTAGGCAAAGAGGTAAGCCAAGTTTGTTCAAGACAACTTGATTGACCGAATGGTTCGGCAGCCATCTTGGATAACCTAGTTTTCCCGAAAACAACCTCCAGAACCGCTGAATGGATCAGGCCAAAATTTGGAGATATGATTAGGGACTAAGGGCCATTAAAACTTCTTCAAGGGAAGTTGCTCCGTCAAAATACATGACCGCCGTGGGCCAATCAAAATGTAGCGTGTTTTTTTTATTTGATGGATTTTGAGGCCAAAATTGGTTCTATGTATGGTTTTGGGTTTGCTGAGCTCAAATTTGCAATTTTCAAAACTGTTGGATAAACAGTTTGGCGGCCATCTTGCATAATTTTCCCGTCAAAAGCTCCCATGCTAAAGCAATGGGAAATTCAAAATGTCTTCTCAAGAACTACCAGGCCGATTTTTCTTTAAATGACTTCTTCTCAAGAACAGCTGGGCCAATTTCAATTATATTTGCCAGGAAGCATCCTTAGGGCATAAGGATCCAAGTTTGCTCAAATGAACCCGATCGGCCTATTTGCCCAGCGGCCATTTTAGATTTCAGCCAATTTCTGGAAATGTCTTTAAAAATCTTCTCCGAAACCACTTGGGGAATCTTTATCTAGGCCAAGAGGTAAGCCAGTTTTGTTCAAGAGGACTTGATTGACCAAATGGTTCGGCGACCATCTTGGATGACCTGGTTTTCACGGAAATTACTCCTCCAGAATCGCTGAAGGCATCAAGCCAAAATTTGTCCAAGGGAAGTTGATCCACCAAAAAAACATGGGCGCCGTGGGCCAATCAAAATGTAGTGTGTTTGGCGGCCATATTGCACTTGCAAAAATGTCCACAAACTCATTTAAAAGACTGCTAAACCACCCACCAACAATTTTGAAAAAAATTGATGGTGCTGCAGGTGAGCGACACAGGCCCCTTGGGCCACTTGTTACAAGTTTATCTGAACTGGTATTGAGCCATTACATTCCAGTGATAAATTTTCAAAAATAGTCTTCTTTGGGAAATTGGGCCACCCCTCAAGACCACTGCATAAAGGGGCAGGTTGTAGCCAGCTTGACCATTAAACGTTAACCCCTTTACTTGTCCATTATGTCAAGGGAGTTAGAGTTTTGTCATATATAAGAGAAATGCAATACTATAGACATGGAAAATGTATACTGCTAAAAATTGCTAAGAATAAAGTAAAATAACAGAAAATATCGAACATAAGGATACAAATCAGAATCCAAAATATCTTAAATACATTTATTTTACAATTATCAACACAGAAGAGCAAGGTTATGTATTTGGCAACCAAGCACAACAAACACAGTGACAAATGTGACCATACAGCATACTTAAGATGAACTACAGTCATGTATGGACGAGTTTTTCAAGTGCCACAGTCAGGGTTTCCAGGTTATTAACTACTGCGTATGCCCCACCATTAGTTCTGATTACACCTTCTTTGTATGCAGTCAATCAAAGATCAGAACTGAACTTGTACTATCAATCAGGCACTTGATCAATGGCATGAAAAATTCACTAGCATTGTAAACAAACATGCTCCTGTCATTGAACGACGAGTCAAATGGTATTGCCGGCCAGGATGGATGAACAGTGAGATTTTAAAGACAATGAAAGAAAGAGATTATCAGAAAAAAATAAGAAATATGTTAAATTTTAAGACATTAAAACATAAGGTCATGTCTTTGATTGAAATTCCAAGCGAAACCATTTTGCCGTCAAATTATACAAAGGCAAACATAATCCTGCAAATATATGGAAAATCTAAAAAAAAGTATAAATCCTAAAACAAATATGTTACCCTCGATATTATATGATTATAGTGGGAATGAAGTACAAGATCCACAAAGGCAATCTGAACTGTTTAATGAATACTTTAGTACTGTAACATCCAGACTGACACAATCTATAGCAAAGCAAACGCTGGAACTTTTGAGAAACTGTCAGATCATGTTGAGAGTAGAGTTCCAAAAGATGTAGAATTTTGAATTCCATACATATTTGTAGGTTATGTTTACAACAAGATTATTAATTTAAAAACAAACCGGTCGGCAGGATATGATGAATTAAATGCATACTTTCTAAGAACTGCAGCCTCAATCATCGCACCCTCAATAACAAGTATAATAAACCAAAGCATAGCTAGGGGTGAATTCCCAAAAATGTGGAAATGTGCTGAAGTAAAACCACTATATAAATCTGATTCCAAAAATAATATCAGCAACTACAGACCCATTTCTATATTATCTACTATCGCTAAGGTCAGGGTTGGGTTTTGGACAGTCCAAAACTAACTTTGAGCAGACATTGTCCAAAACCTGTCTAAAACCTGTCTTAAATGGTTTAAACCAGTCCAAAACTGTCCAAAACTATGTTGGACATATCACCATACTCTTATGCATCATAATCCTATTAAAAAATAACAAGAAATCAGAGATTGCATCAAAAGCACTATATTAAACAAATCCATTTATTATATGAGTTATTATTACATTTTTATCAAATACATACAATTAAAACTTAAAAGGCTTAATTAGGTTTAATTAGTAGTCCAAATCAGACAGCCCTCTCAACATCCTGTAGTAAACATAGCTAATGTGTGTACTGAGTAGTGCATTCTAAAATAGCCTTAGAGAGCAAGGGTCATCAGTTAATTGTTGAAACAACAACATCTTAGCAGACTATATTTTCTCTATGAGTTTAAGATTCTTCCATAGGCCATGAACATTTTGCAAGAAATAGATTTAGACACAGAGACAGGTCTCAATAATATAAACATCTAGCTGTACATAGGTAATCTAATATGTTTACATTATTGATTAAATAGGGTTTCTGTGGGTTTAACACAACTGGTCGAAATATACAGAGTTAAAACATTTAAGACAAACAAAAGTTGAAAAAAATTAACCCATGGATTATAGAAAGAAGCAAATAAGACTCCTAATTTTTTGAAATCATATGTGTCCTTTTAGATTATTATTATTATTATTATTATTATTATTATTATTATTATTATTATATAGCAATAAAGTATCCAAAAATACATGTAGATAACCATCCATCAATATGTACATGTACCTGTATGTGTCTAAATGCTATATAGTTGTTTTAAGAAAATTACATTTCAGAAAAATATTTTTTATACCAATATTTTAGGTTTTGGACAGTTTTGGACAATTTAAGGTGTCCAAAACCTATTTTGGTTTAAACCACTAGTGTCCAAAACTTGCCAACCCTGGCTAAGGTTATTGAACGACATATACATGATCATATTTATAAGTTTATAACTAAGCATGATTTATTAATGGAATCACAATCTGGCTTCAGACCCAAGCATTCTTGCGAAACAGCATTGCTAAAACTAGTAGAATGATGGAGGTCTTCATTAGACAATGGAGATCTTGTTGGCTCAGTAATGATTGACTTTAAGAAGGCATTCGATCATGTCAATCATGATATTTTACTGAGAAAATTAAGAATATACAAATTTGGAGAAGATGCTTTAAACGGGTTTTGTTCCTATTTAAAGGACAGACAACAATACGTTTCAAATTCTGGAAACGTTTCTAACCATTTGCCAATTGATATCGGAGTACCGCAGGGCTCTGTATTAGGACCGCTCCTGTTCATTTTATACATCAATGATCTCCTTATGTGTGTCAATAACCGTAACGGATATGTATGCAGATGATACGACTATGCATACTGCTAGCTCCAATAGCTCTGAAATACGAAAAAACTTAACTAACGGTATGCAATCTGTAGAAAACTGGTGCTTGGATAATAAAATGTTGATGAATACAGATAAAACTAAATTGATGATGTTGGGAAGTAGGTATAAATTAAAACATATAATCACACATGCTATTATAATACCTACAAGCAATGGAAACCTAAATGTTGTTAAATCTGACAAACATTTAGGCTTAAATATAGATAATGGACTTACATGGAATGAACATATAGGCAAATTGTAAAATGATTTCTTCGTTGATCTATATGCTAAAGAAAAATAAGAATTATCTTAACACAGAACAAAGAAATCTGTTTTATAAATCTTATATTCTTTCACACATAGATTACTGCAGTCTTGTATTTTGTCAATCTTCACCTACACTGTTGGATAGGCTAGAAAAGTTACAAAAGCGAGCTGCTAGAGTAATATTAGATATGCCTTATAGAACACCATCAGCGCCATTATATAAAACACTAAATTGGACAACTTTAACTAAAAGAATGATGATTAAAACAGGCATTATGACATACAAGGCGAGAAATGGGCTTGCTCCCAGCTACATAAAAGACATATTCATTTCAATCGAGGATGCACACACTAGGAATTTGCGCTCAAAGACATTTAATCATCTACAAGTTCCCAGGATTAAAACAGATTATGGAAAGAAAAGCTTTACACACACGGCCCCACAATTGTGGAATTCTCTACCCACAACTGTTACACAGTCTACCACTTTAATGTCTTTCACATCCAATCTTCAGGAATATATAAATCAAATGTAATGATAAAGTAATAAACTCAGAGCCATTAGACACTGAATTCCAAGGGCATAGGTTTAAAGCTAGCTAAGTATGTTAATGATGACATGATTTAAAGTTTGTTTAGCAGTGACACCCACGCTGCTTTCAAAAATAAATAGCTAGCATTCTAATAATTGTATATCATTTGTACACAGGATATAATACATGTATGTAAACTTTTGACTAATAACTGACTATTTCTACTTGTAATATGTTGTATATATTTGTACATAGTATGATTTGTGTGTAAGTGTACTTGCAGTGTTTTTCTGTGTCAGTTTGTCTGTGTGCATGTGCATTCTTTCTGAGGGCCTCGGGAAGATCAGATTTTACTGACGTTGTTTACCCTCATTAAATAAAGATGATTATTATTATTATTATTATTATTATTATTATTATTATTATTATTATGGAGCACTCCTCTGTCAAGGCCTGTCCAAGCTCTGGGAGGCTGGTGCTAATAGTGCCTATAAAATACAGTTATCTATAACTATTAGCCATGGGAAAGCAAGGGTGGTGGTGAAATCGCAACAAATCGGCCAAGGACAACAGCAAATATGATTTGAATGGCCAGCAATGAATTTTACATGACGTATGCTCTGCGAGTTCAAGTTAGGATTTAATAATTTGAAAACCTAAATTTCTAATTTATAACAAATAATCCTTTTGTCAATTCATGTTTGTAATATGTTTAATTAGGATTCCAACTGTGACATGGTACAAAAAATTCAAGAAACGAACACGCTATACAGTGAAGTCCCAATCCAAACATGTCAATATTTCCCTTAGATTTCGACAAACATAGAATGATCCAGCACGGAATAAGACATACGAGACAAATTGCTTGAACACCCAATAAATGAAAAGAATTATGTTCACTTCTTACGTTGGCAGACCAGTTACAAGTAAAATAAACCTCTTAGTCTCTCAAATATGAACAGGCATAATGTGATTGGTTGTTAACAAATTCTTCCACCGGGATATTCACTACTATTGATTTTATGAATGAAATTCTTGTAAATCGCTGTCATTCCAGTTGTAATTTTTCAAAAACATGTCTTCTCTTGGCCAGGAAATGGACATTTCTCAAGATCACTGCAGAGGCCGGTTTTGGCCGGTTGCACTATTAAAGGGTTAACTTTGTCATTTGGTTACTGGTATGCTATTATGCCTATGGACCTTTCCATTTTTAGCTATGCCCCGCCCATCACTAGCTACGCTCCACCCACACCTCGCCGTGTTTGGATTGATCGATCCCCGAATGCCCTAGCTATCAATTTCCTGAAAACTATACAGGGAAGCTGTTGAATATTTTGTAACTAATTAGACTGAGTGCTGTTGCTGCCATAGGCAGCAACAGCGCCCAGTCAAATTAGTTTCAAAATATTCAACAGAATATTTATTAAATAGTAAAAGCAAACAATTTGTACAACAGCCCATAGACCGTCTTCAAATATATGTTCGTGACGTACTTATCGACATCATTCATGACATCATTCATTATGATGTCATTGCACACATCACGCAGTTCATTATGACATCATATGATGGGTGGGTACTCTGGAAAGGACCATTGTAAGCCCGCTTCCCATGTTGTGTTATAGCTCCATTTCCATCAAAATCATGCAGTCAGAACTAGCTTATTCTTAACTTCTCTATGACAACCCCTTGGAAAATGTGTTTTTAAAAAATTTGGCCCTCAGAATAAAGCATTAATTATTGACCAATTTATGTCAAAGAGGACATCTGGCATCAGTTGATTATTCATTATTCATACTGAATGCTGCACTTGGGGAATGGAAAATGATTGTGAACATTATTAACATTATTAACAATAGAATGTCGCCTGTAGTTTCCTTATTTCTCGGTCAGCGTGACTAAAGAATTTGCCTGGCATGAGGTGATGTTGCGTGTAGTTTTATTATTCAAGACTACTAGCACTCTGTTCCATCTTCCCGATCATTCAAATTCCCACACCTCCTGGACAGAATTGTCAGCATGTCATCAACCTATGCAGGACTGAGAGTGTTGCAATGCGTGCATGACTATGTGAGACAAAATGGAAAAGATGATGCGCGTCCAATGAACATGCTTGGCCAGTATGGAAATGTTGGAAGGTAATAAATGTTCTCTACGTACAATACAGCCCAGAAATGACTGAACATGTTTCTGGAACAAAAACAAAACACAAACCTGAGAACCCGAACTAACATGTCAAGATTCGTCCCCAATGGAATGGAAGGATCTGATCTGTCGCTCCAATATCTGATGTAATCAATTACTTCACTAGTTTGCTGATGTCATAATCATAATGACGTACAGATCTCTCACAAAAATTGAAAAGTCTCAGCAGTGAACGAATGGTATGTCTTGGATGAATTTAGCATCTTGTAAACATTCTGTTGAACATTTTGAAACTAATTTGATTGGGAGAATCTGCATAGTTATCAAAGTTTCAACACGATTCCAACACGCATAAGACATGGGTGGGCTTAGCTAGGAATGGGCTGGGTAAAGCTAGGAATGGGCTGGGTAAAGCTAGAAATGGGCTGGGTAAAGCTAGAAATGGGCATGGCAAAGCTAGAAATGGTCATGGTAAAGCTAGGTAGAGCTAGAAATATGCTGGGTAAAGCTGGAAATGGGCTGGGTAAAGCTAGAAATGACCTGGGTAAAGCTAGAAATGGGCATGGTAAAGCTAGAAATGGGCATGGTAAAGCTAAGTAGAGCTAGAAATGTGCTGGGTAAAGCTGGAAATGGGCTGGGTAGCGCTAGAAATAGGCTGGATAACACTAGAAATGAGCTGTTTAAAGCTATAAATGGGCTAGTTAAAGCTAGAAATGGGCCGGGTAATGCTAGAAACAGGCTGGGTAAAGCTAGAACTGGGGTTGGTAAGGCTTATAAATTGGCATGGTAAAGCTGGAAATGGGCTAGGCAAAGCCGCAAATGGGATGAGTAAAGCTAGAAATGGGCTGGGTAAAGCTAGAAATGGGCTGGGTAAAGCTAGAAATGGCCATGGTAAAGCTAGACATGGGTGAGGTAAAGCTAGAAATGGGCATGGTAAAGCTA
Organism: Chaetoderma sp. LZ-2023a; assembly: GCA_034401795.1. Classification (NCBI taxonomy): domain Eukaryota; kingdom Metazoa; phylum Mollusca; class Caudofoveata; order Chaetodermatida; family Chaetodermatidae; genus Chaetoderma; species Chaetoderma sp. LZ-2023a. Next base: position 79,338,719 of record CM067375.1, read on the forward strand.
GAAATGAACTGAGTAAAGCTGGAAATCAGCTGGGTAAGGCAAGAATAGGGTTGGAAGTTAAAAGTGGGGTGTGGAGAGCTACAAATGGGCTGATTAAAGCTAGAAATGTACTGGGTAAAGCTATAAATTGGCTGGGTAAAGCTAGAAATTGGTGGAATAAAGCTGGAAATGGACTGGTTAAAGCTAGTAAATTGGTGGAATAACTGGAAATGGGCTGGGTAAAGCTAGAAATGGGCTGGGTAAAGCTAGAAATGTGCTAAGTAACGCTAGAAATGGGCTAGGTAAAGCTGGAAATGGGCTGGATAAAGCTAGAAATTGACTGGTTAAAGCTAGTAATGGGATGAGTAAAGCTAGTAATGGGATGAGTAAAGCTAGAAATGGACTGAGTAATGCTAGAAATGGGCTGTGTAAAGCTGGAAATGGGCTGGGTAAAGCTAGAAATGGGATGAGTAAAGCTAGAAATGGGCTGGGTAAAGCTAGAAATGGGCTGTGTAAAGCTAGAAATGGGCTGTGTAAAGCTAGAAATGGACTGAGTCATGCTAGAAATGGGCTGTGTAAAGCTGGAGATGGGCTGTGTAAAGCTGGAAATGTGATGAGTAAAGCTAGAAATGGGCTGGGTAAAGCTAGAAATGGGCTGTGTAAAGCTAGAAATGGGCTGTGTAAAGCTAGAAATGGACTGAGTCATGCTAGAAATGGGCTGTGTAAAGCTGGAAATGGGCTGTGTAAAGCTGGAGATGGGCTGTGTAAAGCTGGAAATGTGATGGGTAAAGCTGGAGATGGGCTGTGTAAAGCTGGAGATGGGCTGTGTAAAGCTGGAAATGGGCTGTGTAAAGCTGGAGATGGGCTGTGTAAAGCTGGAAATGTGATGGGTAAAGCTGGAAATGGGCTGTGTAAAGCTGGAAATGTGATGGGTAAAGCTGGAGATGGGCTGTGTAAAGCTGGAAATGGGCTGTGTAAAGCTGGAGATGGGCTGTGTAAAGCTGGAAATGTGATGGGTAAAGCTGGAAATGGGCTGTGTAAAGCTGGAAATGTGCTGTGTAAAGCTAGAAATGTGCTGTGTAAAGCTAGAAATGGGCTGTGTAAAGCTGGAAATGGGCTGTGTAAAGCTGGAAATGTGATGGGTAAAGCTAGAAATGAGTGGGGTAAACAGCGTTCACACAAATTAGAAAAGTACTTGAATTTTGGCATCAGTCCTTGAATTTGAAATTTGCCTTGAACGTCCTTTGCAAATGACAGTAAGGGCAATTGTCTCTTGGCAGGGATGACGTAATGATACCGCTTGTGATATTATCTTACTACCGTTAAAATACCGTAGACTAATACATTTTGATTAATTTTAATAGAAATGAGAAAAACTAATTATAAAAGAATCACCTGTCTGCATGATTGATCCCTATGGGATCTAGCGTGTGTAGTTGGTGTATCCAATACATACATTTCCCGCTCTTTTCGTAAATGTGTTTTGTCTGTGTCCTCAGGGTCTCGAGGTTGAACTTGTATAATTTTATAGGACATGTTCTGTCCTGAGTGTGTGGGCAGATTAAAATGAAGTGCTACTGGGGGTGTCCTTTTGTTTTTTGATATCCCGTAGGTGTTCTTTCATTCTAATATGGAATTCACGTTTTGTTTCACCTACATATTATTTTTTTACATCTAGTACAGGTGAGAAGGTAGATGATATTGCATGTCGCAGTATGGTTTAAGTTTACACATGTATTTGAGGTACGTATGAGTGCTAGTGAACTCGCGTTTGTTGTCCATGTTGTGACAGAAAGAACATTTTTTTCTGGTGCATGGATCAATGGAGTTAAGAAAAGTTTTTCCTTGGATGCCGGCTTTGGTGGGAAACTCAAATTTAGCTTTAACTAATGTGTCTTTGATCGTAGGATTCCTTCTGTATCCGAACATCGGTGCTATAGTGAAAGTGTTCTTACGTTTGTGGCGGCTGGTTAGTAGGTTCCAATGTTTGTTTATAATGTTGTGTGCGTTATGGCTTTGTGGGTGGAAGTCCATTATGCATGGGATCCTGTTCATGTTGTCATCGTTTGGAGGTTTTGATGTTAACAACTGCAGTCTTTGGTGTTTGCATTTCTTTTGATAGCATTTGAGGAGGTCTGAATGGTAATTTCTGTTCTGGTAGTAACCAATCAGTTCATGAGTGTGAGTGTGGAAATCAATATCCTTGCTGAAGATTCTGCGGAAGCGAAGGAATTGACCATAAGGGGTGGAGTTCTTGGTTGATTGTGGGTGTGCAGAATCATAATGGAGATATCCATGTGTGTCTGTGGGTTTTGAATATTAGATCGAAGTCTAAGGTGCGGTCTTGATCTATGTAAACTAAGGTGTCCAGGAAATTTATTTTTTCCATGGAATTTTCTGCTGTGAATTTGATTGTTGGGTGTGGGTTATTCATATGGTTTATGAATTCATCCATTCTTTGTTTGCCAGCGGTCCAAATCATGAAGATATCATCAATGTAGCGTAGATATAGGGCTGGTTGGTGTGGAGATGCAGATAGAAGTTTTTTCTTCTATTGTGCCATGAAGATGATAGCATAAGTGGGTGCCACTTTCATTCCGATGACATTGCCTCCTGTTTGGACGTATTGTTTGCCATTAAATCCAAAGTTATTGCATTTAAGGATGATGGAGAGTAGGTTTAGAAGTAATCTTGGTGATAGGTCTCCTGGCATGCCGTACTGACGTATGTGTTGAGCAGCGGCTTTGAGGCCTTCAGAGTGTAGTATATAGAGATGTTACGTCCATTGTGACTAGGAATGCATGTTCTGGAAGTTTTTCCGAAGTTTCCTACTAGTTTATTGATGAAATCTGTTGTGTCCCTTACGTATGAGGGAATATCTGGAAGGTGTGTTTTGAGGTGTTTGTCTATGAAGCTGTTGATGTGTTCAGTGGGGCACTGATTATTGGTCTACCTGGTGTGGGTCGGGTTTGTTTATGAATTTTTGGAAGCAGGTAGAACCTAGAGGTTCTTGGTTTGTCAACTCTTAAGCCATTTGCTATATCTGTGGTAATTTGACCACTGAATACTAGGTCAGTAATGCAGGTTTCTACTTTTTCTGCATGGTGACTGGTCTTCGTTGACCTGTAGATAGTAGTGAGTGTCGCTTAATTGTCTTAATGCTTCAGTGTTGTTGTCAATGGAATTCATTAATACAGTGGCTTGTCCCTTGTCCGCCTTCTTGACCACTAGCAAGGTTTTGTGTTAGTTTTCTTTGTGTCAGAATTATGTTGTCGTTATAGTTACGGCGGAGCTTTTGTTTGTTGACATCATGTTTTGCCATTTTGATAAATGTGTCTAAGACATGATCATTACCTGGTGGTTGTGTCCAGGTACTGATACTGATACTCATATGGGCCTCATATACAGGTGCATGATTAAAACATACTGCGACACATGCAATGTCGTCGTCTGCCTTCTCACCTGTACTAGATGTAAAAAACAATATGTAGTTGAAACAAAATGTGAATTCCATATTAGAATGAAAGAACACCTATGGGATATCAAAAAACAAAAGGACACCCCACTAGCACATCATTTTAGTCTGCCCACACACTCAGGACAGAACATGTCCTATAAAATTATACAAGTTCTACATAACAGAGAAAACACATTTACGAAAAGAGCGGAAAATGTATTGGACACACCAACTACACATGCTAGATCCCATATTGATCAATCATACAGACTGGTGATTCTTTTATAATTAGTTTTTCTCATGCTTACTCGAATCACCACACCTCCATGTCATGGCAACTTGTCTATGATGTCATTAAACACCGTCACACCTGTGACGTCACACTAACCACTACGTTGAGCTTTACCAATGTATACACTAATCAAACTAGTCACTTCACTAGTGTTCTTACCAATGGCTAGATTTCCTTGCAACAAATGCACGGCTACCTTTGCACAACGAGGATTATCTAGGCATATTCGTGTTACACATCTCAAATCCCTGTTCTGGACCTGTGGTTATTTCGAGAAAAACGGAAGCCAGAAAACATTGCTGGACACAACACCTAATCCCGCATGATTTGTTCTATCAGATTGCTCGTGAAGCCGGCCCTTCAAGAGTTTTGGACATTGGTAATACGCGAGCACATCCACTGCAACCCTCGGCAACAGTTCTCGTGGATCCAACACCTCCAAACAACATCCAGAACGAGGTAAACACCAGCAGTACGACAGAGGAAGAGGTACCTCTGGAAAATTCTATCTGAGAACAAACCATCCAGGAATCACCAACCTCAGGCATAACTGACAACAACCAAACACAACACGTTACACGTTGTCATTCATCTCCCGAAGGACCACATCACTACAGACGAGGAAACAGAATTATTCCAATGTGTATTCATTGAAACGGCATACATCTCAGATACCATTTACTTTGCGGTCCCAGGGAGACAGACAGAACTGAAGTATTACGCCGACCGGGGCACTGACCCACAATGGTATAAGACATAACCTTCTTCAGTCATTCTCAAATTTTTGTGATTAACCTTATCCAAAAAATGTCAATTGAGAATGGTTCTCTGATGAGTAAAACTAAACAAAGTATGAAACGCTGTAAATCCGAATCATATGACCGATCTATGCCACTTTCATAACTACTGAAAAGGCAATGTACAGCTAAAAAATGCTATGTTCCGCACATGTGTTATAAATGTCTAAAATTGACACACAAAAAACCTGCAAATAAGTTTAAAAAAACCAAAAACTCAACAAACAACAAAAATTAATTAAAACCAAAAAATAATTGATAAAAATCAAAATAACCAAAACTGAACATTTGATGGTTACAAAAAAACTAATTCCTGGTTACACCCAACCAACAAAAAAACCAAATCATTGGTTACAAAAAAATCTGGTTGCACTTTCATTGCCCAGGAAAACTTTCCCGGTTACAGAAAACTGATTTTAATGGTTACACATAACCAACAAACATTTTAACGGTTATGCAATTAAAAATTCACAGTTACACGGCAGCCAAATAACGGTTACAAGAACAAACAAAACGGTTACAACCAGTTACAACCGGGTACATGTAACCATCAATTTCACCAGCGGGGTCACGTGTAGAGCCTTCGTAACCGGCCAGAAAAACTGTAAAAGGAGCTGCAGAACACTGCACTTACATTCAGATTTGGATACACATTGTATCAGCGTCAGAACAAATCTGAACAAACTTAGCACGTTGACCAGACCAGTTGAATTTAATTTTAATAGAAAGCTTGAAAGTTTTAAGTCACACATTAGTCATTTAAAGAAAAAATGTGGTCAGGAAGCTCTACATTTTTGTCTAGAGAATGTCCATTTGCAGGCCAAGAAGGGACTATTTTTAAAGGTTTACCACTGGAATGACTGGCATGGTTATCAAGCCAGGCATTCTAGAGGTAAGTTTTCAAAAACATTCTCTTGTCCTGCAAATGGACAGTACTCAAGACCACTGGAGAGGCCCCATTTTGTCACACTTCACGATTAAATGGTTCAACCTAAATTACTAATTGATACTTGGTCGGTTCAGTCATCTAATAAATTTGGCAATCGGTAATTTCTCCAAGAAATATCTATTGTTTCTAAGAATAGGTTCACACATTCGGTCATGTTCTTGTTCGAATAGGCACTAACTAATTTACCGGTGACTTAAGATCCAGAAAAGCTTTGAGCCATTTATGGCGTTCATTATATATGGGTGTAATTTCCAGACAGAAATTTGTGGTCTTAATGCTCGGTACACATACTAGCTTAGGGGAAAGCCATGAATGTAGACGGATAATCCCGATGGGCCAGAGCTACGATTTGCCTGATAGATGCTATTAATTCTGAGTGGTCAATTCCTGATCCCATTATCCGACAATCCCATTATTCAATTTAGCCTACATATACGTAACTGTCTTGTGGTTTAACCCTATCAATGAAGACATGCCTATATCATTACTTGCATGTAATGATGAAGAACGATGGTGAATAACGTCAAAATGTTCTGTAGGCAAAATTCAAATGGCTTTTCGGACAAACTTCAATTTCAAAATAAACAAAAGAATATATTTATTTAAATCAATAATCAGAAAAAATGTGTAAAATCTGGTTTTAGACTCTGAAGTGTTATTCATTTTAATTCAACATTTAAAGAGCTTTGAAATATGGTTTCAGGGCCAATTTTACGAGGCAATACAGCATAATTATGAGCCATTTCTGAATGTTTGAGGGCCAGGGCTGGAACAACTGTTAGTCAAATTATTTAAAGGAATTTATGATTTTAATTGGCAAATATCATCAGTGTTATTTCAGGTTTTCTATGTAGAATGAAAATGGTTAAGAAATTCTCTTTCATGAATTTTTCACCTGATTCTAGTCTGCTGGGAAATCTGTTGTTCAAGTATGTTAGAGATAGGTTAATTTGGAGGCTTGTGTCTGATGTGTTCTGTCCCATTCCTTTCCAGAGCCATCAAAGCTAATGTTTATTCACCAGTGAGGATGTACAATACAGCTCAGAAATAACTTAACATATTTCCAAAACAAAATAAAACCTACTGTTGAATATTTTGAACATAATTGTGATTAGCTCACCTAGCCAGAATGGCCAAATGAGCTTATGCTGTGGCGTCCGTTTGTCATTGTCCATCTGTCTGTCCATCAGTCAACTTTTTCTTTAAACGACTTCTCAAGAGTCACTGGATCAATTTCCATTATATTTGGCAGAAAGCATCCATCCTTATGGAATAGAGATCCAAGTTTGTTCAAACGAAGATGATTGGCCAATTTAGCCGGTGGCCATCTTGGATTGTGCCTGATTTTTGGAAACATCTTTAAAAATCTCTGAAATCTCTTTGGGTATCAATTCAAAACTCATGAAGCATCATCTAGAGCAACAGCTGAACAAAGTTCATTCAAGGAAACTTGATTGTCCAAAAGCTTCGACAGTCACCAATTTTCACGTAAACAACTTCTCCAGAACCGCTGAACAGATCGGGCGGAAATTTGGGAGATATGATTAGGAACTAAGAAACTAAGAAACATTAAAGTTTGTTAAAAGGGAAGTTTATACGTATAAAAGCATGACCGCCCTGGACCAATCAATATGTAGCATGTGTTGCGGCCATATTGGATATTTTTAATTCGATAGATTTTGAGGCAGAAAATGTTTTTATATAGTTTTGCTTTGGTATGCTAATTTCAAATTTCCACTTTTGAAACTGTCGGATGAATGGTTTGGTGGCCATTTTGGATTTTCTTTCCCATAATAAAGCTATAGAAATTTAAAATGTCTACCCAAGAACCACTGGATCGATTTTAATTATATGCAGGAAGCATCCGCAAGGCATAGAGATCCAAATTTGTACAAAGGAAGTTGATCGACCAATTTAGCGGGCAGCTATCTTGGATTTTTGGTGTTATTTAAGCTTACCTGGCTTGAAAGAGCAAGTGAGATTATGCCATGGCGCCCGTTCGTCATCTTTCCATGATCCATCCGTCGTCTGTCAACTATTCTTTATAAGCGACTTCTCAAGAACCACCTGGCCGATTTAAATTATATTTGGCCGGAAGAATCCTTAGAGGATAGAGATCTAAGTTTGTTCAAGCGAAGCTGATCGGTCAATTTTGCCGGCGTCATCTTGGATTTTGACAGATTTTTAGAAACGTCTTTAAAGATCTTCTCTGAAACCTCCTGGGATCGATTCAAAACTCATGAGGTGATCTATGGCAACAGGTGAACCAAGTTTTTTCAAAGGAACTTTTGGTTAAAATGCTTCAGCTGCCTTCTTGGATGATCTAGTTTTCTTTGATACGTTGCGTAAAGAAACATGTCCACCGTGAACCAATCAAAATGTAGCATGCTTGGCAGCCATATTGGATTTCTTATTTGATGGAATTTGAAGCCGAAATTGCTTTTATGTAGGTTTTTTGTGTATGCTGATTTCAAATTTGCCACTTTCAAAACTGTCGGATAAACCATTTGGGTGGCCATCTTGGATCATTTTCCCGCCAAAAACTCATACTAAAGCAATGGGAAAATTTTTAATGTCGTCTTCTCGAAAACCACTGGATGACCTAGTTTGGGCGAAAACGACTACAAGTACAGAATCGCTGAATAGATTGGGCCCAAATTTGGAAGATATCAATAAGGGATAAGGACCATTTAAGTTTGTTCAAGGGAAGTTGATACATTAAAAAACATGGGCACCGTTGACAAATCAAAATGTGGTGTGTTTCATGGCCGTATTGGCTTTTTCTAATTGATGGATTTTGAAGCCGAAATTGGTTTTATATATGTTTGTCGGTATTCTAATTTCAAATTTGGCATTTTTGAAATTGTCAGATAGACGGTTTGGCAGCCATGTTGGATCGTTGTTCTTGCTAAAACTCCCATATTATAGCAATGGGAAATTTAAAATGTCTTCTTCTGGAGACCCACTATACAGATTTGGATCCGAATTTGTACAAAGCAAGTCGTTCCGCCAATTTGGCCGGTGGCCATCTTGGATTTTGGTAAATTTTTAGAAACATCTAAAAATGTTCTCCGAAACCACTTGTGGGGATTGATTCAGAACTCCTGAAATATCATCTGGGGAAATTTTAAAAGCTGACTGAACCAGGTTTGTTCAAGGAAACTTGATTGGCCAAATGGTTTGGCGGCCATCTTGGATGACCTAGTTTCATGAAAACGACTTCTCCAGTACTGCTAAACCGATCAGGCTGAAATTTGCAAGATATGATTATGGACTAAGGCCATCCATGAAAAAGTTTTTGTTTCCGGAAAACCAGGTGTGAAAAGAAGACCAGCCGGGAGGAAGGAAATTGGTTTTTTTAATTAATTTATTTTAAAACAGTCATAAATATTTGTTTTCTCAGAATTTGACTAGATGTCGATTAAATATGGTTGTAATTGCCAAATTTGGTATGTTTTTCATGACACAATTAGCAAAAGATGGATCTTTTAACACTTATCCTGGGACAAAAAAAAAATTGTATTCACCCGGGAGGTTTACAGGAAATGAAACTATTTTTATACGCCTGCGTAAGCGGGCTCGTATTATGTGATGGTGCTCGCCATCCATCCGTCCATCCGTCTGATTTTTTTTCTGGAGCAGATCTCGAAGAGTTTTGAGCCTACATTCACAATTTTTTTCATCAGATGTGTTAGGGATGGACAGTGTCATGATTTTGTTTTGGCAAAATCCGCCCATATTTGCCAGCGTTATCTCCTGAAAAGCTCATGTTTGTCAGAATTGTTTTGTCCAAGGCAGATCTCGAAGAGTTTATTATATGCCCGCGTAAGCGGGGTCGTATTATGTGATGGCACTCACCATCCGTCTGCCCGTGCATGCATCCATCCATCCGTCTGATTTTTTGTCCGGAGATCTCAAAGAGTTGAACCTACACTCACAATTTTTTTTTCAGCAGATGTGTTAGGCGTGGACAAAGTGTCATGATTTTGTTTCAGCAAAATCTGCCCATATTTTCCAGTTATCTCCCTTGAAAATCTCAAATTTGTTTAAATTCTCTTGTCCGGAGCAGATCTTGAAGAGTTGAACCTATGCTAACAATTTTTTTTCAGCAAGATGTGTTAGAGATGAATGAAGTGTCATGATTTTGTTTGGGCAAAATTTGCCATATTCGCCAGAGTTACCTCCCTTGAAAAGATGAAATTTGTCAAAATTTTCTTGTCCGAGCCATATCTCGAAGAGTTTTGAACATACACCCACAATTTTAAAAGATTAAAATTCATTAAAATTGTCTTGTTGTAATTATCAATGGAGCTGTGAAGACATTCAAGATTTTTAGTGATGGCTTTTCCGTGAATTCCAAATGTGTACCTGATAGAAGTTCCCCCCCCCCCCCCTCTTCTCGGAGAATTGCCAAAGACATCCACTTGACTGATTTTAACCAAATTTTGTAGGATGCAGTGGTGCAGTTCTGGGCAAACCATAGGGTTTTACTTATAGGCGATGGATGCCTATGTTCCAGGTGAGCAATGCAGGCCCCTTGGGCTTCTTGTCTTGTAAAGGTGATGACATTTGTTTCTTTCAGGAAATATTCAGCACCGCAACTTACTCTGACTTCGATAACATATAGTTTTAAAGATACTGATCGATTATGCTTAATCCAGCTAACCCATTTTATCCTTGTAGTTTGCATTGCATGATGGGATATATTTAGTAATCTTTATGTCACCAGAATTAATCCAATTAGTTCTATTAAACCTTTAACACTCATATCAGCCAAAAATTGCTTCTGCAGTGGTCTTGAGAAAAGTCCATTTGCAGACCAAGAGAAGCCTAATTTTGAAAATTTACCACTGGACTGACTGGCTTGACAACCGAGCCAGTCATTCCAGTGCTAAATCTTCAAAAATACTAAATACTATTTTCTTGGTCTGCAAATGGACATTTTCTATGAGAAAATTTAAGTTTTCTTAAACAAATTCAAGGGCCCAGAATTTAATTTTCAAGGTAACTTATAATACAGGTAAGCGTAGATGGAAGCAACAGCTCCCAGTTAAATTAGGTTCAAAATAATCAACATAATATTTATTAAATTGTAAATTCATCAAAGATATGCAACTACTACACTACTGATGGATTTTAAATTTTTATGACATAATTGTAACGTCAGCTAACTAGTGACGGAATAGATTTTGACGTTAGCTACTTGAGTGACAGATCACATCCCTCCATTCTGTCATGCTGATATTGATCATGGATACGAATGCACAATCTAACCAGTGTTCGGTATAATGAAATAATCATCAATGAAAAGGGATTGCTTAAAATTTAGTCCCTCAGGGTTGGATATATGTGCAGGGTATTAGGTCTAGATCAACAGATTGGCGCTCCATCACTTAACTGAAACACAATTTGGAAATTTGTCTGGAGGACTATTTTTGGAAACGCTTTCACGGATAATAATCGATTTAATCTGCGATGTTTTGTATGTGCCCTGAATGGCTGAAAAGCTGATTGAATAGGGGCACAGTGAACTCGTTATTGGTTTATCATTGTCTGCGATTCTCTGATATGTATCCAATTTTTCACATGAATGCCGAATATATCATCTCATGATGTACCAGCCTTCTGCGAGGCATCTATAGATGTTGTCTGCTCAAATAACCAAGGTCAGCCAAATGTGTTTGTGCGCCCGACTTAAAAGAGTACCAAAACAAGGTCCCTACAGATATGGGGCAATTACACTGTAAATGTATGTAATATTAAAATCAACTAAATCTGGAACAAGTTTCTATAGCATTTGTTTTGTTCAGCTAACTGTTCATCCAGTTCCTCATAATTGAGATTTATTGAAGGAATCTGTACCAAGCTTGTACTTGAGCTAGTCTTTCATTCTGCTAATAACCTATTGAATTTGGTTAGGGGTGGGGGCAGGGTCTAAAGGTCCAGTACATGGTGATACAGTGATGGAAATTGATTTTGTTGATGATAGCTCAAGTTCTACTAAGGGGATCGATCTTTACCAAGTTTAGAATGGCCTATAGTTTGTCACCATAGATATCATAATCTCTAGATCTCTCATTGCCAAACATTCATTATAGGGGCGAGTCGTAATGCCCACGAGCGAGGATAGTTGAGTAAAACGCAATTGGCCATGACCTGGTGTCTTGACACATTGGACCGGTAACCAGTCAACGCCTGATGACATAGCGTCAAACTATCATAACAATCATCAATGAAATGCAATGTTTCAATCTTTGGAAGTAATCGCCAATACCGCAATAGTTTTATTCCAAATATCTACATTATGCACAATAAAAACAATATATTCTGATTGATATTGTGAAAATGTATATGGCTAACTGTTTCCGTATATCAACAAGTTCAAGATGTCATATTTATTAAAGTTAATAAAATTGGGTTCGCTATTCTAATCTAATATCTATTTGAATGAATAATACAATTATTAAGAAAAAAATAGATTTTGGTAGTGTTTGAATATCCTCTTATAAATGGGGTCGCCTGAGAAAATATGACCAGAAATCTCTGTCATGTGACATGCGGACTCCATGAAAAAAGGTACTCAGCTCTGATGTTAGGGTGTTGTGATCGGACTAGAGATTATGATATTTGTAATGAACCCCTCCACTTTATCCATCAATCATATGACGTTATAATCAACTACATGATGTGTAGGATGACGTCATAATCAATGATGTTGTGAATGATGTGGGATATGTTCGTCATGAATGTTTGATTGATGACGGACTAGGCATTGTTGTACGAATTCTATGTCTTTAATATTTAATAAACATTCTGTTGAATATTTTGAAACTAATTTGACTGGGTATGGCAGCAAACAGCACCCAGTCAAAATAGGTTCACATTCATGTATAGTTTTCTAGAAATTAATATTCAGGGATTTCAGGGATTGATCGATCCCAACACAGGCAAAATGTGGATGGGGTTTATCTAAAGATGGGTGGGGCATTCCCCGTGGATTCCTAAATCATTGTAAATTATTTGCCATGCATTTATTCCGCTTATAATTTTTCTAAATACACAAATCCTTTTTTTGATCTACAAATGATTATTTTCAACAATTACTATTGAAGACATGCATCGCCCCATCGAACTATTAACCCTTTAATAGTCGAGCTGGCCACAACCTACCCTTGCAGTTAGTCTTAATGAATGTTCATTTACAGGACAAAAGAAGGCTATTTTCTGAAAGGTTACCGCTGGAATGACTACCTCGATCTCAGCGGTAAAATTTAAAAAATAATCTCTTGCCCTTCAAATCATCATGATTCAATACCTCGGCAAAAGTTTATTTGATCAATCTTGACAATTAACCCTTTAATCCTTGAAATCTCAGTGTCTCAACTTCAAGACAAGTATACAGGACAGCTTTTGAATAGTTTGAAATTATTTGTCTGGAACCTGTTGCTGCCAAGCATCTCAAGTCAAATTACTTTTCAAAATATTCAGCAGAATATTCCTGACATAAATTAAGAATTTATGATTTCTTATCTGCAAGGGTTAAAGTGTAATGAGTCTGATTCAGTGTGAACAAGGCATCTTGTTCCTCTTTCCAACATATGGCTGCATAAATACGCTTAACCCTTTAATGATCAAGATGGTGATACCAAAACTGACCTTAGTGGTCTTGGGCATTGTCCATTTGCAGGCCAAAAGTAGACCATTTTTGAAAATTTGCCACTGGAATGACTGGCTCGATATCCGAGCCAGTCATTCGAGTTGCAAATTTTCAAAGATAGTCTTATCTCCTGCAAAATGGACATTGACAAAGCAAAACTCAGGCTTTTCTTGACCAATCTTCACCATTAAAGGGTTAATAAACCTACTGCTGCGAACCATAGCACTAATCAAGCTAATTAGTTTGTGGGTATTGTGATTTATGAGAATCAGTTGATGATTGTTTACGATATCGTGAGTTAGCCTTCGGCGTTAACCATTTATTGTCAAGATTGGTCAATAACTTTTAGAGATTGCTGAATCAATGTCCATTTATGGGCCATGAGAAAATAATATTTGAAAATTGACCACTAGAATGACTGTCTCGGTTATCCAGCCAGTCATTCCAGTGGTAAATTTTCAAAAATAGTCTTCTTAGAGTGTTGCAATCGACATTCCTCAAGAATACTGCTGAGGCTGGTTTTTGGAAACTTTACCATTAAGTGGTTAACTATTCTGCCTATAACCTAATCAAGTTAATTATTGGCTATAGTCACTTGAGGGGTTATCTGTTTGATTGATATGTGTGGATGTGCAGTGCTTCATGTATATATGCATACTTACTGACTTATGGACAAAAATAAATGCGTGTGTGGGTGGGTGGGTGGGTGGGTGTGTGTGTGTGTATGCGTGTGCGTGACTTTGAGCTTTGAGTTTGTGAGAACCATAATGGTTAATACAACTTCAAGCACGTACTGGAACCTCCTACTACATCAGTTAATAATGATGTTGATTAACTCATTCATTGTCAAGCCGGCCTATGCAGTGGTCTTGAGGAATGTCTATTTTCAGGCCAAGATAAAACTATTTTTGAAAATTTACAGCTGGAATGCCTGGCTCGATAACCGAGCCAGTCATTTTAGTTGTAAATTTTCTAAACTAGTCTTCTTGGCCAGAAAATGGACGTTCAATAAACAAATATTTTGGACCTCTTGACTAAATTTGACCATTAAAACTGGTTAATATTGTTAGTGTTTTCGGAGAGGCTCTATATATCTGTATAATGGTTAGAAGCAGCCACTAGAAAATACATCAATGTCAGTCACCAACTCATCCCTCTTAACTGTCAAGGTCAGGATGTTGGGATATGTCAGGAGATATTTTAAACCAATCGATGCCGCTACATGTCATGTAACAATAATCTTTGGCTCTCAACATCAATCCAGCCATAAATTGACAATAATGATTTGCTTCTAATTCTCCGCCACAAATAAACTCACTATTATGAATTTTGAACTATGGCTAGATATAATTTGAACTATAGCTAGATATAATTTGAACTATAGCTATAGCTAGATATAGTTTGAACTATAGCTAGATAGAATTTGAACTATAGCTAGATAGAATTTGAACTATAGCTAGATAGAATTTGACCTGTGGCTAGATAGAATTTGAACTATGGCTAGATAAAATTTGAACTATAGCTAGATAGAATTTGAACTATAGCTAGATAAAATTTGAACTATATCTAGATAGAATTTGAACTATAGCTAGGAGGAATTTGAACTATAGCTAGATAGAATTTGAACTATAGCTAGATAGAATTTGAACTATAGCTAGATATAGTTTGAACTATAGCGAGATATAATTTGAACTATAGCTAGATAAAATTTGAACTATAGGTAGATAAAATTTGACTATAGCTAGATAAAATTTGAACTATAGCTAGATAGAATTTTAACTATAGCTAGATATAATTTGAACTATAGCTAGATAGAATTTGAACTATAGCTAGATAGAATTTGAACTATAGCTAGATAGAATTTGAACTATAGCTAGATAGAATTTAAACTATAGCTAGATAGAATTTGAACTATAGCTAGATAGAATTTGAACTATAGCTAGATAGAATTTGAACTATAGCTAGATAAAATTTGAACTATAGCTAGATAGAATGGGTGGTGAATTTTCAAGGCTTAACCCTTTAATGGTCAAGCTGGCCAATGGTAGATTCTGCAATGGTCTTTAACCCCTTAATGGTCAAGTCGGCCAAAACCGACCTCTGCACTGATGTTGCGGAATGTACATTTGCAGGCCAAGATAAGACAATTTTTTTAAATTTACCACTGGAATGACTGGCTCGATAGTGATAAATCTTCAAATCAGTTCACTTGTCACTTAAGCTCTGGCTGGTGACTCTAATCAAAGTTTAAACCTTAAAGGTCAAATTTGGTCAAGAAAATCTAAGTATTAACTCACCTGGCTTTAAACGACTTCTCAAGAACCCCTGGGCCAATTTCAATTATATTTGACAGGAAGCATCCTTAGGGCATAGAGATCCAAGTTTGTTCAAATGAAGCCAATCGGCCAATTAGGCCGGTGGCCATCTTGGATTTTGGCCGATTTTTAGAAACGTCTTTAAAAATCTTCTCCGAAACCACTTGAGGGATTGAAGGAAACCTCATGAAATATGATCTAGGGCAAGAGCTGAACCAAGTGTGTTCAAGAGAACTTAATTGGTCAAATGGTTCGGCGGCCATCTTGTTTGCTTATTGAATCTCCATTTGCAGGCCAAAAGAGGACTATTTTTGAAAATTTACCACTGGAATGACTGGCTCGTTTATCGAACCAGCCATTCCAGTGGTAAATTTTCAAAAATAGTCTTCTCTTGGCCTGCCAATGGACATTCCCCAAGACCACTGCAGAGGCAGGTTTTGGCCGACTTGACCAGTAAAGGGTTAAAGTTCATCAGACTGTGTAGCATTTGTTTGTTCCATTCCCCAAATTTTTTTTGACAGGAACGATGGATTATTGTTATATGTTCTCTTCTAAGAACTGAGTTTAGCCATTTCAAATGTCAGCGAAAATAATTGACCCATAACATTTCCGGAAATTACTCGTATAAGGAACATAATTGAATTCTAATTTGGTATATATGGACAACATCATTCATACTGCGTAAGTCAGTCAGTACAAGAACTAGGTCAGTCAAACGTAGAACATATGCTAATTGTCAATTTATCCCGCCGGAACCCATGTCACTGTGGCCTATGGTTTCTGGACAATGGCAAAATTCAATAAACTACATTTGCTGGATTGCCTTCTGTCATCCGGGTCCCTTCACCATCATTAACTCTTTTCATGGTGAAATTATATTACATAATCCTATCATTAACCCTTTAACGCTTATATCTGCCAAAAAACACTTCTGCAGTGGTCTTCCAGAAATGTCCATTTGCAGACCAAGAGAAGACTATTTTTGAAAATTTACCACTGGAATGACTGGCTCAATAACCGAGCCAGTCATTCCAATAGTAAATTATCAAAAATAATCTTCTCTTGGTCTGCAAATGGACATTTTCTATGAGAAAATTTTTTTTTCATAAAATAAATTTGACGGTTTAAGTGTTAAAGCAGCTCTGCCAATTACATCTGCACTTATTTAGCCCTTGAATGGTCTAACCAGTCAAAAGCAGCCTCTGCAATGGTCTTGAGGAATGAATGTTCATCTGTAAGACAGGAGAGAGATATTTTTGAAAACTTACTACTAGAATGGGTGGCTCGATGACCGAACTAGTCATTCTAATGATAAATTTTCAAAAATAGTTTTCTCTTGGCTTGCAATATTTAACAAATGTTTTAATGTTCTTGGCCAAATTTGCCCATTAAAGGGTTCAGTAATGTGTAATTGTGCCTATATGAATGTACATTTGCATGCCAAAATTAACACTGTTTTTGACATCTTAACCGTCTAATGATCAAACTGGTCTCTGCAGTGGTCTGGCGGAATATTCATTTGCTATTTTTGAAAATTTATCACTGGAATGACTGGCTTGATAACCGAGCCACTCATTCCAGTGCTAAATTTCCAGCAAGAATCTTCTCTTGACCTGCAAATGAACATTTGATTTTAAAATATTTCAGTTTTCTGTACCAAATTTGGCCATTTAAAGGGTTAAAGTTATCGAAGCTGTCATTTCGATGATGTGAATTCTCTTTACATGGCAAGGAAATGGGCATTTTTCAAGACCACTGCTAAGGCTTGATTAGGCTGGCTTGACCATGGGACATTTTCCCTAGCTGCAGCATCAGTTGACATACTTTCCTAAGATTTTTAGCCCTTTAACAGTCAAGATTGGTCAAGAAAATTTGCGTTTTTGCTGAGTGAATGAATTCCATATACAGGGGGAAACCCCTATTTAAAACAAATGATGACTGGAATGACTGGCTGTGTCGTCGTAACCCAGATGGGCACAGTGATTCCAGTGATAAATTTTCAAAAATAGTCGTCTTGTTGACCATCTTTAACACCATCACAGGGCCTGAATTTGACCAGCTTCACTCACTATGAAGTGGTTAACCATTAGCACACTGATGTCAATATTCTATCTTTTATGGTGTCAATAGCAAAAGAACAGGTACATTTTTCAACAATTTCTACGACAGCACCATCTTCCACCAAATTTGTTGAAAAATAAACACCAGTTCATCTTTTACTTTAATTTGAAAATTAAAAATTTTAACACCAGAGTGGTAAGGGTTAATGTATGACAAACAGATACAGATGTGATTCGGTGCTGATCTATGCACTATACAATATTGACCAATGCTTCCATTGATTTCTTCCACACTTACAAATACACATCCTTTGTTGTGTCTACTTAACCCTGTAGCACTCATATCTGCCAAAAACACCTTCTACAGTGGTCTTGAGAAATGTAAATTTGCGGCCCAAGTGAAAACTATTTTTGAAATTTTACCATTGGAATGACTGGCTCGATAACCGAGCCAGTCATTCCAGTGGTAAATTTTCAAAAATAGTCTTCTCTTGGGCTGCAAATTTACAGTTTCATTGAGAAAGTTTTTATTTTCTTGAACAAATTCAAGGGTTAAATGCTTAGCACCCTTTCAATGATCATCAATTTTATGCCATTTAGAGTGACAGGAAATGGCTATATTGACCTTCGTGTCACATTGTATGGACAGCTTTGACCATTACAATATGTGCAAGATCTTTATGAAATTATCATTTTGTGAGCCAATATTGGCTAGAGAGGCTTATTACAATGATCAACGGGATAAAAGATTTGAACCACTGAATTGTTAATGAGCAATAGAGAAATCCAGTTTCTCAGTCAATCATATGACATCATAATCAACTACGTCACATGTAGGCTGATGTCACAATCAATTACGTCATGAATAGTTTATCTAAGTCCGTAATAAACACTTAATAGTCCAGCAAGTTTTACGAATTGTATGTCTTTACTATATAATAAACATTCTGTTGAATATTTTATCTGACTGGGCGCTGTTACTTACCTATAGAGTTCAGGGTTCCCAGCACAGGCAAAGTGTGGATGGAGCTTAGCTAGAGATGGGCGGGGCATAGTTAAATCTGAATTCATCTATTATTGTCATGCATGCGAAGCAGAAATAAAACATAGATACCTGCTCTTCAACAACTGACGATGATGACGACAAGAACAATGATGGCAGCAGCAATGTTAAGTTGTGATTTTAGCAAATTGGTTTGGCTTATATTTCAGAACTATTAGACCTAAATTTGGATACATCATCACTATGCTGTTAGGAATCCTCATGATAACATTGAGGTCACAGTGTCAAAGGTCAAGGTCACTGTGACCTTGCTAAAAAAAAGTGTTTTTCAATTTTATTTTTTACGTTTAGCAAAACTTCTCAGCTTATATTTCAGAAGTGATTGACACCGATATAGAAGATGAGCCACTTTCCCCATTTCATGTTTAGCTGGAAGACCCCTGTAACACCCAATACTCAAAGGAGCAGAGGTTAGAAAAGTAATGACTGCCTAAAAGAATGGTCGCATGTGTGAACGAGATGGCATCAACAATGAAGGATGCAGTTGATATGGTCTCGGCAGCCCGTACCCACATCATCAACTCTGCATTTGAACAACACCATCCCTATAGACACTGTGTGAGAAGGCATTGGGATGCTTAACTGTTTAACGCTTAAGCCAAAAAAACGGCTTCTGCACTGGTCTTAGAAAATATCCATTTGCAGACTAAGAGAAGTTTGTTTTTTGAAGATTTACCACTGGAATGACTGGCTCGGTAACCGAGCCAGTCATTCCAGTGCTAAATTTTCAAAAATACTCTTCTCTTTGTCTGAAAATAGACGTTTTCCAAGAGAAAGTTGAAATTTTCTTGAATAAATCTAAGAGTTAAGCTGGAGAAACCACCTGGACCTCTCCAATCAGAGGCCAATGTCATACACCTGAACAGCATAAGAAATATTTTGTCAAATATATGACCTTAATATCGCATCAGAGATAAAATTGACGGATTTTCTAGAAATTGCCAGAGCTGTTTTAACCATTGAATTTATTCAAGAAAATTTAAATTTTCTCATAGGAGATGTCCATTTGTGACAAAGAGAAAAGTATTTTTGAAGATTTACCACCGGAATTACTGTCTCAGTTTAGGCTTGTGCGATTACGTGATTAAATAAAAAATCGCAATTATGTTTTAAATCGCGAATTTATATGATTAAAAATTAAACAATCGAATAATCGTGAATATTTTCTATTTCATAAAGTATTTCAAAACCTAACTTTCAATTACTTTTTAATGCGATCGGTCATGAAAAATTACATTTTGCTTAATGAATTTATGTCCATTTGCAGGGCAAGAGAAGACTATTTTTGAAAATGTATTACTGGAATGCAAGAATCGAGCCAGGCATTCTAGTGATACATTTTCAAAAATAGTCTTCTCTTGCCCTGCAAATGGACTTTTCTAAACACCATTGCAATTTTCGTCATTGATATTCTTTTGTTGTTATGTCTTGGTAATTTTATCCAAGCTGATTAATCGAGTAATCACGATTATTTTTTAATAATCGATCGCGATCCCTCAATGCAATAATTGCACAAGCCTAGATCACTTATCGAGCCAGTCATTCCTGTGTTAAATTTTCAAAAATAGTCTTCTCTTTATCAGAAAATGGACATTTCTCAGGACCACTGCAGAAGCCGTTTTTGGCTTATATGAGTGTTAAAGGGTTAAAGATGATGCAGTTTCACCGACGTAATGTAGCTTGTGGCAATGTATGGTAACAGCAAATAGTTCTATGAAAACATTGGAACTTTTACAAGATAGGAATTCACATGTCACATGCATAAACTGAGACCATCATAAGATCACAGGTTCACCATCAAGTGGAATATGATGATGACACTGCATGAGAATCTTATAACACAAACACAGAATGAACTGTTTGTGTCAAATCAATACTTTCTGCAATATTTGACACATCAATAGAACCACGGCAAAAAGATGATAGTTTATGGCACCAGTGCTCATCGTCACCTGTTTCACCCTTTAATGGTCAAATTTGATCAAGAAAATTTAAATATTTGCCTATTACATGTCCATTTACATGCCAAGAGGATACAATTTTTGAAAATTTATCATTGGAATGACTGGCTCGCTTATCGAGCCAGTCATTCCAGTTATAAATTTAAAAAAATTGTATTCTCTTGGCCTGTAAATAGCGATTCCACAAGACAATAACAGAGGGCGGTTTTGACCGGCATGACCATTAAAGTGTTAAGTTTGCCTGCGGCTCTGACATCTGCTTGCGGACATTGGACATGTCCAAACCCTTTAATCTTAGAAATGGATATGACATTAGAGATGTCAATTTCATTGGTGAAGAAAAGGATCCCCGTCATGAGCTGCCATAAACCACTTCATGATCGAAGCCCAAATAGAGTTCACACATGTATACCTGTACGACACAACGGACCTTTCCATTTTTAGCTATGCCCCGCCCATCACTAGCTAAGCTCCACCCACACTTCGCCGTGTTGCGATTGATCGATCCCCAAATGTTCTAGCTATCAATTTCCTGAAAACTATACAGGGAAGCTGTTGAATATTTTGTAACTAATTTGACTGGGTGCTGTTGCTGCCTATGGCAGCAACAGCGCCAAGTCAAATTAGTTTCAAAATATTCAACAGAATATTTATTAAATAGTAAAAGCAAACAATTTGTAGAACAACGCATAGACCGTCTTCAAATATGCGTTCGTGATGTACTTATCGATATCATTCATTATGATGTCATTCTACACATCACACAGTTCATTATGATGTCATATGATGGGCGGGTACTCTGGAAAGGTGAATTGAGACTAATGACGAAGGTACCGTACTTTGGGATGAGGCGAGGTGTCGAAAGAGCAGAATCCTGAGCTCAATATTTCTGCAGTTCAAGCGACATTGCAAATATTTGTGTAACAGGAAGCATTGCTTTCTAGTTACTCGAGGGTCTAAAATTCCCATGAAAGTCGGAATGCACCTATGTGATCCTACCTGTATCTCTATAATACTATACCACTGACCATTGGACAGCTCCAAAGGCCCTCATGAACATGCCCTCATGAACCAACTCAATGTGTGTCACCATGAATCATCGCTGGCCACACGGCATCATCTCAAACTTAGCATGGTACAAATTGTGAGCGTAGTGCAGCTGCGATAGTCAATGTTTGGATATGCCCTTCGATGACCAGAGAGTACACCGGCTCAGAAAGCAGTGGAGTTTTTGGTACTGGGTGCTAAACAAGTACAGGTATAGGTTATCGAGCAGAGTTAGTCCAGGTGTAAATTGAAAGAAAATACCATTCTCTTGACCGACAGATGAGCATTAATCAAAACCACTAGAGAAGCATTTTTGTTTTTGGCCAGCTTGAGTATTAGACGCGTCACGTTTAACAGAACATTGCTTATTGTTTGTTTTCCATATCAATGTTCCCCCTCACTGGTCCTGGAAAGTGATGAAGTTTAGTATTAACATTGTACGGCATTGAAAGTTATGGATTTAAGTGTACTATTTGCTGGAAAGTCATGGAATTTAGCTTTTTTAAGATTCGGAACACGAACTATCTTTTCTGTAGAAATGCAGGAGATGCACTCTCAGAACATTCAGATTTCTCAATTTAGTTGGGCTATATGCACCCCTGAACCCCCTCCCTCCCCCACGTCAATCGGTTATGGAATTTGTGTGGGCTAAATAAGAGGAATTTTTATGTGATTAATATAAAGTAATGTTCAGCATTTTCAAGCTGTTCAAAGAATTCACTAGGTCTATCAGCGCCATAAACATCAACCTAGATTTTTGTTAACATCAGAGAGATTATACATAATACGATTTGGAAAGATGACTACAAAAATATTGTTATAATCCTAATCTAAAATTGTGATCAGAGATGTGACCTAGGCGCTTCATCAAAGATTGATGCTATCGCACTAGAGTGAATACTGGTACTTAAAAAATTCCAATTAAATGTTGATCAGATGATTACGAAACAGTGAAAACTGTAATATTCTTGAGGCCAGCAGATCGTGGTTCTTTAAGACAGGTGGTCGTAAGATCGGTTTCTATGGAAACTCCCCTGCCAATGATCTGTATTATTAGTAAACCGCTTGTCCGTTAAAGAGCAGACCTGTACAGGCAGTTGTTCCAGAGTTAATTGCTTCTTAGCTGTCTGTCTGCTCAATTTCTGCAGACTACATTTTCCATGGGGTTTAACTCTGGATTAACTACTAAATATTTTGAAAACAATTTGACTGAAAGTTGTTGGTGGCTAAGCCACCAACAACTTTCAGTCAAATTGTTTTCAAAATATTCAGCATGTCCAGAGTTATTTCCCATTGTAATTATTGTCTGGTGGCTTCGCTCGGCATCAGACTGTTATTAACGCATGTCCACGCTTGCAGCCTTTCAGTTTGATCTATACATACAGGCATGCCTCAGCCCGTTTGTGAAAAAATGACTATTTTTCCTTCATTATGGTTAGATATAGCGAGTAGTTAATAAATTATTTGCATCTCTGAATTATCATTGCTATTATTATTATAGTGTTATCCCTTTACTAGTCAAGATTTGTGTAGAAATCTGTGCTTAGTAATTTTCAATTTGAAGGTCAAGAGAAGGCTATTTTTGTAAATTTACCACTACAATCTCTGGCTCGCTAATAGCCTTCTTGGCCTTCAAATCAAGTCATTTCTCAAGGCCACTGCAAAGACAAGTTAAATTAGACGACTTGACAATGGATGAGTTAAATGCAGCGCCAGACAGCACCGGCATCTGTATAAATAAACTGATTGATTCACCCTTCACTGGCCCGACTATTGTTCCGAGTCATGATCAAACTTTAGAGAAAAAGTAAATTAATAGGACATATAAACAACCAATATTATGCAGAATATTTAGAAAATATTTTACTTGAATGTCATAGAAATGAGTTTCAAGTTCTTTATTCTCGTTTACTGGTAGTATTCAATAACGTTTGGGTGAGCATTCCATCATTGGAGTACCATAGATTTTAATTCAGCCTCATTGTATACGGCTGGGACGTTAAAGGTCCATCCTCTGTGCTGTGCAAAAATAAAATCTATGTCTTCTTTGTCACCCAAACCATTCTTGTTTGTCCTCTGCTTTCTGCCAACCATTGGTCAGGTGGGATGGCGGTTCTCTCCACTGGCTCCTGTTATTAATGGAAACATTAATGTTGTTAATGAGCTATTAATGGCATGGGCAGGTGGGTTTCTTATCGCTTTCTCCAGCTGTGGTGAGACAGGGTTGCGTAAGCGAGACAGGAAGTGTCCATCCGGCCCTTTGTCTTCACAGAACACCTGTGAAAACACTCAGCTGCCCAGAGGGATAATTCCAGCCTTGCCACACCAGCCCGACGTCACCATGGCCAAGCGAGCTCAGATTGGTCAGTGGTAAATCTGCCCCAACGTCTGGGCGGATTGGCCACACCCAGGACGCACGTGCCAGTTCACCTCTGGTGGATTGGAATAGTCAGCCAATGGAGTCTCTCCATTTCCACCTTTAAAAAAAAACTGTTTGGCTTACATCTCGTCATTGTGCATTCGCAACCTCTGGCCTTCTTCGCAGTAAATTATTAATCCCCTCCCTCCCTCCCTACCCTGTTAAAAGAAGGGGGATGTTAACTCGAAAGCTGCTCTCATTGCCCAGCTAACCTTGATCAGTATTCTTGTACAGATTGTATGATTTAATAGAATTTATTTAAGTATCTGAGGGCCACCTCCATGCCTCTAAGCTGCTCCACATCTATCGCTCCGCTACATTTACTCAACGTCTTTGTACAGTTTATAAATGTATATAATAATAATAATAATAATAATAATAATAATAATAATAGTAGTAGAACTTAGTATTTATCTGGAGTACCATAGATTTTAATTCAGCCTCCATCCTCTACGCTGTGCAAAAATAAAATCTATGTCTTCTTTGTCACCCAAACCATTCTTGTTTTCTTGCTTTCTGCCAACCATTGGTCGGTTGGGATGGAGGGTCTCTTCACTGGCTCCTGTTATTAATATTCAACTTACGCATATATACTGTATACATATCATGAAATTAAACAGCTTAAGATTATATATACTTAAATGAAAGCATTAGTGCTATAAATAAATTACTTTTGGCACCAATTCTGCAGACACTATATGTTAAAAATAGATTTAAAAGCTTATTAACACTTTAACCCTTGAATTTATTCACGAAAATTTTAATTTTCTCATCGAAAATGTCCATTTCAAGAGAAGACTATTTGTGAAAATGTACCACTGGAATGACTGGCTCGGTTGTCGAGGCAGTCATTCCAGTCATAAATTTTCAAAACTAGTCTTCTGTTGGTCTGCAAATTGGCATTTCTCAGGACCACTGCAGAAGCTGTTTTTGGCTGATATGAGTGTTAAAGGGTTAACGCTTTTAATCCTGAAATCTCTGTCTATTAACCCTTTAATGGTCAAGAATGATTTAAAAAATCTAAACATTTCCTTAGTTAATGTCCATTTAAATATCAAGAAAAAACTGATTTAGGAATTTACCTCTGGACTCGCGAGCCAGTCAATTCAGTGATAAATATTCAAAAATAGTATTTTCTTAGCCTGTAAATGGACATTCCTCAAGAACTTATTATTGATTTGATTGGTATCTATTGAGTCCCTGAGTACAACTCCCATTCACACCATTGTAGGCAGGTTTTATTTCAGTCTATTATGGGTAACTTCTTCAGTCTTACACTCAGGTACCCATTTATACTCCTTGGTGGATGACTCAGTCAGTCAAGGAGGTTTTAAGAAGATTGCCTATATCTCCAAAGACCAGCGACGCGATAACTGAGCCAGTCATTCTAGTGGTAAATTTTCCAAAATATTCTTCTCTTGGTCTGCAAATTGACATTTTCTTTTTAAAAATATTAATTTTCTTGAAAAAATTAAGACGTAAAGGGTTAAGGGAGCCATTTGCGGACCAAGAGAAAAATAGTTTTGAAAATAAACACCACTAGAATGACAGGGTTGATAACCGAGCCAGTCAGTCCAGCGATAAATTTTCAAAAGTGATCTCTTGACCTGCAAATAGACATTTTATATGCGAAAATTACAATTTCCTGAGCAAATTTGAGCATTAAAAGATTGTGATAAAAGGCGTAATCATATATGAACATAATATTACTAGGTCTCTCTAATCACCATTCAGAGGAACTTCCCTTGACTGCTGGCAATCCGTCTGACTTTCACCCGGATAGGTCGAAGTTCAACGCTATTATAATATTCAATGATCAATATATACTTTCTTCCAATACACGGCCAGTCATTACTACTGATACATTTACACGCTGCTGCGTCTATGGACTGGCTTCACGTAGATCGTGTAATTCACTCACAGAACGGAGCTCTGCACCAGGACTGGCGCAGTGATCAGTCGCGGTTTTTGAGGTTCTCCGTCTCTATTATTGCGAGATTTTACGAATATTTGAAACAATAATCGTAAGCGTTGTCAATGACTTAGCTCACAGTCTCACTGCTGCAAGCCACAAGATAATAATTCCAATGGCCGATCACTGGACCTGCTGAATATTTTGAAAATGATTTGACTGAAAGTTGTTTGTGTCTTAGCTACTAACAACTTTCAGTCAAATTGTTTTCAAAATATTTAGCCCGTGCAGAGTTAACCACCACGTGAAATATGTAGTTTGCAGAAATTTAGCAGCCAGACAAATATTATTTATTGCTCAGTTTTATCGTTCAGTCAGGTACTGAACATGTGATCTTATTTACTATTATGGATTTTATCAGTTCTGACTGATAATAAGTGTGAGTAAATATAAAATGTTTAAACTTATACAAAAAATGTAGTGACTCTCTTATCCTGTTAAGCTGTTATTGATTTTATTTTCATGACATAATATTATTCATTTGTGTTGAGATAAAAATGGAACTATAAAACAGCATGGGCTGACTTGATCATTTGTTAATCCAGCTAGAAATGGCTTCTGAAGTGGTCTTGAGAAATATCTATTTGCAGGTCAAAAGAAGACTATTTTTGGAAATTTACCAGGGAAGTGACTCCGGGTCAATAACTGAGAAAGTTTCAGAAATAGTGTGTTGATGTTTAACTGTTTCACAAAGTAAAGATTTAGATTTTCTTAACCAATCTTGCCCATTGAATGATAAAAGTATTAACTTTTTACTGGTCAAGCCGGCCAAAACTGGTCTCTGCAGTTGTCTTTAGAAATGTCCATTTACAGACCAAGAGAAGACTATTTTTGAAAATTTACCACTGGAATGACTGGCTCAATAACCGAGCCAGTCATTCCAGTGGTCAGTTTTCAAAGATAGTCTTCTTAGTCTGTAAAAGGACATTAACTACACAATGATAGATTGCAATTTTCTTGACCATTAAGGGGCCAGGGCCCATGTTCTGGAAACTCATTATGTCAGCGATATCGTTACACCATGCTAAAGCAATGGGTGTTACGATATCACTAGCTAATGATAGCTTCTGGAACATGGGGGCCAGGAACACGAATGTACATTCCTATGTATACAAAGTGTCACTGCTGTCTGTCTATTGGTTGTTTTGGGTGAACAATGATTTAGGCATAGGGGTTACCGCTTTAAATCTCAAATTTGTTCAAGAAAAATTAAATTTTCAAAAATAGCCTCTTTTGTTCTATGCAAATAGACATTTCTCACGGCCACTTAACAGAGGTTGTTGTTTTTTGGCTGGCTTAGGTGCTAATGGGGTAAAACTAATACAGATTGTTATTTGTTGAAGGCTCAGGAGAGAGAGAGATTAATATCCCTGTAAAGAAATCAACTTAAAAACATCTTTAGATCAGCTTTGTGTAGGAGATGCGAATCTTATTCCCCTCTCTATATAGCGGCGGCGGGCAGTAAATGGCCTACGCTAATGGAATATCATTATATAATGCGCTTATGCATATTGCGAGCTAATAATCCATTCATCGTATAGTGTAGCTTAAAGGCAACAATGTTTTCCAATCCAGTTATGTTTAAAATGGTAAACAGAACATTTTTTTTACATCGTTTTGAAAATTGTGCTAACTTGAATAAGGTTTCTGTTTTTGTTCTGGACACATGTTGGAAACGTGATAATTTATTTATGAGCTGTACTGTATAGTTTAACCTGTCTTGCAGAAATACTGTGTCGAGAACCAGAATAGGCCACTAAAGACAGGTGTCCTCTTAGCACAGGTCATCTCCTACGCCATAGTGAATGGAGGATTCAAGTTTCTCAGTTAATCAATTATGACATCTAAGAAACTATGTAACGTGTTGGCTGACGTCATAATCAATTACGTTATGAATGATGTAGCTAAGTTCATCATGATGGACAGACGAAACATGGCATGAATTGTATGTCTAGCATTTAATAAAGATGCTGTTGAATATTTTGAAACAAATTTGACTGAGTGACAGCACCCAGTGAAATTAGTTTCAAAATATTCAACAGGTTACTTGTATAGTTTTCTAGAAATTTATAGTCAGGGAGTTCAGGGATCGATCGATCACAATATGGGCGAAGTATGGGTGGAATGGAGCTTTGCTGGAGATGGGTGGGGCATAGCTAAAACTGGATTCCTCCGTAGAGTTTCCTCTCACGAGATGTCATTGTTCAATAGCTGTTTAACCCTTTAATGACTGAATTTGATAAAGAAAATTTTGTCTTTATCATGGAAAATGTTGATTTACAGTTCATAAAGAATAGTATTTCTGAGAATTTACCGCTGGAGGGACTGATTAATTATCGTGCCAGTATTCCAGTGGTAAAATTTCAAAAATGGTCTTATTTTTGCCCGCAAATGGACATTGTCTAATGCCACAGCAGATGCTGGTTTTGAAGGACTAGACCATTAATGGGTTAAAACTCACGCTGGCCATGAATTGCTTCGGAAGTGGTCTTGAGAAATGTCAAAGAGAAGATGGTTTGAAAATTTACTGCTGGAATGTCTCTTGGTCATTTGAACTATTTATCATAACCCTTTAACCCTCAAACTTGTTTTTAAAAATTCAATCTTCTCATAGAAATTGTCCATTTGCAGACCAAGAAAAGATTTTTTTTTTTAATCAGTCATTTCATTGGTAAATTTTCAAAAATAGTGTTCTCTTCACCTGCAAATGAATATTCCCCAATACCACTTCAGAAGCTGATTTTGGCTGGCTTGAATTTTAACAGGATAAACCAGAAGGTACAGAACAGAAATGGCAAATTCTTTATGATATAACGAACATTATGCTGAATATTTTGAAATTAATTTGAATGGAAACCATTCCTGCTTGCTGACTAAGGCAGCAATGGCATCGAGTCAAATTAATTTCAAAATATTCAACAAAATAAGTTTTATGTTGTAAAGAATTTATATTTTCAGGGATTTGTCTGTGAAAGGGTTAATACAGGTTGTCTATCTAATTGACCACCGTGTTGATACTTCATCTGTCTTATTGAACCACCATGTTGGTACTCCATCTATCTTACTGGACCATCATGTTGCTACTCCATCTGTCTTACTGGACCACCATGTTGCTACTACACCAGTCTTATTGAACCACCATGTTGATAAACCATCTGTCTTATTGAACCACCATGTTGCTGCTCCATCTGTCTTACTGGACCACCATGTTGCTACTACATCAGTCTTATTGAACCACCATGTTTATAAACCATCTGTCTTATTGAACCACCATGTTGCTACTCCATCTATCTGATTGAACCACCATGTTTATAAACCATCTGTCTTACTGGGCCATCATGTTTATAAACCATCAGTCTTATTGAACCACCATGTTGCTACTCCATCTGTCTTACTGGACCACCATGTTGATACTACATCAGTCTTATTGAACCACCATGTTGATAAACCATATGTCTTATTGAACCACCATGTTGCCACTCCATCTATCTTATTGAACCACCATGTTGCTACTCCCTCTATCGTATTGAACCACCATGTTGCTACTCCCTCTATATTATTGAACCACCATGCTGCTACTCCATATGTCTTATTGGACCACAATGCTGCTACTCCATCTGTCTTACTGAACCACCATGTTACTACTCCCATCTATCTTATTGAATCACCATGTTACTACTCAATCTATCTTATTGAACCACCATGTTGCTACTCCATCTATCTTATTGAACCACCATGTTGCTACTCCCTCTATATTATTGAACCACCATGCTGCTACTCCATATGTCTTATTGGACCACAATGCTGCTACTCCATCTGTCTTACTGAACCACCATGTTACTACTCCATCTATCTTATTGAATCACCATGTTACTACTCAATCTATCTTATTGAACCACCATGTTGCTACTCCATCTATCTTATTGAACCACCATGTTGCTACTCCATCATTCTTATTGAATCACCATGTTGATACTCCATCTATCTTATTGAACCACCATGTTGCTACTCCATCTGTCTTACTGGACCACCATGTTACTACTCCATCTCTCTTACTGGACCACCATGTTGCTACTCCATCTATCTTATTGAACCACCCCATTGCTACTCCAATAAGAAGGTAGTCTCAAAGAGCATCTCTCTCAAACATTAGCAAGTAAAGGTTAATTTACAATATCTTCACCATGATGCGCTATATACAAATACTATAGGTGATTGTTGGCATGTATGGCTTGTGACAGGAAAAAAATGTGCTAAAACTGTTTATTATTCACTTTATTACAGTCTCTAAGCTAGATGGATTGATGGCTTTCTTCAAGGGTCATGTTAGCATTTAAATGTCTACAGGTCCTTTTATCTAACAGTAATGGTGAAGATAACCAGTATCATATCACTAGATATGTGGATATTATTCAAAGTGATGGCATTTGTAGTGGACCAAGTTCTAGCTCTAGCGCTTTTCTCACCAATTAAACGTTCAAAATCTATATGTCAGGTTCCAAGTTAAAAAGCAGTTAATTATTTAATTTCTATTAAATTATCTTCTGAGGAATGTTCTAATTTATAAGATAGGAATTTGTTTATTGAATATTTTGAACATTAGTGAAGTCTAAACTGGTCAAAACACTGCTTCCGCAGTCGTCGTGGAAACGTCTATTTAGAGAAGACTAATTTTACAATTGGCTGGTTCATTTTTATTGAAAGATAATATTTAGCAGATTTCTATTTTGTAATTCTTTCGGGGTCCGAGGCTGGCTAAAACCGGCCTCTGCAGTGATCTTGAGAAATATCTATGTAGAGATCAAGAGAAGACTATTTATGAAGATTTATCACTGGAATGACTGGTATGATAACAGTTAGTAATAAAATTCTAATATTCAAAGATATTCTTCTCTTGGCCTAGCTGTAAATGGCATTTACTAAGCAAAAATTTCAATTTTTCACCACTAATGTGTTAAAACGTTCATCCATTAAATGGCATTAACAATGTCCGTATTATAGGTAAACTGTTGAATATTTTAGAATTAATTTGACTGGAAGGTTTTAATTTTTCTTAAGACAGTCTTCCAGTAAAATAAGTTTCAAAATAATTTCTCACTTTATAAAGAAAGTGTTATCTGTTCAGTAATGTTGTAGGCACAAACATTTGAAAGGAACTCAGTTTGAGGTATAATATTCTAGACAGTAAATATTGCGAACAGGAACCAATGAATCCTACAAATGCTTTTGACTCTGGGCAAATAACAAATATTATTAATATAATATATATTGTTATTTAACCCTGTATCGGTATGCAGTGGTCTTGAGGAATGTCAGTTTGCAGGCCAAGTTACTGTTAGAAATTTATTTATATGATTATAGAGCCAGTCATTCCAGTCATAAATTTCCAAAAATTATCTCTTGGTCTGTAAATGGAAATTTTACCGCTAAAAGGCTAAGCATAGGCAGTATTAAGTAATTAGTATATGTAGCACCTAGGCACTGTTCTTGTTTTTCACATGAACTACATAGTATTTGTATTCAACAGAAAAGCTGGCATCAATTCAGTTACTAATGGACAAAGAAGGTTAATGTAAAATACATGAGATATATGATACTGCGAATAACTTATTCATTCTATATGAATATAAGCATTGGATCTAAGCACTCAGACAGGATTAGTAATTTCTCTGGCCAACGTTTGGATGCGTACAAGCCATGGTATTATCTAACCCAGGAATGGTCAAGCTAGCCAAAACTGACCTTTACATTCAACTGGTCTTTGTAAATATCTATTTTCAGGCCAAATTAGAGAAGACTATTTTTTTTAATTTGCCACTATAATGACTGGCTCGATAATCGAGACAGTCATTATAGTGGTCAATTTTGTAAAATATATTTTTCTCTTGGCTGGTAATTGAATATTACACTAAGTACAGATTTTCCAGATTTCTTTTGCTATTGGTTGACCACTATACGGTTAATTGTTAATTTCAGTTTATTTGCGTGACTAACACTCAAATTTATTCAAGAAAATTTGCTTATAGAAAATGTACATTTGCAGACCAAGAGACTATTTTTGA
Source organism: Chaetoderma sp. LZ-2023a (assembly GCA_034401795.1). NCBI lineage: Eukaryota > Metazoa > Mollusca > Caudofoveata > Chaetodermatida > Chaetodermatidae > Chaetoderma > Chaetoderma sp. LZ-2023a. The sequence continues at coordinate 79,370,749 of CM067375.1, forward strand.
AAATTTACCACTGGAATGATTGGCCCGGTTATCGAGTCAGTCATTCCAGTGGTAAATTTTCAAAAATTATCTTCTTGTTCTGCATATGGACATTTCTCAAGACCACTGCCGAAGCCATTTTTGGGTAATATGAGTGTTCAGTGGTTAATACATTTGAAAATTGTTTCTTGATCAATGTGTTAATGTAGAAATTAACCCTTTAATGGTGAAGCCGGCTAAAACCAGCCACTAACAGTTATCTTTAACAATGTCCATTGACAGGCCAAGAGAAGACTATTTTTGAAGATTTACCACTGGAAGGACTGGCTTGATAGTCGAGCCATATTTCAGTGGTAAATCTTCAAAAATATTCTTGGTCTGTGAATGGACATTAACTAAGTAAAATTCTTGATTATCTTGACCGTTAAAGGTTACTAAGTATACTTGTGATTATTAACCAGTTTGTCATGATTATCACCCCTCAGTGACTGGATATATTTGTGTACGTGTGAACTGTGTTATATCGCTACACGCAATTAAGGATCTACATGTATAAAACTGTGAAATATCATTCCGCGCCATTAAGGATATATAGAACTGTGAAATATCGCTCCACGCAATTAAGCAGTTTATATTACTGAATCAAACGGAACTCTCTAATGTTGTTACCATGAATGACATTTTCCACAGTATTTGACTGCATTTTTATACGAGATGTATCTGCCGATGGTGCTCCGTTAATGATTCTTAATCAATTCAATTTGTGTTTATGTGAAAAATATTTTGGATTTAATTTGGATTCATCTTTTAGGCACCTAGGTATGTTTTTTATAAGTAATTAATGAATCCATTTCCTCAGTCAATCATATGACATCATAATCAAATATGGGATGTGTAGGATGATGTCATAATCATAATTGGTTTAGTCAGTCTTAAACGCTTAATAGTTTGTCAGGTTGTATGAATTGTATGTCTTTACTGTTTAATAAACATGCTGTTGAATCGTTTGAAACTAATTTAACTGGGCGCTGTTGCTGCCATTGGCAGCAACAGCACCCAGTGAAATTAGTTTCAAAATATTCAACAGCTTACCTGTATACTTTTCTGGAAATTGATAATCAGGAAGATTGAGCCCAACACAAGCAAAGCATGGATGGATCTTAACTATATACGGGTGGGGCATAGCTAAAACAGGAAAGGTCCGTTCTTTGTATCCAGTAGAAATTAATGTGACCGGATATTATGCCAGTGTTAACTCTCCTGGCCCACATGGCCAAGTGAGCTTATGCCATGGCGACTGCCTATCATCTGTCCTTCATCTGTCAACTTTTGGTTTTAAACGTATATGACCTCCTTAAAGCCACAGAACAGATTTTAGATAAATTTGGCTGGAAGTATGGACTACTACTGATAGGCTCTTACAACTGCTGTTCAGGATTTTGATTTAATCTGATTATTGTCAACAGAATGGAGGATTCCAGTTTATCCATCAATCATAGGATGTCATAAGGTGAGGTGTAGGATGATGTCATAATCTATGATGTCTTGAATGACGTAGATAAGTTTGTCATGAATGCTTAATTGATGACGGACAAAGCATTGTTGTACGAATTGTATGTCTTTACTATTTAATAATCATGCACTTAAATATTTTTAAACTAATTTAACTAGGCGCTAAAAGCACCCAGTCAAATTAGTTTCAAAATATTCAACAGCTTACCTATTTAGTTTTCTAGAAATTGATAGTCAGGGAGTTCAGGGATCGATAGCTCCCAACACCATTGAAGGGTGGTTGGTGCTTAGCCTAGAGATGGGTGTGGCTAAGACTGGATTCTTCCATTAATTTAACCCTTTAATGGTCAAGATTGGGAAAGAAAATTGGGTTTTTTTCTTAGTCAGTTTCCTTTTGCAGGCCATAGAAGATGGTGCCAGACATTCCAGTGATACACTGAACTATTTTGGTTGGCTTGACCATTAAATAGTTAATTCACTATCAATGCATCAACCGAGACGGATATGAATTTCCATGTCTATAGAATCTGCTTTCAGGACTGTCAGATCAGCACCTAATGTCAATCCAATATCAATGACAGTAAATGTATGTTTAAGTTAGCATCAAACACAGTCGCCATTTCTATTCTGTTTGCTGTAGTTTGGCTTTGAGACCATGGTATTTTAGTGTATCTATAAAATAAATCATTTTCTAGCTTTCCGTCCATCCATCCATCCATCCATCCATCCATCAACCAATCCATCCATCCTTCCATCCATCTTAAATTTTAGCCAGACACATGAAATTAGTTTTTATTAGGGTACCAAAAAGGAATTTTATTAGAACTGTTTGTAGAACCATCACTAATATTGACTTATCTCATATCTTGATAGGATTTTATGGGGATCTAATGTGTGATGATAAAATTAGGTCAAATTTTTCAAAATATTTCCTTATTGAATGTCCATTTACAGGCCAAGATAATACAATTTATGAAAATTTACCACAGGAGTGACTGGCACGGCTATCGAGCCAGGCATACCCATGATAAATTTTCAAAAATTCTATTCTCTTGGCCTGTAAGTGGACAATCCACATGACCATAGCAGAGGTCGGTTGTGGCTGGTATGACCATTAAACGGTTACGGTGTAATGTTAAAATCTGTAATGCTTGATGAGCATATCTTAATGAGGCGCCGATGTTTGTACAGCCATACAGATTCATTCAGAAGCCATGTAATGAATAGAGAAATTCATTTAAAGCTTTGCCCCGCCCATTTCTAGTTAAACTCCACCCACTGTACATGTGTTGGAATCTATTTCTATACTTTGAATCCTGAATGTAGCATTTGTTTGAGTGTAGTTTTTGTGACCACCAGCACTAACTGACGGTTGCTGGCTACATCATTCTGATCAATTCTTGTTGAGTCACGTGACAGCATGGATTTATAGACAACTGGTACATGGTAGCCCTTGTCTCAGACTCTCAGTTCATGGGTGGTTGGCATTTCTAGATTTCAATAGCATCCTTGACCTTCTTGCTTGAAATTAAGATTGCTGGTATTGCATATCTATGAAACATGGCATCAGTGATGAGATTTCCATGACCCAGTGATCCGTAACGATTTGAGAGACATCAACAAACACAAAGTTACCCCTGTCGTGCTACACGTCAACTTGCCAGGACATGATACAACTAGTAGTATCAGATACATAGTCATAGAAGTTCTGCGTCTCGATCCCGCCAGCAGTGAAGCCACAGCTTCATGCAAGGGCCGCAAATCTTACTGGATCCACCGACTACATACAATGGGTCCTGTTGGTATTAATCATGCAGACTGGTAACCCCCACACCCTGTGGATGAGACACAATAAAGTAAATACCGTATAGTTGCCTACAATAACCCAGGTCTATGTATGAATATTTGTATAATGTAGCTATATATTTAGTTGTGAATGAACTAAAGGCATCTGACTTTGAAATCTCCAGGGAATACTACAAATTTGACTGAAGAGTATAATGGGGAGATTGGAAGCGACTTACCTGGAAAGCGATGTCCATCCTCATTATGGTATTCAGTCAAATTCCCCAGCCCATACAATAATCAATATTATGGCTTTGCTGACCAACTCATATGTCAGTCAGGTGACTAGTTTATGTTTGATAACATGACTTATAATGCGCTTGCATAACACATTCTCTCAAATGAATCCTGCGGGTTTCGCCAGAATACCATAATGAGGATTGAACATCACCTTCCAGCTAAGTCTCATCAAATCTCTCCATTAATGAATGTGACTAATACAGGGAATTCCAAGGCTCACTGTCCAGAGTTCTCTAATTGTGTTCCCATAACATGATCAGGACCATCATCAGGTATATTCTGTCTTTGTTGGACCACTCACTGACTGTGCGACTGTGTTGCGCACAACTTATCATTGGAGATTATTCTATCTGGCCAGCGATACTTGGTGATGATACGAATCATTAATGAGCCAGCCACTTGAGTGGTAAATTTTCAAACAGGTCTTCTCATATTCTGTAGATGGACTTTTATCATGACCATTGCAGAATCCTTTATTGTTCATTTTGTCCATAAAAGGCTAACAAAGCTACAGACAGAGGTATGGAAAACTCTGAGGAATTCCGAGTGACAAGGATTTGGCCGCCAAAAGCAATAAGATGGAAAGAATGCAGGAGATAATGGCCAAAGTCCCAGCAATATGTTTGGTTGCAAGTCACAACATATAGACTAAATCTGCCTGTCTGCCTGCCTGCCTGCGCTGAAGCTAATGTATTGCTGCAACAGATTTCTATGCGTTCTTGTCTGGTCACGGCATTTGTTGGCCAGTGACCGTTGATGGTGGCCAGTTGTGGCAGTTATGTTAGCCTCTTGCTCTTTTTGTGGCCGGTTGTGTTCAGATGTATGGCGGGTTGTGGCATGTATTGGCCACCTGAGGTTCATGCTGTTGACCTATTGTGCTGTTGTTAGCCAACTGGCATGGCTTGTTAGACGGTCATGAGCTAAGGTAATCCATGATGTATCCAGTCATGATCAACGATGCTGGAATCGTAACCCCTTACAAATTTCTGTTAGAACAGAATTTTAATTCCACAAATGTACTGCTCTACTGGATGAATCCAATCTGTCAGTCACGTATATGATGTCAGAATGAATTATGTCACATGTAGGCTAATTTAACTGTACCATAGGCAGCAACAGACCCCAGTCAAATTAGTTTCAAAATATTCAACAGGATAGCTGTATAGTTACTGGTACCATGAAATTGGGATTCTGGAAATTCTGGATTCCAAATTTATAAATTAATCCCAACATGTGCAAATCATGGGTAGAGCTTAGCTAGAGATGGGCAGGACATAGCTAAAAATATATTCATCCGTTGTGCCATTCTCCTGAATGATCCCATCTGAACCATCATATAGTACTTTATACACATTAACCCTGATCTTAGCCTATAATCCCTAACTCTAGGAATAAGTCTACGCCTAAACCGTGAACCTCATTGCTAATGCGAACATGAAGTATGGAACCCGAGACTGGTGGGGCTCATTGCTGCAAATAAATTCTGGAGGATTATATGTTTGTTCACCGAGTTACTCCTTCAGCAGTTATTAGTAAAAAGGTTTAGACTTGCCCTTTAAATATCATTTTCATGTGAACTCGTAGAAAATCATAATGATTAGCCACAGAAGAATAATCTCTTTTAGCGCTACATATAATTTTTATCATGTTTGTTAAAAGCTTAATTCATATTTAAGTGATTAGTAGTGGGTATCATGCCATTAAATGAGCGATCGTGTATATGGTACGAGAAATGAAAAGCCCGCGGCTCGGCATTGTGAACAAGTATCAGATCAATATTTCCCGTGAATATGAAAACATCAAATCATGCATTATTTGTGGAATTCTGTATTGCAAAACGACAATTCATGCATATTTACCATGTGCTTAATGTGCTTACTGTCAGTAATAACCGTGATGCATTCTTGCTTGTTGGGACAAAAAACTGCCTGTCAGTATCATAAATAAATCAATTAATATAGAATACAAAGCTGTTTTTTGTCTCGCCCCGTAGGGAAATCGAGACAATGGGGTTACCTTAGGTGGCGGCGTCCGCAGCGGTGTGTCATTTGTGTTAAAGTTCTTGAATGTACATTTAATTCATCAAAGACGTATCCGATCTTGACAAAATTGTACAGATATGATCTATACCATCATGGCATCTAGTCTCCATCATCAGCAACATGATTTTCAAATTTTCCCCACATTTTTTCAGGCTTTGAACTTAGCCTATTTTCCAATAAAAATCAGGTAAATTTTAAAGTTTTTCAATCAACATATAATTCATCAAAGACTTATCCGATCTTACTGAAACTTTACAGATATGATCTATACCATCATGACATCTAGTCTCCATCATCAGCAAAATGATTTCAAAATTTTTCCAAATTTGTTCGTGGTTTGAACTTTAAACAAAAATCAGGTAAATGTTAAAGGTTTAGTCTCGCCCCCATAGGGAAGGCGAGACAATGGGGTTACCTTTGGTGTCATCATCTGCAGTGGCGTGTCATTTGTGTTAAAGTTTTTTATCAGCCTTATTATTAAAAAATGGGTCATCAGATTTCAATTAAACTTCACTGACTTATTCTATGTAAGGTAGAGATGCAATTGCTCATCATTGCTAGGGAAATTTCACGTGTTTTTCATTTCTCCATCTGAGCTTATGCTATGGTGCACATCCGTCATTTCTCAATCTGAGCTTATGCTATGGTGCACATCCATCATTTCTCCACCTGAGCTTATGCTATGGTGCACATCCATCATTTCTCCACCTGAGCTTATGCTATGGTGCACATCCGTCATTTCTCAATCTGAGCTTATGCTATTGTGCACATCTGTCATTTCTCAATCTGAGCTTATGCTATGGTGCACATCCATCATTTCTCCACCTGAGCTTATGCTATGGTGCACATCCATCATTTCTCCACCTGAGCTTATGCTATGGTGCACATCCGACATTTCTCAATCTGAGCTTATGCTATGGTGCACATCCGTCATTTCTCAATCTGAGCTTATGCTATGGTGCACATCCATCATTTCTCCACCTGAGCTTATGCTATGGTGCACATCCATCATTTCTCCACCTGAGCTTATGCTATTGTGCACATCCGTCATTTCTCCACCTGAGCTTATGCTTTGATGCACATCCGTCATTTCTCAATCTGAGCTTATGCTATGGTGCACATCCGTCATTTCTCAATCTGAGCTTATGATATGGTGTACATCCATCATTTCTCAATCTGACCTTATGCTACGGTGCACATCCGTCATTTCTCCATCTGAGCTTATGCTATGGTGCACATCCATTGGTTTTCCATTACTCTAATCTTTATGTATTCTAGCAAGTGTTCCGCTAAAAATATTTGCATAACCTTTGTGCGAATAAAAAAATGGGTTATGCAATTTCTGCAAGCCTAAAATATAATCATGAAATTCCCTTTTACTTTTCCAGATAGAGTCAACAATGTCAGACAATATTAAACTGGGTCAGCAGATAGAAAAGAACATTTCTGAGATTAAGGCTACAGAATGTGGGATATTAGGAACTTTGTATAAAATTAGAAACACTTGTACTGAGGAAACGCGAAAGGAGTTGAAAAGCATGGCACTGAAAATTAAGGCAAATGCTTTATCAGTGAATTATAAGTGCACTGGGCTAAAAAAAACAGAATTCATTACTCAACAGGGTACAAGGATTTGAAAATTTATTTTCCTTGATTGATTTTACATTTTTAAATAATCATGAATAAAATAGTTTATAATAAATACATATGCATGAATGATTTATTGTTTTTCTTTTTCCTCAAATATCCTATTTTTCCTATCACAATATTTTTCCAAGGCACATTTACATTTTAAAATTATTTTTATATCCTGAATAAGGTTAGTATTCCATTTAGATGGTTTCACTGGCAGTAAAAAGTGGAATTGGATGCATTCATATATGCGGTACCATCACTACGTCAATGGTGATGGTTATAACATGAAAGAAAATACTGGGGTGAGATATATCACATAATCACTGTATTAGTTAACAAGAGCTCTTCGGATTTTGAAACCTTACTAACTGTTTCTATCTAATGTAGGGATGCAATATTTATTATTAAAAAGTTGATTTTGTGCAATGTCATCAGATAATATTTGTTCAATTATTAGTCAATAGGAACTTAAGTACCGGTATTAACTGGATCAATAATACTAAAAGCCATCCTGGGGTGAGACATATCACGCGTTCACATTCTTGTTTGTATTCTTAAAATTGGAATATTTTGATCTGTGCATCAGTTAGACCTTTAATCATTAAGCTGGCCAAAGCCGGTCTCTATAGTGGTCTTGAGAGATGTGTGTTCATTTACAGGCCAAGAAAAAACTATTTTTGAAAATTTACCATTGGAATAAAACGCGATAAATGGTAAATTTTCAAAAAGTCTTCATTTGACATCTGAATGTAATGTTACAGGGCTATTTCCCACCCATATGAGAACACGGGGGATTAGCTGTGTGGAAATAGCTCTGCTACACTTCAGGATGAGACGACAGGTGAAGACACTCTAATAGACAATAAGCACAGTCGTTCTTCAAATATTACTGATATGAAACTTTTAATGATCTGCAACAAGTTTCAGGCAAATCATTTCCAAAATACTCAGTAGGTTTCTTATACCAATATGTTGAAACTAAATTTATGGGATTCAGAATGAATTCGGTTATCAGATTATAAACAGACAATTTAGTAAACACATAATGGAAACTTTATAAATAAATGTCTAGGTATAAGCATGGCTGACATATGGTGTCCTCAAGACCAGCCTGTGCAGCTTAATTGTTCTGATTATTAATAGGGATATTGTTCTCAGGGCTTGAGTCTACAGGAATAGCCACGCTTGATCTCACAATGCTCTGGGGGTCACAATTAAGTGTATTAGATGTAAAATCACTGGTATAATATAATTTTGTATATTTGGTCTATTAGCATCATAACAGTAACATTAAATAAGCAAACAGTTACAAAATTTGAGTTAACCCTTGCCACTCTAATGTCAATATTCTGTTTTTTACCATGTCAATAGCAAAGAAACTGGTGTACATTTTTCAACAATTTTGCTGGATGATGTTGCTGGCTTCGACAGCATCATCCTCCAGCAAAGTTGTGGAAAACTTTAAACCAGTTCATCTTTTAATTTCATTTGAAAATTAAATAAATCTGACATCAGTATGGTAAGGGTTAAGCAATATCATATAAAACTTTGTTAATGGAGGAATCCAGTTTTAACTATGCCCCGCCCATCACTAGCTAAGCTCCACCCACGCTTTGCCCGTGTTGGCATCGCTCGATCGCTGAACTCATTGACCTTTCCCACAGTAGTCTATTTTGGGAATATTACCATCCCAGAATGCATTGCGCATACAACTTCTGGCTGGTGACTGTGATAGCCGACGTGCAAACAGCATTACTTTACTATTAGAATCGGATACAACCCACTTTAACCAGTTTGTAATAAGGACTAAATTCATAATATTATTATTGAAGTCATACATCATTGGGAAGCGAAGCCAATTATGTATATATTTCTGCATTAGTTTTTATAGTTTTGTAAGATTTAATACAGGTGATTGCAATTTCAAAATAGCCCCTCTTATCATGTCCACTTGATTTAATGAATCTAGGTCGAATTGTGTATTTTATATACACAAAAATAAAAAAAATAATGCATTAATACTTAGACAATTCACCTTTCCAGAATACCCACCCATCATATGATGTCATAATGAACTGCGTGATGTGTACAATGACATCATAATGAAAGACGTGAATGATGTCAATAAGTACGTCACGAACGCATGTTTGAAGACGGTTTATGCGTTGTTGTACAAATTGTTTGCTTTTACTATTTAATAAATATAGGCAGCAACAGCACCCAGTCAAATTAGTTACAAAATATTCAACAGCTTCCCTGTATAGTTTTCAGGAAATTGATAGCTAGGGCATTTGGGGATCGATCAATCCCAACACGGCGAGGGGTGGGTGGAGCTTAGCTAGTGATGGGCGGGGCATAGCTAAAAATGGAAAGGCCCATTGAATACACTTTCGATTGATGCATGACTGTATAATATGGTGGTTTTAGTTTATCATAGGAATGGTTTGAATTGTGGCATATTTTAGTGCAATTGTAACTCAATGCGGGTCAGCTGCTTGTTGGTGATGTTACCAGCCAGTAGTTGTGCTCTGAGCATTGATTTAGGAAAATCCCGGTGTAATGGCATCAATAGGTTCCAAAAGGTGTATTTCCAGAAAACTACAGGTGCACTGTTGAATATTTCTAAACTAATTTAACTTGATGCATTTGCTGTGTAATAGCACCCAGTCAAATCAGTTTCAAAATATTGAACAGTATTTTTATTAAATAGTAAAGATATACAATTCGTATAACAATGCTTCATCAATTAAGCGTTCATGATGAACCGAGCTTCATCGTTCATGACGATACATAAACTGCATTGCCAATCATTTCTTGTCAACGCAACTCCTAGAGTTTAGCTGCGATTCTTTTGAAACTTGGTAAGTATTATCATTACCACATAAAGATGTGCATGTGCTATCCATATACATGTACGTCCATCCATATCAGTCTCATGTGCAGATGTGCTTGTGCCCTTTTCGCGGCCAAAAGAAAAATTCATTGCAGAGTTATCACCATTTAAATATCTTAAAGCTAATACATAAACTGCATTGCCAATCATTTCTTGTCAACGCAACTCCTCCTACAGTTTAGCTGCGATTCTTTTGAAACTTGTAAGTATTATCATTACCACATAAAGATGTGCATGTGTTATCCATATACTTGTACGTCCATCCATCTGTCCCAAATGTATGTTCGTCTGTCGGTCCATCATTGTTAACGCAACAACTTCTACAGTTTAGTTACATGGTAAATCTAGTCATAACCATCTGAAGTGTGCTTGTGCTTTTTTTGCGGCCAGAAAATTATTAATTACAGAGTTATCCCCCTTTAAATACCTTTAAGCCGATACATAAACTGCAGTACCAATCATTTCTTGTCAACACAACTACAATTTAGCTGTGATTCTTTTGAAACTTGGTAATGGTTCTCATTACCACTTGAAGATGTGCATGTCCTATCCATATGCCTGTACATTCATGCGTCTGTATAGAATGTATGTATCTATCTATCCGTCCATCTCTAACAATCATTTCAAGATGTCAACACAACTCCTACAATTTAGCTACGATTCCAGAAGTCTCTGATTGACATTAAGGGAGGCTACTCCATCCACTGTCTGAAAGCGAGACTAGAGGAGAGATTTGTGGTTCTTGCATTAAAAGGCATTAAATGCAAGATTAGAAATCTTTTTTCTGGCGCTAAATGTAAGTAGATTTATTTATCAAGTAGTGATTGAACGATAAGTATGTTTATGTGGTTAATAAAACGACAGACTAACCCAAGTGTGGGTCTGTGGGCGTTATCTCCCCTGAAATACTTAATATTCATCAAAATTGTCTTGTTTCTTCCAGATCATGAAGAATTTTGAACCTATGCTCTCAATTCCTTTGTCACTGAATATATTACTTGAAGAAGCAGTGCTATGATTTCATTTTGAAGAAATTCATCCATATTTTCCTGAATTATCTCCCTTGAAAACTTAAAATTCACCAAAATTCTCTTGTCCGGGCATAATAGTTGAATTGAATTGAACATGCACAAATCTTTATCTAAGTAAATTTTTGCTTTAAAACACTACTGCTCATTAACCGCTTGGGCGATTTCTACCAAATTTGGCTGGATGTACCCCATGGTCGGAGGCTCCAGCACTCCCATTCAGAATTTTGATTCATCAATTCTTTGGGTGAAAATCTTAGATTTGATAAAAAATATACCAGAAATTGTCAAATTGCTTCTTCTCCTTAATTACCATTCTGAGCAATTTCAACCAAATTTAGCTGAAAGGATCGTGTGGTCATAGGCGCCAGAATTTCCATTCAGAATTTTTATTCATCGATTTTTTATGTGAAAATCTTAAATTTTATGAAAAATGTACCGGAATTTGTCAAATTGCTTCTCTCTATACCATTCTGAATGATTTTAACCAAATTTGGCTGAAAAGATCCTATTGCAATAGGCTTTAGAAAATCCCTTCAGAATTTTGATTCATCAATTTTTTGGGTGAAAATCTTATAAAAAATGTACCGGAAATTGTCAAATTGCTTCTTCTTAACATTCCAAGCGATTTCAGCCAAATTCGATTGAAAGGATCCTGTGGTGATGGGCTCTAGTATGTCCATACAAATTTTGATTCGTCAATTTTTTTGGCTGAAAATCTTAGATTTTATGAAAAATTTACCTGAAATGGTCAAAATCCTACTCCTTCATAGCTGCTTGACATATTTCAACCAAATTTGGTCAGATGGATTCTATGGTGGTAAGCTCCAGAACCTCCATTCAAAATTTTGATTCATCAATTATTTGCGTGAAAATATTAGATTTTATTCCAGACATTGTCAAATTGCTTCTTCTTTGTCAACTTAAGTGATTTCAAGCAAATTTGGCCAAAGGTATCCTATAATCATAGGCTCTAGAACTTGCATTCAGAATTTTGATTCATCACATTTTTTGGGTGAAAATTTTACATTTTATTACAAATTTACCGGGAATCGTCAAATTGCTTACTACTTTGAGCAATTTCAACCAAACGTTGCTCAAATGATCCTATCATCATAGGTGCCAGAATTTCCATTCAGAATTTTGATTGGTAGATTTTTCCTGTGAACATTTTTCCCATCTTGTTTAATGTAATGAATCATGTCTATTTAAATGCAAATGCTTCAAATGCTAATGGTTCAGGTGAGTGTCACAGGCCCTTGGGCCTCTTGTTCTAAAATATTGTCCTTTACAATTAAAGGTACATGTACATGTGTGTCCACTCTGGCTCTTGTTTGGTTTAAAATAGTGAGTATTATAATAAAATAGAGATTGATTTCTCAATTAGGCTTTATACTACTGGTAGTTCACAGGCATTCAAATTTCAAATATATCCAGTTTATAGGGGGTGAAAATTATGGTTAATTGAAGTGATATGCTATGCAATGTGTCACTTGCAATGAGGGTATATTCTTAATTTGTCCTTTGTTAACTGCCCTTTGGCACAAACGCGGAGACGAATCATTCAAATGTTAAGCACTACCGATGATAGTCCAGATTTCCCATGTGACATCATGTGACACTACAGGAAACCACTTGTAGTTTGAAGCGTCAGGTGAGCTTGTTTGTGGTGAATTATTTGTGAATTTGCGGCACGGACACCATCATGTGTTGACAGGACAGAGAGACAATCATCACCTAGAGAAATAATTATTCATTAAGTATATAATCCAGGAACCTGGAGAAAAAGCTAGAGCGCTGATCGAAGCTCTGATGGGAGTTTTTAAAGGTCTTCGACAATCTGCTTTTAAATTAGGCCTGTGATGTTCAGTGAATCTTCACTCTAAGTCTAAGACTATATCAGTTTTGTCAGTGTTAATGGATGAATCCAATCTGTCACTCAAGTATCTGACAGCATAATGAAAATACGCAACTTGTTGTTAGGTGATTCGAACATGACTGTAGACCCGGTTCCATTTTAGCCGATCAGATTTAAGCTTTAGGATTTCCCTTTTGAAAATGGCGAGAGCGGCATAAAATACAAAGTTTATGGTTGGTTAATATTCACGCGGGAATCAGCAGATCAATTTAATCCATGCTACTGCCCATCAGTATTGTTGTAGATGATCTATTCGTGGTATGAAGTATGACAACAGTGAGGGTTGGGTTTTCGTGGCAATTATTATACATTTTAAAATACACCAATATATAATAACATACTTATGAAAATGCATGTTTATAATCCGATAACCGTTTTCATTCTGAATTCCCATAAACATGATTTCAAGACATTGGCATAAGAAACCTGCATATTATTTTGGAAATAAATTGATTGAAAGTTGTTTCTCCTTGAGGCAACAACAACTTTCAATCAATATATTTATTGATCTGAAATTCAACATCCTAAGCTACCATGGAGCCATTTTAGAAATCAGTTTACATGAGATCACTGACTCGATCTGTAAGCTTTGTGCAATTAAGAAGGATTCTGGTTTCTAACTATGCCCACCTAAGTTCTGCCGACTTTCTAAGCACACTTGAATCTATTTTAAACAGTGAATTCCCAAATTCTCAATTTCAAGGTAGCTGTACACGTAAGCCGTTGAATCTTTTGAAACTAATTTTACTGGGAGCTGTTGCTCCCTATGAAAATTGTCTTTCACACGTGTCATAATTAACTTACTATAACTTTGATCAATTGATTCAAAACTGTGCAATCCCATTAGATGGGACGTATGAAGTGTGTCCATTTTAACTGTCTGACTGCTTCAAGCCACCAAACAATTTCAATGGGCAATAACATTGTACTTGCTCAATAATTTGAAGACAATTTGACTAAAAGTTGTTGGTGTCTTTGCCACCAACAACTTTCATTCAACTTGTTTTCAAAATATTCAACTGAAGTCTATAGGTAAGCCCTGTGGAAAATGTAGTCTGCAGAAATTCAGCTGCCAGACATTTGATTGAATTTATCTGGACGTGTCGATTAAAACCCATATGACTGCGAGTAATTAATGCAGTTATTTTGAAAATCTCTATTCGATCAATCAATTCTCTGTAGTTTTGGCTGTTTGCTTCAAAACATGGAAACTCATAGAGATTGCCTACATGATATATCGTAATATCGCGATATTTTCCTCGGTGTCGTTATCGTCTTCTAAAAGATAATATTGTCCAGCTCTACTCTACATCACGGCATAGACTGGTTTTGGTCAACATGACTATTAACTCTTTCACAGATGAATTCCCCATATCTCATTTTTAAGGCGACCATACAGAAAAACTGTTGAATATTTTGAAATTGATTTGACTGGAAGCTTTCAGTCAAATTAATTTCAAAATATTTGACTGAATAAGTTGTATATCGTAAAGAATTTACTTTTCAAAGATTTGTCGGTCAGGGGGTTAAATGGTTACTCATTCCTTTACATGCCCTCAGTACCTTTCGTAAAGTATACCTTTTATTTCTGCTGTTTAGTCAGTGAATCTTTTAATGGTCAAGATTGGTCAAGAATATCTGATTGTTTACTCACTGAATGTCCATTTGCAATGGCAAGATGTGGCTGGCTCAACATACCATTCTGATGTCAACATTCTATCTTTTTACATTGCCATTAGCAACGTGTGTGTGTGTTGTAATATTTGAGGCGTTTATATGCTAGTTCCCAATGCTAGGGTCTAGACTCACGCCTGGCCTTTATGGTTTCTGTTGAATTCTTGTGAATTCTTGTGACGTCGGTTTGTGCATTAGCTTGTGTCTCTCTCTGTGTGTGTGTGTGTGTTGATCGTTGTCTCTCGATTTTGTCTCATGTTGCTGTTCTTTTCCATGGCTTTTTTTTTTTGTTGCTCCTCATGCTTGGGCGTGTGTAATGGGGATGGCCTAACCTGGACCTAACAGGGGTGGGTAAGGGATGGGGTAGGTGTTGGGTTGGGGGAGGTGCGTACGATCTTATGACCTGATGCATCCAGGGGGGGGGCTTTAGGTCATAGACCTCCCGGCCCCTTTGGGGGGAGTGGGGAGGTTGGGGTGTGGGGTCTTTCGGGTCCTGGGACCCATTTGGTCTTCTGGCCATCATCCGAGCAGGCACCAGCGCGCACTTGTTTGATTTTGATTGGTTAGGTAGCCCGTATGGTGACTGTGTCCGTCCGAGGACGAACTCAATCAGTCATCCGGGTTACATCCCTCCATAGTCCCCTCGAAAATTCCGAAAGATTCTAATTCTAGCAATTTGGTTTTGGTTTTGTAATCCGTATGTTGCGTGGTTCCATCCGAGGAGGGATCCATTCAGCATCCGGTTTACTTTGACTATGCCGAAATTTCTTGCCTACCTAACCCTAGCTCACGTTCACACAGTGATGGGCACTGTATGACGGGACCTCAGTTTAAAGTCCCATCCGAGAAGACTGTGCCATTAGCAATGAAACTGGTGTGCATTTATAACCAATTTTGGTGGACGATCTTGCTGTCTGTGAAAAATGAACACCAGTTCATCTTTTAGTTTAATTTGAAATTTTTTTACATCAGAGCGCTAAGAGTTAATGATCTGAATGGCGTTCAGTGTCTGATAATGTATGAATCCAATCTGCCAGTCAAGTTAACTTAGCTGTATAATTACTGTGATATTCAGATTCTGGGTATTCAGTGTCTGACAAAGTGCAAAGTCTGGCCGAAGCTTAGCTAGAAATAGGCAGGGCATAGCAAAAAAGTGGATTCATACATTTTGTAGAATGTTAGTTTTTAAAAATGTCCCGATAGCTTGCCATGCAAGCGCAAGCTTCTCGTTGAAATTTATCACTGGAATAATGGAGGATTCCAGTTTCTCAGTCAATCATATAATATCATAATCAACTACGTGACGTATTGGCTGACGTCATAATCAATTACATCATGAATGATGTAGATAGGTTTGTTGCGAATGCTTAATTGTTGACTGATTACGCATTGTTGTGCAAATTGTATGTCTTTACAATTTATTCAACATTCTGTTGAATATATTGAAACTAATTAAAAATTTTCAACAGCTTACCTGTATAGATTTCTGCAAAATGTGCGTGGAGCTTAGCTAGAGATGAGCGGGTCATAGCTAAAACTCTATTCCTCCATTGGCCTGGTTATTGAGCCAGTCATTCAAGTTGTAAATTTACAAAAAAAGTCCTCTTTGCCTGCAAATAGATATTTTTCAAGACTACTGCAGAAATAAATTGGTGATACAAGTTAGATAACTCTAAGAGGATTCGAATGCAGGCGCTAAAGTTAGCATAGCTCAGAGTAATGAGCCCGGTTTTGTAAGTTATGTTTTTTCACGAGGTTTCAATGACATGGACAGTCGCTATGTCATGGTGCTATTAGGCCAGGTATAGGAAATTCTGTGTGTAGTTATATTATTGATTTTAACCAGCATAAATGAAAATGTTCATAAGTATGACCGGCTAAATCATATGAAATCATGTGTGACGATTCTAGGAGTATAGTGGATAGAGGACAATAGCCCAATTAATAGCCAGGACAATTAAGGCAACCCAGCCTGCAGTGTGGACATAGTGAATTACAATACTCCAAGACATGTATATGCTGAACTTTTATATATAATAACATACTTATGAAAATGCATGTTTATAATCCGATAACCGTTTTCATTCTGAATTCCCATAAACATGATTTCAAGACATTGGCATAAGAAACCTGCATATTATTTTGGAAATAAATTGATTGAAAGTTGTTTCTCCTTGAGGCAGCAACAACTCTCAATCAATATATTTATTGATCTGAAATTCAACATCCTAAGCTACCATGGAGCCATTTTAGAAATCAGTTTACATGAGATCACTGACTCGATCTGTAAGCTTTGTGCAATTAAGAAGGATTCTGGTTTCTAACTATGCCCACCTAAGTTCTGCCGACTTTCTAAGCACACTTGAATCTATTTTAAACAGTGAATTCCCAAATTCTCAATTTCAAGGTAGCTGTACACGTAAGCCGTTGAATCTTTTGAAACTAATTTTACTGGGAGCTGTTGCTCCCGATGAAAATTGTCTTTCACACGTGTCATAATTAACTTACTATAACTTTGATCAATTGATTCAAAACTGTGCAATCCCATTAGATGGGACGTATGAAGTGTGTCCATTTTAACTGTCTGACTGCTTCAAGCCACCAAACAATTTCAATGGGCAATAACATTGTACTTGCTCAATAATTTGAAGACAATTTGACTAAAAGTTGTTGGTGTCTTTGCCACCAACAACTTTCATTCAACTTGTTTTCAAAATATTCAACTGAAGTCTATAGGTAAGCCCTGTGGAAAATGTAGTCTGCAGAAATTCAGCTGCCAGACATTTGATTGAATTTATCTGGACGTGTCGTTTAAAACCCATATGACTGCGAGTAATTAATGCAGTTATTTTGAAAATCTCTATTCGATCAATCAATTCTCTGTAGTTTTGGCTGATTGCTTCAAAACATGGAAACTCATAGAGATTATAGATAAAAGGTAGACATTTCATCAGTCTAGTGTTAACCCTTTAATGGTCAAATTTGGTCCCAAAAAATTAAATTTCTTATTGAATGTCCATTTACAAGTCAAGAGAATACAATTTTCAATAACTTATCACTGAAATGACTGGCTCGGTTATCGAATGACTGGCTCGGTTATCGAGCCAGTCATTCCAGTTGTAAATTTTCAGAAATTGTATTCTTTTGGCCTCTAAATGGACATTCCACAGGACCATAGTTGAGGCCAGTTTTGGCTGCTATAACTATTAAAGGGTTAATCTATAACAAACTGATCAAATCTTGTTTGAAGGTGTGATCGTAAAATACGTGATAGTGCATCATCTGTGGCATGTATTAACCGCCTCTATATCTAGTTTGTTTATCACAAATTATATACTAGGTCCTGTCAGCTTGACATCATGTTGGCGTTAGGGCTGTGTCGTTTAGCTGACAGCTATTTTGGTTTTGATATGATTTTTTCATATCAGTTTTAATCGAATATTGGTTTTATGGGTGACTATTCTATTAGGTATATTTCAAGAAAAGCTGTAATCCAGTCTCTAAAAAGCATAAAAATGTGCATCAATAAGACAAATAGGATACAATTTCCCCCTACACTTCTTGCCACCTTACACATATGCTCAATTTACTCCATGCACTTCATTGCAGGAGTGAAATTATTATCAGGGACAACCTAAATATTGGGTATTCTGTAATAACCATTGTTTACTTCATCTAAATTAATTTAAAATATAACATTTTATGTCAAATATACAAATCATCTGATATTAGGCTAAGATTTCATGCCAGTATTTGGAGCGAGTACTAGGCAGAGTCGACTCTGACTCACAGCCTGTGGTTTGGACTCTGATCTCGGAAATTACTACGGTATGTATAAATAGTTAAACCGTGAGAGCGTGATATCGGTTTTTAATATGGTATCGGAATATCACATAGCCCTAGTTGGCATTCAGATGCCAGTTTATTGTCATGATTCATTTCTTATTTGCATGTTTTCAATGGAGTGGAAGGCCAAACTCAGACACTTTGTTCCCAACATAATCTTAAATATACATCAATCATTGAATTTGACACATCACCAAAAGATAATGATCAACCCTTCAGAAGATGTGTTTTGAAAGTAGACAGATTGATGAATGGTCAAAGATAATTTCCATGTCTCCTTTCCATTTTGTGATGGAAAGTGAGACACAGAGTCTCGAACCCCTAAACTCAGTTACTACCCTGTAAAGGTCATGATTGAGCAAGAGTTTTGCTTTGTCAATGTCCATTTGCAGGCCAAGAGCCCAGCGTGAAGTAGAGAAGCACTCGAGAAAGTCATCCAATGGAGTTCAGTCCCGTTTTACAACCGCCCATTTCTAGCTAAGCTCCACCCATGATTTTCCTGTGTTGGGATCAATCAATCCCTGCACTCTCTGAATCTAATTTGCCGAAAAACTATGCAGCTAAGCTGATGAACATTTTGAAACTAATTTTACTGGGTGCTGTTGCTGCCTATTGGAATGTTTATTAAATAATAAAGACAATACAATTCATACAGCTTGACAGACTATTAAGTGTTTATGATGGACTAAGTCGTGTCTTTCATGACGTAATTGATTAATTTGTCAGCCTTAACACGTAGCGGTGACTATGACATCATATGATTGATCATGTTCTATACCAGCATTACATTTAGTGTGCAGCATAATGAAAGTGCATTTCAAATTTTTTGTTGTGGAATGATCCTACGGCGGTACATATCAAATGATAATACTTTGCCCTGTAGGTGGGGCTTAGATTACACCTTCCGTATCCTCTGCGTGTCGTAAGAGGCGACTAAAGGAGGTATGGGTGAGGTAACCCTGACAGAAACCTTGAGTGCTGAAGACGGAGGTTCCAGGCCGCACGGCACACTAATAAACCATGGATCCACGCACTTAACGCTTATGATCATGTCGATAGTCACTTACAGGACTGGCGGTATGATCAGCGAACGAAAAGAAGAAGAAGAATTTTGATTGGTCAATTTCTTTAGTGGCCATCTTGAAAATCTTCACTATTTTATAAAAATACAGTTAAGATTATTATTTCTGCTGCCATTTAAACACGTATAACTGCTGTTAAATACAAAGAGCAATGACAAAATACTACTACTGATGCTCTGTACATTAAAATAATTGCAATATTTAATTGAAAATGAATTATTTCTTTCACATTAAACCTATGTCATATCGCGAGCTTCGGCTTTGTTTATCGTGACCAATCTAGCGAGAGATTTCTAAAAATAGCCCGTAATAAGGTGTCATTATTTGCTGACATAATATTCATTTCAGCTACGCTTCTTCTTTATCAGCAATACGTGCTGCAGTATTGACCGTATCACGGTCAAAGTGTGATACAATAATTCTATGTTGCACCTGGTCTCAAGAAAACATTGCGGCACAGTGTCACAGTTTCAAACGCCTCTGCTATATATGAAGTGCCATTTACGAAACGTTGACTAATAGTTTTATATTGATTAACTGTTGATTTCTCAACCTTAAAGAATATCTAGTGTCTGTGAAATCGCAGTGCCATTACAGAAGCTGGTATGTTATGTTTACGTTCAGTGTGATTGTTGAAATTAATTTGTTACCTCCCCCCCCCTGGAAAGGAAATTCCTGACCTGTGGAATATTTCAATTAGTTTGTGCACATTAACTATAAACTAAAGCTCCTCAGTGTTTGTAGACATCATTTTAATTAAATAATTGTCATTTTAATTAACCCTTTAATGGTCAAATTTTGTCAAGAAAATCAAAATATTTGCTTAATTAAAGTCCATTTGCAGGTCAAGAGAGGACTATTTTTAAATTTTACCACTGGAATGACTGGCTCGGTTATCGAGCCAGGCATTCCAGTGATAAATGTAAAAAAATAGACTTCTCTTGGCCTGAAAATGAACATTCCCTAAGACCACAGCGGAGGCCGGTTTTGGCCGGCTTGACCATTAAAGGGTTAAATATTTGCCAGCACTTATTAACTCACCTGGTCTGGGAATGGACAAATGATCTTATGCCATGGAGACTGTATGTCATCGATCCAATGTCTGATTGTCTCTCCATCCTTTGTCTGTCCTCTACCTAAATTACTTGGCCCATTTTGACCACATTTTCAATCGATTAATTGTTACAGTCAAATATAACATTCTGCTTGCAAATGGACTATTACTCTTGGAAATCATCTGAAAGTCTACCAGAAGAGGGGGAGAACTAACCTAGTTAGAAAAATTTTCTCTAAGGGGTGTGTAAACTGTGAAATGTTTGTCTGAACATGTTGTTTCCACACCATCTCTTAAAACATTCGAAAATGGTATAGGTAGGCTTTGGCATAGTCAAGGCAATGCATGACTACACCGTACACGCAACCCATGACCAGAAGTGATGGCACAGGCATGGAGATAAATGAAGAAGAGATGACCATGAGGCCTAATTGTCCTGTGCTCAGTATTATTACCTAGATTATAACTCAATTTTTATGGTATAGCAACTGATTATAATTAAACTTCTGGTTTAGGTATGCCAAATCAATTCACTTCTGTTGTTTTGCTGGTATTGTTTGTTTCTAAATCACTTGACAATTTAAATGCCCTATTTCAGGGGCTCTTATTTTTAATTCTTTAATTCTTTATTAGTTGCTCTTAGTGCAATGGCTGAACCATCCAATTATCCTCATCCTTCGAAACCTTGTGTACACCCAAATCTTCGCATTTATCTTCTAGGAATGATTTAATTTTTTCTTATGATTCTAGCAGTGCTTTTGTCGTTTTGATTTCACTAGATTTCGTTTTGCTCCTGAATCTTCTCATGTATTACTCTCTTCCTATCAGCCTCCATCTTTCGACCTGTTCTCTCAAAAAATTGGAATCAATCATCTTTCGATTCTCCTAATATCAATCTGCAAATAAGTGCGTCAGACTTTATTATTTTAATTGTGAATAGTGGTTTGCTATCTTTTAGTATCATATCTGGCCTGATTTATTTTTAACATAGTTTTTCAGTCTTTCTTTTCTATCAGTAGGATCCCTCGCCATGATGAAGCATATCTATGGGTGAATGTAAGCTTGTCACAATAACAAAATCTTTTTTGTCTTATCAAGATTTACACCGCTCCTTTCTCGAGTTCAGTAGAAATTTCGATCTTTTTATTTGTCTAGGGATATGTCTATTTCTATTATTTTCATATGGCGATGTCTTCTCAGCCTTATCTATTCAAGCCTATTTTTTATTCTTCTAAATTCTAACTTTCCCAGGCATTATTAAATAAATTCCTCAAGGGCGCCTACCCAAGATGATTGGATTATTGCCTTCGCATGGATTGTGGGATATGGTTTTTTCCTTTCACCCTTCTGTGTAGTTTCAGTCCTTTGTCCTTATCCATCATTGATCTCGTCACAGGGTTGATGGACTTCTTTCCTGTTTAATCATCTGATAAAGATATTAACAATTGGGCTCATATCATACTAGCTTTGTTTTAAAATTAGATTTGTAAAATAAGATTCTGCAGGTTTATTCTGGTCCTAGCAGTCATGCTTAAGTGCTTCTATATAATCTCTACTCTATCAGGGGTGGGGATGGGTATAGCTAGCCTCATGCATGTCTTAGGTAGCAGATTTCCTACATATAAGGTACAATCAACGTAGTCATTGAATCCCCCCTTTTTCTATCAAACCATGTTGGTCTCATCTGACATTAGTCCTGCTTCTGTTCCAGATCAATAATTTTCTGCTCTTTTCAAGTAGGATACAGTGGAGGAATGGCAGAATCCAAACACTTTAAGGATTATGAGGTGCTGGCAGATCATCTTTTATAGGGTCTCGGCTCTTATCTTCAACTCATATATTTATCCTTTTCTGACAACTTTAAAAAGATTTACACTTCATGTCCTTATGATTTAATACTAATTCTGTTGTATATGTGATGTGAGCAAGAATGCCCTGACCCTAGCCATGCTGGAAGAAATGTACCCTCAGGAGACATGGATAAGGATCTACACAGATGGATCAGCCAAAGATGCAATTAGGAGCGGAGGTGCCGGACGGCACATACAGTATCCAAACGGACAACATGAGTCAGCTGCAATACCGACAGGCAAACACTGCACAAACTACAGAGCTGAAGTCGAAGCACTGGTCCATGCAGCTAATACCATCAGCAGAACAGCAGACCCTATTGCACAGATTGTCTTTTTATCTGATGCCCGCTCGTCCTTGAGGCTATCACCAAAGGTAAGCTGCCACAACTTGAAGAAGCACTACAAACCATCAAATGCTTTCGGATAGCATTGCAGTGGATCCCCTCACACTGTGGAGTCCAAGGAAATGAGGAAGCAGACAAGATGGCAAAGGTTGGTGCAGAAGAGAATCAGACAGAAAACATGGTTACCCAAACAGAGATGAAGACTATCATCAAGTCACTCTATAGAACACCTCAATCAGAAGATGCCTACCATCATCTCTCGAGGCCAGAGCAAGTGATCATTTTTCGTCTCAGAACTGGACATAACAGACTAAACCAACACATTTACAGGCGCTTCCACCTTACGACATCGCCCGCTTGTCCTTGTGGAGAAGCAGAACAGACCACAGAGCACATCCTTCAATGTTGCAGTACATATCAGCTGCTGAGAGAAAAGATCTGGCCTTTGTCAACCTCCTTTCTTGAAAAGCTGTATGGGCCTGTGGAAGAACTGCAGAAAACCACAGATTTCATCTTGAGAACGGCTCTCCAAGTGTGATACCAGCGATCGAAAAGAAGAAGAAGGTACAATCAATGTAGTCATTGAATCCCCCTTTTTTCTATCAAACCATGTTGGTCTCCTTTGACATTAGTCCTGCTTCTGTTCCTGATCAATAATTTTCTGCTCTTCAATTAGGATACAGTGGAGGAATGGCAGAATCCAAAGACTTTAAGGATTATGAGGTGCTGGCAGATCATCTTTTATAGGGTCTCGGCTCTTATCTTCAACTCATATATTTATCCCTTTCTGACAACTTCCAAAAAATGTACACTTCATGATTTAATACTAATTCTGTTGTATATTTTGGAATTATTTTGTCTGGAACCCATGGCTGCTTTGATACTGTTTGAGACAAAAATTACTTAGTCAATCGTTTTATAATATTCAACTCTTTTCCTAATATGTTGTCTCAGAAATGGAGTTCATCGATGAAAGGAATAATATGGACATGGAATCATTTGGCCTAGTCATCACTGGTCTCGGCAAGGATAAGGGACAGTGTTTTCTGATATTTCTATACATACAGAATTGATCCTAACTGGATCTGGGTTCTTTTAATTACATCATGGCCAGTCTGGGATTCCTCTGGCTTGGAAGGTTCCTTAATTGTGTTAAAATTTGGGCCAAATGGAGTCAGTTTTGTGTACGAAGGTCAAGTCTGGTAATTCAGAATTTTGTCCCTCACCACGACTGTATACACTGCATTTTCGTTCGCTGGGTGTCATCGGTACCAATTCACCAGTTTATCCATCTGCAGGTCCAGTTTGATGTCTTGTTCTTACGTGTTTGGGGGAGGGGATCGCTATAGAATTTCCTCTCGTTCTTGTGTCTATGGAATCAGATAAAGTAGTCTTACTACTCTCTTCCTTTTCAGGAACTAGAACAGGAACTAATACTCTAGTATTCCTCTTCAATACTCTGGAATATTGGAGAATGAAGAGATATTGTCTCTTTCACAAGCACCTATCTGCTCATGCAGTCATTTCTATAGTAGTGACTTTCATCAGCAAGCAGGGCAGTTGAGGTTATCATATTTTGTCTGGAGTCTTGGTCTTCCTCCTGCGGTGGAGATGTCATGAAAACTTTCAGCAGCTCACATTCCAGGTAGAATGATTTTCCTTGTAGCTCATTTATTACATCCCATTAAGTTTCTACTCAGTATAGTGTCCAGATCTGATGTTCATATTCTTCCTCCAGGCTAGGCTCTGGCGGTAGATGCTCTGGCCCAGTCATAGACTTCACATTTTGTTTAAATATCTTCAATTTAACTTTCTAGTGCCAATTGTATTTAAGAACTTTTGTCAGCGGTTTCTAGTACAATTGTCTTTAAGAACCTTTGTCAGCAGAATGTATTATCCCTTTAATCACTCCTGCTTGGCCCAATGAGAGTTTTTCAGTGGATCTCGTAGTCCTCTTTGTGGAAATCCAAAGTGTCTTACCAATTTTGCTGATTTTCTATCTCGTTTAACAGCAGCTTTCAGTTCATCATTCCACAAATCTTCAATATGTATATATGATATTTTCCAAGAGACCTGTTTTTCAGAAATTGATTTTTTTGTCTGAACTTTAGTATTCTTAATCAATTCAAACTATCTGTTACAGGAGAATTTACCAGAGTATATTAAGGTTTTCAAATGGTTGTTAGAACAACACATTATCTCGCTCGATTCTGCATCCCATCATCAAGTCATAGATTCATGGGATATTTATTGATGATTTAAATCTGTGTGCTGGGGTGGTGTTATCGTTTTCACTAGCATCTATCCTTCTTTATTTTCTAGAAGCCGGTTTGAGAGTTATTAAGTATTTACATCATTTATCCATGGTACCGGTATTTTTAGGGTATAGCACAAAGGCAAATACCTATAATAAATTCCTCTATTAATTCATTCTTGGGTCCATGTGTTTAATTGTATAACTCTGAAATCATTTTTTTTGTACTAGCGGCCGCGTTTATTAGATGGCATTTTGATATTCATATTCTTTTTGTGAATGATCTTTTCTAGGTGGTAGGAGATCTGGCCTCATTCTTTGCCCTTGAAGAGATCTTATATATTAAAAACCTAATTAATTGTTTTCAATCCTTTCCGAAAACTATGCTCAATTTAAAAGATCTTTTTGAAACACCGTTCAGGTTACTTATGCAAATTTGTTTAGTAAGCGCGCATCTCATCAACTGGATTACAGACACCATTAATCGACACTAGAATGTATCTCCAGGAGACACTCAGTAAGTGTTAAGGCACACGATGTTCGTGGTATGGCCTTCTCCGCATTCTATGCAGATCTACCGTTCAGATTACCTATGTGAATTTGTTTAGTAAGCGCGCATCTCATCAACTGGATTACAGACACCATTAATTGACACTAGAATGTGTCTCCAGGAGACACTCAGTTTGTGTTAAGGCACACGATGTTCGTGGTATGGCCTTCTCCTTCGCATTCTATGCAGATCTATCAGTGGACAACATTATGTAAGTTGCAGTATATATGTCAGATTGTACATTATTTTTATCTGAAAGATCAGATTCAATTCACAATCTGACATTTCTCGTTTCGCCACTCAAACCTAGGCTCAATTGCCTAGATTCTTTAGTCAGCCGTCTTCTTCACCATCTCACGGCTGTTTTTAAATTCTCTTTGCTGAGATTTTCTAATTATCATTATATTATTGTATTTTATTTAGAACATTTGTTTGTTCGTGCTCTTTCAGCACCTCAGCGATTTAGTTGGTTTTAGTATTTTTGGTGATTAACCTTTCATTCCTGATTTGCAATTTACCAACCCACCTAGTATTTGGGCTCTGACCAATTCTATGTTTTAGCAAACAGTGAATTGAGTGGCTTAGTATTTTTGTTGTGTTACAAAACGACCCAGACGTATATATGCTGGTCTGGCGTTTTGTTAGCTTACTAAAATACTTAGCACTCAATTCACTGTGGCCCCCCCCCCCTCGGCCACCCCGCGTCGTTAAATTGCAAATCATTAAAAATTTGTGGAATTAATTAATGACGGCTTGGACTCGGTAGCATGCATAGTAGCATAAGTGCGCATGCTCACAGACTCATTTATATGTTCTCTATAGGAATAGAGGAACCGTTTCCCTAGAGCAATGACTGCTTTAGAGTTAAAGAGATACTATCAAGACTACCCAATGGAGGGATGTATCTCTGCTAACCTTGTTTCAAGGGAACCCACACCATGGGAATGAATAGGTTAAAATTTTCTGAGATATCTAAGTCAGGTGACTTATAGCAAACAGTGAATTGAGTGGTAAGTAATTTAGTAAGCTAACAAAACGCCAGACCAGTATATATATGTCTGGGTCGTATTAACATATATCTATATGAACAGAGGTGACATTGGAAATTGCTTGAATTCCCCACAGTGTTACGAAGTCTGGGTCAGTGGCGATTGTAACACTTTAACACGATAGACAGCCAAAAACTGTTTCTGTAATTGTCTTGAGAAATGTCCATTTGCAGACCAAAAGAAAATATACCACTAGAATGACTGGCTCGATAGCTGATCCTGAAGCAGTCCATTGATAAATTTTCACAAATAATCTCTTGGTCTGAAAATGGACATTTTCTATGAGAAAATTTAATTATTTTTTAACAAAATGTGATCAGCGTCTCTCGATTAGAAGCCTGCCTTGAATAAAAGCCGATTGAATATATGCTGTCTTAACCCTTTAACGCCCAAAGTTATTTAAGAAAATTTCAATTTTCTCATAGAAAATGTCCATTTGCAGACCCAGAGCATATTATTTTTGAAAATTTCCCACTGGAATGACTGGCTCGGTTATTGAGCCACCGTTCCAGTGGTAAATTTTCAAAAATAGTCTTCTCTGAGTCTGCAAATGGACATTTCTCAAAGCTACCGTAGATGCTGTTTTTTGGCTGATATGAGGGTTAAAGGGTTAAGCAAATATAATAGATTGTGTTTCATTTCCAGGAATTCTAATAGTAGTTTCTTTGCAATGACAAACCTTTAAGGTGGCACTCAGGCGGATGATGTGTGGCTTGAAACTCCGATAAAACAAGAAAATAAGACAGTAATTGTGATTAAAATATGCAGAAAGGTACCTTCATTGAGCAGAAAGGAATCGCAATATAATGAACCTTTCCATTTTTAGCTATGCCCCTCCCATCACTAGCTAAGCTCCACCCACACCTCACCGTGTTGGGATTGATCGATCTCCAAATGCCCTAAGCTATCAATTTCCTGAAAACTATACAGGGAAGCTGTTGAATATTTTGTAACTAATTTGACTGGGTGCTGTAGAATATTTTTTAAATAGTAAAAGCAAACAATTTGTACAACAACGCATAGACCGTCTTCAAATATGCGTTCGTGACGTACTTATCGACATCATTCATGATGTCATCCATTATGATGTCATTGTACACATCACGTAGATGATTATGGTGTCATATGATGGGTACATACTCTGGAAAGGTGAATTCTTTACTGGTCGAGAAAGTCAAAGTTTTTGTTGTAATAGAGAGTCCGTTTTTATGTCTGCTTAGAGTAGCCTACTTTTGAAAATTTACCAGTGTTTGGACTGGCTCTGAGTTATCAAGCTGCAGTGATTCAAGTCGTAAAGTTTCAAAAACAGTCTTCTTCGGGTCTGGAAATGGACAATTTTCAAGGCCACTGCAGATGCCTTTTTGTGTGGCTTGATCGCTAACCCGTTTATGCTCAATATTTTTTAGAAATAAAACTTGCACAATGAATGTCCAGATGCATGCCAAGATAAGCAATTTTTGTAAATTTACCATTGAAATGACTGGCTCATTCAGTCTGATTCCAGTGGTCAATTTTCAAAAAATTGTCTTCTCTTTCCCGTCAAATTGAATTCCTCAAGCCCACTACATGGTTGGTGCGGCTTGACCATTAGTGTTGATCTCCAAACATTTATTGTTAAATTATAGGAGTAAACTCTGAAATTT
Organism: Chaetoderma sp. LZ-2023a; assembly: GCA_034401795.1. Lineage (NCBI taxonomy): Eukaryota > Metazoa > Mollusca > Caudofoveata > Chaetodermatida > Chaetodermatidae > Chaetoderma > Chaetoderma sp. LZ-2023a. Next base: position 79,399,190 of record CM067375.1, read on the forward strand.
TAAACTTAGTGCAAGGCCACCGTACGCATAAGCTGCTGAATATTTTGAAGCTAATTTTACTGAAAGCAGTGACAGGTCAAACTCGCTTCAAGATTTTCAGTTGAATAGTTCCGACATGATATAAATTGTCATATTTGACGTTGTTGCATCGCTAATGTTTGTTTTGTTCTCGGTTAACTGCTTTGCTGCTGCGAGCCACCAGACAATAATTTCAGCGAGCAAAACTTGTGGCCGAATATTTTGAAAACAATTTGACTGAAATTTGTTGGTGGCTTAGCAACCAACAACTTTCAGTCAAATTATTTTCAAAATATTTAGCAGCTGGAGAGATTTAACCATTAGAATATATTGTCTGCAAAAACTCAGCAGTCCTACAGGTTAAATGGGAAAATCCATTAAACTTGTGTACATTAACCAAATTTGTCCACATTTTATAGAACAGCTTCACATCGTTTGACAGTTAATTTGAAAAAATATATTGCTTCAGTTTCTATCGAATGAATGTTTAATAATAAACATAAAATCTATTGTGAACACACTTGTATTCTCCATGAATATATGGCTTCGTGATAAGATGTAACAGCTGTAAATCGTAATTTCCTACACAAATGTACGTGAATAATTAATTTACCCAATGGTCTGAAAGCGACTAAGCACTTAGCGCCCCAGATATATATATATATATATATATATATATATACCTGTGCAAAAGTTAAGCACCAGCAAAAACAATAGAACGTAGAAACATGATGGCACAACTAGGCTGCCATACTTTTTGTCCCCGCGTTAGCTGACATAATTCCAAGTACGAAATGCACATGCATGCATGACTTCACGCCGCTTGATGTCCGTGCGTGGCGGGAAACAGCACACGTGTTCAGTTATGTAAAAGTCCAGTTTGAGGTGTAGAACATTACATACAGATTTAGGCGACAAGATTAGGAATTTTGTGTTCATGACCGTGGTTTATTTGTACAGAGAGAATTAGCTCTTGATTGTGAACCGCTATGGCAAGACGAAGGTTAAGTGATCGTGTGAAATGGCAAATCATAGGCATGCATACCACTGGTATGTCATGCAGAGAGATTGGCAGACAGCTGAACATTAACCATACTGTAATCAGTCGTTTGATTGCAAAACATGGGCAAACTAACGAGGTGAAGGACAGGCCTAGATCTGGAAGACCGAAGAAGACTACTGCCCGTGATGATCGAGCCCTAGTACGCCTTGTTAGGAGATCTCCATTCACCAACAGCAGAGTGCTCAGCCAGCAATGGGAAACGCGCAATAGAGTGTCAATGTCTACCGTCAAAAGGAGACTGTATGCTGCTGGCATGAAAGCTAGGAGACCTGTCAGACGTCCTCTCCTCACTGCACACCACAAAGAGGAGCGTCTGAGGTGGTGCAACGAAAGAAGACACTGGAACATGAGATCCTGGAGACGGGTACACTGGTCCGATGAAAGTCGGTCCTGCTTCATGCCACAGATGGTCGAACTCGTGTATGGAGGTCCAAACGCACGGCGTACGACCAACGTAACATCATGGAAGAAGTTCCATTTGGTGGAGGTTCCGTTATGATATGGGGGTGCATCTCATTTGATTGTAAGCTGGATCTGTTGACTGTACCTGGAACACTAAATGGACAAAGATATCAAGATTCCATACTGGATAGAGTTGTGGTCCCTCATTTTGTAAATCATGCACCTGGAACCCACCCTATATTCATGGATGACAACGCCCGACCACATCGTGCTAGAGCTGTGCATGAATACCTCCGCCAGAATGCCATCGAAACCCTACCATGGCCAGCAAGGAGCCCTGACATGAACCCTATTGAGCATATCTGGGACATTCTGGGAAACATGGTGAGAAGGAGGGATCCTCCTGTGCAGAACCTACAGGAATTAACAGACGCACTCCATCTTGAATGGCAACGAATACCACAATGGCGGATCAGTCGGTTGGTGACCAGCATGAGACGTCGTGTCCAGGCCGTCATCCAGGCACAAGGTGGATATACCCGGTATTAATAATGACAGTCTCAAACTCGTGCACAGATGTTAAACTTCGTTTTCAGACACCATTAATGACAATCTAGCCACGTGTGTCAACTGTAGGGCAATAGTTGTCAGTTGTGTCAACGTAACCATATTCAGGCCTCGTTTTCAAGTTCAAACAAAAACATACAGTGTTTCCCCACCATCATAATCAGCATTCCTCTAGTTGCATTATTACCTCTTGCACTAAGATGGATGGGTACATAAATGTTTATGCTATTGCTTTCTTCATAGCACATGAATATACCCTCGCATGTGCGTAAAAATAGGGTGGTGCTTAACTTTTGCACAGGTGTATATATATATATATATATAATATATATATATATATATATATATATATATATATATATATATATATATATATATATATATATATATATACACACGTTGACGTTCTCTAATATGTTAAAATGATTGAACTATAAAGATGTCCAGAAATTAAGTCTATATATCTGATTGTCAAGTGAGTTGAATTCTTCCCACAAAAATCAGTAAATTATCTTTATTAAAATCTTATACGTAATAATAGATTCTCAAATTGTTTGACAGCATCACACAAAATGGATGCATCTTCAGAAATTAGAATACTCTATGTATTTCTAAGTTTTTTACTATCTAATCTAAGGTGTTTCTTTAGCTGCATAGCAAGAGTTTAAAGGGATGCTATTCTGTTCTCAAATGTTGTTTTGTACTGACAGATTATGGTTTATAGATTCCATATCGTTCATATCCTTTCACATTCCCTTATCTGTATCACAATTATCAGCTTTGTAATATCATGTAAATGTTGAACACCATTTTGTCTTCTCAATCGATAATGTGTAATGTCATGTAAGTGCCAATGCAATACCTTCTTTTTTATCTAATTCTCATCATGTTGAATATTTTAAAACTAACTTGACTGGAAGTTGTTGTTGCCTATGGCAACAGCAACTTCCAGTCAACTTAGTTTCAAAATATTCACCAGCTTACCTGTATGATTACTGTTATACCACATTGCCAAACTATAGCTGCCAACTCTCTGACCAAGGGTATATACCGAGGCAGACACGCTAGGTTTTTTTTCTGATTGGTTGAAAAGTAAATCATGACAGTCATCATAGGCTGTAGAAATGTATCACTTATTTAGCTACTAAAGCTAGAATAACGTCGGGGATAGATTATGGGTGGCAAATTATATCTAAATTTGGGCAAGAAATTCAACATATTTATGTATTGAATGTCCATTTCAGGTTAAGAGAAAACTTTTTTTAAATTTACCATAGTAATGACTGGCTCAGTTATTGAACCAGTCCGAATCTAATGGTAAATTACAAAGTTTTCTCTTGGCCTGCAAATGGACATAAGTCCTCAAGACCAGTTTTGGTCACTTTCGCCATGAAAGGATTAAAATTGTGGTCCAGAACTGCTTATCATTCAGAACTCGGGCGCAATCTGGAACTGTCTGTGATCCGGAACTGTCTGTGATCCGGAACTACCAGAGATCCGAAGCTGCCTATGTTCCGGAACTGTCATGATCCGAAACTGGCTTGTAATCCTGAAGTGCATACTTAATTAGCAACTTGAGAAGGTTACGCTGACATGACAGACTCTTTCATGCTTCTGGTCTTAGAATGTTTTATTGAGAAATATCCTTTTGTAGGGCATAGAGGAGACTTTTATGGAAAATTTCCATTAGAATGACTAGCCCAATAACTAAACCAGTAATTCCAGTTGTAAATTATCAATAATATTCCCCTCATGGCCTGCAAATGGACTATCAATAAGCAAGATAATCTGATTTTCTCGATCATTAAAGGATTAACCCTTTAACACTCATATCAGCCAAAAACGGCTTCAGCAGTGGTCTTGAGAAATGTTCATTTGCGGATCCAGAGAAGACTATTTTTCAAAATTTACCAGTGGAATGACTGGCTCGATAACCATTCAAAAATAGTCTACTCTTGGTCTGCAAATGGACATTTTTATGAAAAAAGACCAATCTCTTGACCATTAACGGATTAAGAGCTGTGTCATATCAGAGTAATGCTTTCAAACATACAGTACCGCTCTGAAATAGCAACATCTGTGCAAACAAAAAAGAAACATGTTAGTATAATTTTGAACATGATGTAAGAAATGATCTGTTGAATATTTTGGACATAATTGGATTGGAAGATATTGCTGCCTAAGGCCTAAGGCAGCAATGTCTTTCAATCCAATTACGTTCAAAATATTCAACAGTACTTGCATTGTTTCTCATGTCGTATAAATTCTGGAGGTCCCAGGAACGTTCCCACACCTAGATCCTGTGGGGATCCCAAACTAAAATCTGGGGGTCCCAAACTGAAATCTGGGGGTTCCAACTTTGAATTATTGGGGTCCAGTGCTAGATTTTATGGGTATGTTTGTGTAAAACACTATAAAACTAATTAGTATTTAACAATCATACAATATTTTCAGTGGTCCCATGGGGACCCACTGCCACAAGTTTTGAGGGTCCCAAGTTGCATTTTGGGGTTTAAAAATAAACCCTCAAAAGGACCCTTATGAGAACCCATAAGTATGTCTCCGTTATGTATGAGATGTACTGTACTAAGGGTATTTATTAATCCAACATAGCTCTGTTACAGCCTGTAGGCAATCTGACAAGTAAATTAGCTGGTTATGCAAGCCAAGTAATAATGATGTGAATAATGACTCATGTCTTCCGCTTTCTTCCCACATCCAGGATAATTATCCTTAACCCTCTAATGGTAAAATTTGGTCCAAAAAATCTAAATATTTTCTTATTGAATGTCCATTTACAGGGCAAGAGAATACAATTTTTGAAAATTTATTTCTGGAATGACTGGCTCGGTTATCGAGCCAGTCATTCCAGTGGTAAATTTTCAAAAATTGTATTGTCTTGGCCTGTAAATGGACACTCCACAAGTTAATAGCAGAGGCCGATTTTGGCTGGTATGACCATTAACCCTTGAATTTGTTCAAGAAAATTTCAAATTTCCCCCTAGAAAATGTTCATTTATAGACCAAGAGAAGACTATTTTTGAAAATTTACCACTGAAATGACTGGCTCGGTTACCGAGCCTGTCATTTTAGTAGTAAATTTTCCAAAATTTTCTTCTTGGTCTGCATATGGACATCTCTCAAGACCACTGCAGAAGCCGTTTTTGGCTGATTTGAGTGTTATAGGGTTAAATCTGTAAAAATATCTTGCTTAATAGAGTTCAGCTGTCTCAAAGGCTGTTTATACACCATTCCATATCATTGCTTACAGTAGGATCTGAAGCATTCAACTATAGCTGTTCCATTTATTGATGAGTAAATCTGTCATCTATCCCAGCACAGGTTTGAAGGATGCATGGTCAGGACGTTTAATTAAACATCAGGATATTAGTGGAATGGATGGATCCCATCTGTCGCTTAAGTATCTGATGACATAACCAATTACGTCACTAGTTAGCTGACATCACAAGCTTGACTGAATCGTGAAATGAAGTAGAGCTCTGTCATGAAAATCGAAGAAATCTGTCATTAATTTACGAATTGTATATCTTTGCCAGGAACAGACCCCAGTCAAATTAATTTAACCCTTTAATGTCTAAATTTTGGCAAGAAAGTTTTAATATTTGCTTAGTAAGTGCCCATTTTCAGGTCAACATCGGGGCAAAAAGAAGTAGAGATCAAGAGCATAATCCTGGGCTCACTCCTCCACATTTCAAACGGCATTGAAAATCATTGTGTAACAAGAAAAACTACATTCCCATCTTTGTGGAATCTTCAAATGGAGTCACGGATCTAAAATTCTGATGCATGTTAAGATGGACCTATGCGATGCTATATGTGCCTCAATAATGCTTTACATCTGTGACAGTTTGGCAACTCCAAATGCCCTTTTGAACAGACTAGATGCTTAGCATCACAAACACTTGCGAATCATCACACATCATCTAAGGATGGCAAAAGACTGAAAGCCTTGGAATTCTCCCTACTCGGAGTCAACAAATACAAAGCCAGGAGAGGACGTCATTGCATAAATCTGCTAATCGTGCTACGAGGTGACCTCATGAAAGCAGGACTCGGTACACTCAAGTCAAGAATGGACCTGAGGAAGCTAAGGATTTCGGCTGAGGACAAGACACAGTAGGAAAAAGCGAAGAAGGACTGCAGTCTTCTCGGATGGGACTTTAAATTGAGGTCCCGTCATACAGTGCCCATCACTGTGTGAACGTGAGCTAGGGTTATGTAGGCAAGAAATTTTGGCATAATCAAAGTAAACCGGATGCTGAATGGATTCGTCCTCGGATGGAACCACGCAACATACGGATTACAAAACCAAAACAAAATTGC